>CAJQZJ010032904.1:6641121-6670425 GCA_907164525.1 Lophiomys imhausi
GTATTTTACCTTAGCTAAAAAAAAAAAAAAAAAAAGAAAAAAAGAAAATGATCTGACTGTAGGCTGGCTAAGGCTCCAGCCTACTTACCAGTTAGATCCTGGCTTGTCTCTTCTGCAGAAGAGGATGAACATGGGTGGTCTGTCTCCCACGTGCACAGTAGGGCTGCACATACTGGCTGGTGAAGTAAAAGCAGATGTGTTCATTCAGATGGGCATTAAGCAGCTGAGTCCAGCACTTCCTGCTTACACTTACTCCCTGGTAAACCTTGCACAGGTAGGGTTTCCATCTTGGTCTCAGAGGGAAGCTCATAGGTATTGTGAGAAGAAAAAAAAAAAGAGAAAGCGTTAAAAAAAATCAAATCATTAAAATTGTGTGCATGTACTCTATGTTACTGCAGACGACTCTTGCTTATCCTGATGGATTCACATTTCTTTCCGGATAATGGTTGTGAAGGTGTGCTCATTGAACAGTAACTGTGATTACTATGAAAGCTCCTGCATTAACTTCCTGTCACTGTAACAAAATGCTGGAGATAATCAACTTATAGAGAGGAAAGGCTTTTTTGGTTCATAATTTCAGGAGTCTCAGATTGTGATCAGTTGGCCACATATCTAAAGGTTTCACCACCTCCTGACAGCAAGCTGGTGACCAAGCCTCGCACATGTGGGCCTTTGAAGGACATTTATCAAAACACAACAGTGAGAACACTACAAGGAGTGGTGGGTTCAAATCTCAGTGGCCTTGACCAAGCAGCAAGTCTCCGAGGTGGGAATGACAACAGCCCTCCCCCACTCCCGTGTTCCGTGAGGATCTCAGGAGGGCAGAGGTGGTGCTGCTCAGTGGTATGAACCCAGTCACACTGCCTGGCTCCAGGCATCTGCTGTATGGCCTTCATCGCTGTACCACTGTTCCCTCATCTGTCCAATGGCAGTGATAGAAGCACCTATAGAAAGAGCTATTGGGAAAATTAATTGCCTAAAAGCCTGTCTTACTTATGGCAAGTACAGAATTCCAATCATCATTACTATTGTCTCCCGGGGAAACCTGAACCAGTGTTGGGAGTGTGATGTGGGTCCCAGCCCTGGGCTTCACCAGCCATGGGACCTTGAGACTGTCGACACTTCCTGGAGAGTCTCACTTCCTCATTCACTGAACAGGTGTCGTGATATCTGTGCGCAGGCTCTTCGTGAGGGCTAAGTGGGCTAGTGCGAGGCACTGACAATGTCTACAGAGCCAGCCATTGCGTCCGGGCCTTCAGCAAGTGTGCGATCCATGACAGCCGTGATGATTATGGCAGGCAATAAACAGCTTACACTAGGAGTTTGTTTTACTCCATTTCTCATGGCTGTAACAAAATCCTTTACATTGGGACGCGGCTCTGGGGAGAGTCCATTGTTTCTATAACAAGCTAATCTCTCGGGACACAGCTCACTCTGGCGATCCTACCTTAGCCTGTGGGACTAGCATCAACTCACTCACAAGTGGGGCATGCCCACTACCTAACCATCTCCCGGCAGGCCCCGCCTCTTCAAATCTCTCCACCTCAACATCACCTTACTGGGGAACCAACTTTCAGCACACACACCTTTGGGACATGCTCAGACACAACCAGCCCCTGGTGTGACACTCCATCGGTGTCTGTCCTCCACAATTCTACCTACATCCTACGTCCTCCTCCCTGCAGTGATGTGTAGTGTCACCACACCTACCTTCAGCTCAAGACTAGTGTGAGGCAAGCAAGGGGGTCAGCATGATGCCACAGACAAAGAAGGCCCTGTCCTGTTCTGGCATGACAAGTGGCTGCTGGGTGGTGCTGTCACCTTCTACAGCTGTAGAGATAAGCCTGCTGGTGTCCCACAGGCCCACCGCACACACCTGTGCTCTGTGGTGGGGCATAAACAGCAGCTGGGCTGCATGGGCCAGGTGGCTGCGGGACCATCTCCCCTGGGCATTGCAGCCACTCTGGTTACCCTCTTGAATTGCCCCTCCCAGGCTGCATACTGGGTGGGTATTCAAAGGCTGCTGGCTCCTCTCAGCCTTTGCTGCAGCTTGCTGCACCAGACCTCTGGGGTGCTGCTGGAGTTGGATTGGATCTGAGCAAGCATGCAGAGAGACTATCGCCAGAGAACCTGTCCCCAAAGGCCCCAGTGGGGTTGCGAGACCCTGTCTTTGAGGAGAGAGCTGAAGTCTGGGAGCTGTCTGCAGCTGCCAGGTAGGAAGGCCCAGCGGGCTGGCGAGCGTCCTCCACACCAGGGGCCTCTGCCAGGATCTGTGAGAGGGGCTGCTAGCTTCTGCCTCTCTATCCAACCATGCTAAGGTTTGAGTCCAGTGCAGAGTGGAGCTTGTAGCCCAGTCCCCACCCAGGGCCAAGAAGGAAAATGAGCCGTCCTAACGGGTGGGACTTGGGGCATTGGAAATCCTCTTTTTAAAACCCATTGCCCACCAAGGTGGACATGCACTCCATAACACAGATGCATCAAGCTTGTATTGGTCAGCTGGGCTGACCACAGGTGACACCCATCAGCCTGGGAACTTCCAACCACAGGCTAGAACCTGCCAGAAGAGATCCATATGGCTGGTTCTGACTCGGAGAAGGTCTTTGTCTCATCACATCTTCACACAGCCTCTTCTTTGTGCTGGCAGGAGAGAGTGGGCTCTGGCGGCTCTCTGTGTATGGATGGAGACCTCACTCTGATGTCCTCTCTAAACTCTCACTTCTTCCACGTGTCTCCAGAGCTACCTTGAGGCACGTGAAGGACAAACACTCGGTTATGAACAGGCACTAGAATAACAATCAGGGCTCACAAAGCTTTTGCAGACAGGAGCATGCCTTCCCGGGTGTAAGTGTGCATGAGCACACTGTTGTCATTAAGTAGTAAGCACATGGCTCCTGAGCTACCTGTAGCCTACTCTCTGTTTCTCATGTCCTAGCATTCTCGTTAAGGGAGCAAGCTGTGGGGTCTTCTGAGAACCTTGATTCCTTTCCTGAGTTTGTCTCATCTGAACGATGTGACCTTACGCCTATGTTGGGGGTGGAGGGTGCACCCATTGCATATGTGGGGGATGGGTGAGGTTGTGCCCACGCATTATGGGGGCAGAGGAAGATGTCCTGCTCTACCACGCTCTATCTTATCCCTTTGAGATAGGATCTCTTGGAACCTGTAGCTAGACTGGAGGCCAGCAAGCTCCCTCAATTCTCCTGTGTCTACCCTGCAGTGTTGGGATACAGGCAGAGGGACAACCACATCTGGTGTTTTAACTGTGTCCTGAGGTCCAAATGTTATTTCCCATGGGACCCCCCCTCTAGCCCCGACTTCACCCCTCTTTTTGTCAGCTTCCCTATGTGTGATGTGACAATACATGCCATAAAAAGCGGTCGATGTGGCAAGAAGTTCAGGCTAAGAAGTTCTCAGTATAGGGCTAGAAGGCCGGAGTGTGGAAAATGAGAGGGTTGTCATTTCTGCTTGAGAACGAGGGCATACTGCTAGTCAAGGCAGAGAGAATCTAAGCTGTGAGGTCAGCTGTTAGAAGGGCTAAGCCACAGCTGTGAAGTGAGGCTGGCCAGGGAAGCATCTGGCCCCTTCCCCAACACTGTACCAACACTCAGTAACTCTCAGTAACACCACCCTCACTGCCCAGTGGAGAAACTGGGTTCATGTCATCACAGTGACAGAGGTCCAGACCAACCAGGACCCACGGGAGGGCAGAGCACTGGCCTATTCTAACCCCAGCGTGGGATGTGTTTTCACAGAGGAATTAGGACACCTGCAGCCAAGATGGCAGGGGGGTTAAGGGATCCATGCAGTTTGCAACAGTGAGGTTCACTCATTTCTGAGGGAACTGTGGGTTGGCAGGATGGCTCACAGTCTCTCCAGTGTCCACTGGCCACTGCTGTGCCCAGCACTCATCTCAACACTGCGGACAGGCAGTGAGCGAGATTCCTGCTCTTGGCAACTGAGTCCTGGCAGGGAGAAAGATGGCAAAGGAGTGCATGAGTAAGTACAGCACAGGTGGGTGAGGGCTGAAACAGCACGGAGCAGCATAAGGGGAGAGGGAGTGGGGTGGGGGAACAGGCTGGGGGGGTGCTTCCGGTGACGTCACCTGAGCATGGGCTGGAGCAATGCCAGGGGCTGAGCTAGGCTGAGCATTCTGACAGAGGCAATGGCCACTGTGAAAACCCCGAGATGGGGACGGGACCTGCAGCGACCCAGGTGGCACAGCAAGGAGGCAGGCAGGACCCAGAGGGGGGATGTGTGGGCTCATATTGAGGGAGCCACTGGGGGGCTCACGTGAGGACATGGCTTTTGTCTAGATGGGCAGCCTTAGAGTGGGGCCAACATAGGAAGGACATGCTCCAACTTACCTTTCAAATGGATCCCACAGCAGATTAAAAATAGATGCTCCCCCACCCCGCCTCCTGCACCGCCAGGTATCCATCTCTGATCTCCATATACCGTGAAAATGGAGAATTATTATAAGGAAAAGAAGTTCACAGATGATAGACTGAAAGGGAGAGAGTGTTCTGGATATCCAGGTGTGTCCACAGCTGGAATCATAGGTATCATTCCAGGAACAACACAGGGAAATGAAATCAGAATGGAGGGGTTAAGTTCAGGGCTTCCTGAAGCCAGAGAAGGTGAGAGCTGGGGCCTTTCAATGGCTCTGGAAAGACCCAGTCCTTCATCCACCTTCATGTCAGCTCAGCAAAGCTAATTGAGGTGCCTGGCCTCCAGGCCTGTAAGAGAATTAATATATGTTGTTTTAAGTGACTGGCGGGGGGAAATTTGTTACTGAAGCAATGGCATGCTTATACTGACCCTTCCTTCCAGCTTGGCAGGGTGTACTCTGCAAAGGGCCTCAGAAGAAAGCAAAAGGGTCATTTGAAAACCAATCTCCAGGGTGGACAAAGGGACCTGGGCCTATGATGGCAGTGAAATAGTGGTAAAACATGACTGGAGTCTGGATACAGTTTGAAAATAGGACAGAGTGGTGGGAGGAGAGGTCAAGGATGTTCCCAAGACTCAAGCGTTGCTGGAGGGGATGCAGGGCTGTTTCCTGAGTGGGGAGAGGGCAGGAGTGAGTTGGAGAGGGGGTAAGCCAAGCCCAAACTTGTATGCGTCAAATGGAAGCTGACTGTGAACTGTCCCCTAGGTGGACCACCCAGTGAGGTGGAATGGGCAACCCCATGTCAGTGGGAGGTTGGAGCTGGCAGTAACATGTGTGAGGTCATCAACTCAAATCCTTCCAGTGTGTCAGAGACCTCCCTGCTGCAGGCCATGCGTGCATGATGCCTAGTGTCTCCAAGCCTCTGAGGCCTGATTATCTCCAGCCAACAGACAGATGGTATCAAGGAAGAAGTGAGCCGTGTCCACCAGCGGAGGAGGGTTGGAACCCAAGGATACAGGGCACTGGGAACTCTCAAGGGCTAAGGTGGACACCAGCCTATTAGACATCCCTCCATCCCCTTACCCTCTTCCAGGCTGTTCTTCCAAAGAGAGCCAGGGTTGCATTTGCCAAGAGCCAACAGGTGGGAGATGGAAATCAGTGGCCATGAATTTCCTCATTAAACCCATTGTGATCTCTTTCTTTCCCCCTTTAATGCACTGTCCCTCACCCACAGGATATGAGGGTGCTGCATGGAGGGGGATGGGGGACAGGTATCCAGCCTCTGGTCCTTCCCTTTCCAGGCCTTGTCAACAGGCCCTCTGACGCCCTCACATATGAGGAACATGGATGTGACTGCCACAAGGGCATGGAGGTCAGGATGAAATGAGAACTCTCTCTGATCTTGTCTGGAACACATGTCCAAGCAGCAGCTGTCCATCAGGGCTGCCTGTCTCCTCCTAAGAGCAGAATGCTGCCCAGACTCTGGCAGCAAGCTAAAGGGCCTTCTGTTTCCTTTGTGGCCAGGGAAGCCCCGCCATTGTCATTCTGTTCAGCTAATGGGCTCTGGATGATGGCAGGCCATTAACAAATGTAAGTGCTTGCATCTCCCTAGTGTGTTTGGATTCTCGTCTTCCATGGCATGCTGGGACTGTCAGTTGGCTGCTAGCTGGACCAGTGCAGGGTTAAACCCAATACTGCCAATCTGAGTGGGTGGGGCAAGTGCCTAGCATGCAGGGAGAACCTCCTATGCATTGGGTGGAGTGGGCAGGGCCGCTGTGGCCTAAGACAGACCTGAGTTCTAAGTTGCTGATCAGCTCTGTGACTTTGGGCAAGACCTTTGCCACTCAGACTCAGTTTCCCCGGTGCAGCATGAACTATGTCCCTGGCCAGTGTCTAGAAATTATATATCATCTCACTTGTTCCTTGTTCTGAGGACAGGTGTGAGTTTCGTCCACTTTGATTATGACAGCATGAGGCTCGGAGAGGAAGGCAATTGTCCACAGCTCCTGGCTAGCGATACTCTGCAGAGCTCCCAGTTCATTGCTTGGGTGACACTGGGTGTCTTTAAGGGGACTGGAGCTAGAGGACCTTGCCTACGCCTCCCTGGGATGAGGTTGGTGGTGTGCTGAGCTGGGGTAGGGAATGTGTGGTCTTCCCTGTGGACTCCAGGCCTTTCCCATAGGTGGGCTCAGGCCTGGTGATGGATCCGCTTACCTTCTGTCATTAGCTCTCTGGCTGGCTTGGTTCCTAGGTATGAAGTGTCTGGTTTTCTTTTCTTTTTTTTTCTTTTTTTTTTTTTTTTTGGTTTCAGCAGCCAAGATCTCCTCCACACGCTCACCCAACCCCACCCCTGCGCCTCCCTGCCCTGAATCCCTGTGAATGTGAATTTCCTTGTAAGGACTCAAAGTGGCTAATCCCAGACCCTGGGCTGACTTTTTGCAAGTGGATGTCTTTGTTTTCTCCTCTCTTCTGCCTCCTGGAAGATAGCCCACTGACTTTTATAGGCCTGTCACTGTGATTGTCCTCTATGGAGTTCTGTGTGGGGCTGGCTCCTGGTGGCAGGGAGGGACTAGGGAAGCCGTGTTCCCGTTTCTTCTTCTCACTGAAAGAAAAGTGTAGCTCTTCTGAGGGGATTTCACTCCCCCAAGCCTCAGCGTCCTCGTGTGAAAAGTGTTATCATGTCTGAGCGCCTGGTGAGATGGCATTGCCTTGTCCTTTCCAGGAAGACGAAGGAGATGCCACTCACAGGCTGTGGTAGTGTGGGCATGTCTTCAGGAGCATGTGGCCAGACAGTACCTGCTGGGAGGGAGAGCCTATCTCTAGGGCTTCCATTTAAAGCCATATAGCCTGGGAAGTGAGGAGATGCCCTTGAATCAGGAAGCATTTAATTAAGACCATGCAGTCAGTTAGTACTTTGTTTAGGAGCAGCACTGGGGGCCGGACAGGACACTGTGTCAGCAGGGCCTTAGGGATCACACAGAACTGAGGTCCTATTTGAGGATCGTGGCTTATCATGGCTGGGATGCCTTGGGTGGGCTCTCAGCCTGCACCTCTGTTTCCAGGTCTATGGAGGGATAGATGGTGTTTGCAGGTTTAGGGGACGGTTCAAATGCTGGTCATTCACTTGACCAGTGGAGACTTGGCTTAGTGCGGGGAAACTGGCCCCCCTTGCCGGGTCTCACCTCTAGGCTAGCTCTATCTGGGATCTGCTATGTGATCTATGTGGCCTGTTTCCTCAGAGGTATGTGACTGCTCTCCAAGGAACATACAGAACAGAGAGTCTGTCTCCTCACCCACAGGCCTAGGCTGAACCCCACTTATCTCTCTTGCCCTCTTCTGGTAGGAGCCCTGTTCTAGGTGCTTGGCTGGACCAAAGGAAGTCAGTCTAAGTCAACTGACTGCCTCCATCAGCAGCCCATAGGCTGCCTGAGGAGAACCTTCCCCAACATGACAGCGCTTCTCCATAGCTGTCAGCATGGCCTGGGACAGGGGCATGAGGGTCAGGGTGAGGGTCAGGCTTGCTCTTACTCCCCAGCATCCAGCAGGCTCTGCCAAGCTAGGGAAAGACTACACACAGAAGTCACCGGGGTAAAGCACCAGGACCTCTGAGCCCTGTGATCCCATTCTGAGGTCTCTTCTTCCTTCCTGTAGGCTGTCTCCTGTGTGACAGGGACACAGAAGCTGAAAAGGTGGTCTGGTGACTTTGCGCAAAGACCAGTGCCTTCAAGAGCGTTGAGAGGCGCTGCTGGATGCTTACAGGAGTCAGTGAATGTCAGCTCAGAGTGGGACCTGTGCACACACAATACAGCTTGGGAGGTGTGATCCCATGACCTGGGCTTGGGGTTGACATCCAGAGAAAAAAAGCACTCAACTACGCAAGCCTTGGAGGAGTAAAAAGGCAGGTGGATTCTACCACTGGAGGAGTAAAAAGGCAGGTGGATACTACCACTCAATTCAGTCATCTTGGGTCCCATTAGGGTGTGCATTTTCAGAGACCAGGGAGGCTGAGCAAGCTGCTCAAGGACACACAGACCCAGCTTTCTGCATCTGGTCACCCACCACAGGTCTACTACCTCCTAATCATGGACACTATACTGCATGTCACACATGTCACCAGGGCCTCCTGGAGTGCTGGTTCATCCTGAGGCTACACTGAGTTGCTGGTGAGTGGCCAAGTAGACCACATGGAAGTAAACTCTGGAGGCTGAGAACACCCAGAAACCTTCACCCCTCAGCAGAAAGCCCCCCTCTTTTAAACCACAGCTCCACATGCTTCAGGCTCATTTCTAGACCCCAAAGGAGATAGGGTGTGTCACCTTCCCTTCTGTGGCTAGAAATCCCCACAATGTTTCTGCCTCCTTGGGCCCCAAGGACTGGTGGTTGCGTGAGAACAGAACACTACCGCTTTAGGAGCTTGGGCTGTGGCTCCCACCTACTTGCCCTCCCTAAGGAAGGAGAGTGGAGAGGAACTTGGAGAACACCCCAACTCCCTGGGCGGGGGAGAGGGATAGATGGAGGGAGACCATGCTCCAGACTTCCTCTAGGGCCTGCAATGTAGGGATAGTGATGTCCTGCAGTGTGGACAGGGCCACCCTGCTGCTCATATGACAGAGGCTCCCAGGAATTCTGTAGCTGACATTGGAGACCATGGGGACGAAGCCCTGACTTGCTGGCCCTGGCTGGACTGTTTCTCTTTTGGGGCTCTGGAGTGGTAGGGGCCGGAGGCTGAGCACAGCGCCTAACTGGAGACAGCTTGGCATCTGGTCTGATCCAGCTGTTGATTTTGGCTCCACATCCAAGACTCCTGCACTCTAATTACTTACTGTCTTGAGAGCCTGGCCGGGAGCCTGAGAAGGGAGAAGCTGGGCTGGTTCACATCTGATAAGGAGACAGAGGCGGCAGAGCGGGACCCAGGGGCCTGGCTGGAAGGAGCTGAGTCTTCTGCCTGCTGTTGGCCTGACTGAGATAGAATCTGTATACAATAAAATTCACAGTTTGGATAAAACCACCCATAAACTCATAACCCGCAAAACCACACCACATTCAAGATGCAAAACATTTCCAGTAAAATTTGCTCCTGCCTGGATCTACTGGCGCCCACCTGCCCGCCAGCTAGCAGCCTTCCCACACACTGCCTCCCTGCTCAGAACTTTAGTGAATGGGCTGGGTAGGTGGGACAGACTTCTCTGCCAGACGATTGTCCTGAGACATTTACGCTGTTGACGAATTTGAAGTCCGTTCCTTTTCATTGTTGAGTTGTATTCCATTTGTGTGGATGTTACACAACTCATTTATCCATTCACGTATCAATAACATTTTAGGTTTTACAGGTAAACATGGTTTTCCCCTTCTCTCTGGTAGTTATCAGAGAATAGAGTCACTGAGGTTCATGTTTAGTTGTATAAGCCAGAGATAGCATGCCAATCTTCTCTCTTCTTGGCATTGTTAAATATAATAGTTAGCACATCCTGAGGGTCCCTGAGCCGTGCACAGCAGTATCTCACTGTGGGCTCAATGTGTGCTTCCCCGGTAATTAAAATTGCTGAACACCATTTAATAGGTTGGTGCCTTTTATATGATTTTGAACTCAAGATTCAGGAGTCCTACATGAGGCACTCAACCTTTCCTCGAGGAGACTGTGAACACCCCTGCAGACAGCTCAGAGCCTGACTCCCGGGTGACAAAGGTAAAGGGCAGAGGTCATTCACTTAACAGGAACACAGACACATCGTCTAGAAGATCCCGGAAGTCCATGTCCACACACCAGGCTCCTCGCAGGTCTTTCTTCAGAGCATTTCAGACAGGTCCTCATGGAAAATGTGTCTCACACAACAGTGTGACTCTCCGTCATTCTCCAGCATACCTTTCTAGTAACCCCAAGTTCTTTCTGTATCACCCTGTGTGTCTTAGCCTTGTCCCTTTCATGGCTTAGAGTCTCACTGTGAGGAAGGGCCATCTTTAGTGAGTCAGTTTCCCCTTCTGTTGCTGGGTATTAAAGGTAGCTTGCCACATTTTGCCAGTAGTGTGGCCCTGTGAACATGCTTGACTCTTGTCTGATTTGGGCTTCTCAAGGCAGGTTCCAGGGAGTGGAACCACCAAGTCTTTGTATCAGTCATCCATTGCCAAGGCAATGCTGTGTAACAAACAATCCAAGTCTTAAAGGCCTAAAATATCAATCTGTTATTTGTCACTAGGCAATTGGTACTGGGCTGGTCCACTGATCTGGTCCAGCTCAACTGCTGATGGGTTGGTTAGCTGGGGCTGGCTGGTCATGGATGCACTCATTTCTGCTTTGCACAGCCTCCCTCCCTCCATCAAATGGGCTTGTCTTGTATTGGTGAAGAGGGAGGTTGAAGGAGAAGAAACTCACGCAGGCTTGAAACCTGGACTCAGAACTGCAATTCTCACTTGTGCTCCATTCTACTGGCTAAAGAGACCTGGAGAGTACCCAGACCCAGCAGATGGGGCATTTTCACAGTACAAGGTGTCACATTGCAAAGGACAAACAGGGAGGAAAGACTGGGACACGTGTATTTTACAGTCCAGCGCAGTTTTAGGGTCTGCACATTTCTCTTTTGTGGGATGTTGCCAAATTGTCTTTCTAAAGATGGTGCAGGCTACATTCCCTGGCAGTAGCACAAAGCCTACGGTCCTCCAACCTCTCCAACCTCACCTATTCAGGTGGCCTAGCAACTAGCCTGGGTCAGATCTGGAATTTTCCAATACCATGTGACAACAGAAATGAAGCCTACCTTCCCAAAACATTGATTTTAATCACTTTCTTGAGAAGCAAGTGCCTGATCTTGAGACTGAAGGCACTCACAGACACGGACATGGTGTGTGGCATCACGTGATGCTTTAAGAAAGCGTGAGACTCAGTGAAATGGCTGACGAACAAGCTAGACTACTCCGGACTCCACTGCATGCCCCACCCCCCCCAGTGTGGGCATCTGGTGATTGCGTGCTCCATCAAGATTGAACATACTCTGTGTGTTGGGCAGAGCTCCCAGTGTGAGGACAGGATGGCGGAGGCAGGGTCCCTGCCTCTCAGAGCCAAACACTCAGGAAAGGAAAGGGACTATTGATGTAAACAATGCCACTTCAGAGACAGTAAATACCAGGAAGGAAACTGCACAGGATAATGCCACAGAAACACTGTGACCCTGGACTGGGAGTTCAGGGAAGGCGTGTTCTTGTATGTGACAAGCTGAGTCTACGGTGACAGGAAGGAGATGAGAAGGAAGTGGAGGGCCAATCTGGCAGCTGATGCCAAGGTCCTAGGGCAGAGATGGGGTTGCCCAAATGAGGAGGCCAGAGAGTCCAGGAATGACAGGTGGGGAGGACAGGGCTGGTGACACTAGACATCTGCTGCTTGCCTACTGTGTGCTCAGCAGGGTGCTCTCCACCTCTGCCCTCTTCTGCCACCAAAACAGAGAAAGGTCTAGGCTCCCTCTGCTGGTTCTCAATGAGCTATGGCTTCAGCTGTGAGGGTCAGTGGATTGGGCGTGTCTCATGCTGGGGAAGTTGGGGATGCCAGAGGCTCTGGGGGCACAGCAGGAGAGGTGCAACCTCAGGTCATGATTTGGTCCAAGAAGCTCTAAGGAAAGGAAGTGAGTTCAAAGTCAAGCAGGAGCAGGGAATTCTGGGAGCCCAGTTGTGCACTCCCAGCACCAGGCAAACTCTCCAGCAAGTCAACTAGTGACTCATGCATGACTTCAGGAAAAACAGAAAGGAATGCATTGCCTTGGACAGGACATCCCTGCAGAGCAGCATCTACTGGGAGGCCCCCAGGCACTGCTGCTAAGGGGAAACCTCTGGGAACCAGGCAAGTTGCCCCAGTTCCTAGCCCTGCGTCCCTTCCATTCCCAGGCCCAGAGAGGAACCAGAATGTCCAACCACAAAGGAATTGAGTCCAACTCCCTTTGGGGTCTCTGCTCAAATCTTGCCTAGGGTAAGCCTGTAGGTCTTGTTCTCTATCCAAACTCTTGTGGTGATTTTAATGATTACTTCAGCAAATTCTGAGTAACTTCTGGGGGTCCAGGAGCCATATATACATGGGAGATGTATGTGTGAATAGGACCAAGATCCCTGACTGTGTAGCTGGCATCTGTGGGGCAGGATGGCTGGCACAGGTGTCACCAGGAAGAGAATGTATGGGTTCTTGGATGCCGGCTGGTGAGTGCTGAGGAAGGCAGAGAGGAGTCAGGCAGGGGACCAGTCTGAGTACAGGGCAGCGGTTGCTGGATGAACAGATGGGCCCCAGGGGTTCCTTGACAGGCCCTGAACCAGAAGGAGGGTAGTCAGACCCAGGAGCAGCTGTGGCAAAGACCTCGAGGCAGGCTAGCGCTTAGTGGGGACAGCAGTCAAAGAGAAGCCAGGGCCCGTAGAGGCAGGGTGTGGCCACCCTAGCAGGAGAAAGATAATCTAGAGATGCTTGCACCCCTCTCTTGGCTATTATAATATTGAAACCGTGGCTTCCAAAATGTTGGAATTTCCAGGAGTCTCAGGTTGGGGGAAGGAAGCCTGGTGCCTGCTGCGGGAGGGGTGGGTATGGCCAGTTATCTTCTAGAAAGACATTCAACACAGTTCTCACACCTTGCCAGACCATGTGGTAGGCAGGAGAGATCAGAGGTGAGACAACAATGGGTCAGCTGTGAGCAATAGATGAGACCTCACCTTGACCAGGGCTGTTCAGCTATGCATGCCTTTTCCCCATCTATTTACAAAAAGTCTGTGTCAGGACCCTAAAGATGGACTTGGGGGTCCCTGGAGCACCTCATTTGTTTGTCACAATGTGACCAGACTGAACAGACCTCTGCTTCTCTCTCTGTGACTTGTGCATTCCATTGGCTTATGGGTGGACACACCTAGCTTGTTAAGGCTTCCAGGGACTACATTCTCACTTGAACAGCTCTGGTAATAGGGAGAGGGAAGGATGGGTAGTCCAGGGGGGGAAGGATCTTCTAGGCCATTCCAGAACCTCAGCCTTCACTCTGCTTCCATGGGGCCACTGCAAGCTTTGAAGCCCGGGATGCACAGGTTCCGGCTTCTGCCCCTGGAGGATCCCCGTGGTGCTTCGTAGAGAAAACTGTGATGATTCGGAGAATCACAGGGAGACCAATGAAAGGGCTCTGCCGTGACCCAGGTAATAATTAATGTCTCAGTTCAAGCTGCTGGTCATGAAGGTGTGAGAAGTGGCCAGAACTTTGATGACTCGACTCTTGTATTAGCTCATTTGCTGTTACTATAGCAAAATCACAGAGACTAGTTAACTTCTAAAGAAAAAAAAGAGCCTTTTAAGTTTACAGTTTTGAAGGATGAAATTCCAGGAGTAGGCCACCCTATCGGTTCAGCCATCAATGAGAGTCTTATGTTAGTGACACCATGACCATGACAAGAGGGAAAGGGAACAACCAGATGGGAAGTCAGGATAATTCTAGGTTCAGGCTCACTGGCCACGGCCCACTCTCCCAGGGGTGAGATCACCTCACAAATCCAGCACTATGCCCCTCAGAGGGCACATGTCTCCCATGAGGCTCCAGCTCTCAAAAGTCTTCTTAACACTGACTGACATAGGGGACCAAACCCCCAACACAGGTACAAATGACACCCAAATTGTCCAGTGTCCTGACTGAAGCCTCTTGTCACTCAGTTCCCAGGAGGCAGGAGCATTTCCCCATCAACTTCCTATCCTGCCCAACCTCACTGTGGTGTGTTCAGAGTAGGGATTTGGGATCCCAGGTCTGAGACAACACCTTTGGATGGAAGGGTGATCAAGTTTCCTGTGGGTGGGGGTGGCTAACCAGGAGTGAGAAGAGGATTGCACAGCCCTAAGCCTGACCCAGCTGAGCATACAGCCTAGAAGGCCAGGTTTCTACCTGAGAAGCTCTCACGGGCCTCTGTATCCCCACCGAGGGCTAGCTCCATACAGGGGTATGGGGAGATGAACTGGGGATGGACTCTTTCCCAGCCCCTCAGGCAGCACAGGATCAGGAACTGGGACAGGGACAGGGACAGAACCCACAGATAAGCATCTCTTGAGGTCACAAACCAAATAATCAAAGTGGCCATACCTGCTTTGAGCATAGCGGAGCAAGCTGGACTCCCCTGCATTTGTTCAGGAGCTTCCACTCCAGTCTGTGCTGTTCCTCCAAGACAGGACCTTGGAGGACCCACCTGTGTCCCTTAAGTAAGCTCAATTTCGTTCTTTACCCCTCACCCAAGCACAAGTGCTGGGCAGCTTGGGTAAGGGACTGATGGGAGGTGTACTCAGGATGGTGGCACAGGGACGTGCGCAACTCAGACCCACGGAGTCAGACAGGCAAATATTTGTTTGTTCAGTCTCAGGCACTGCTGGGCACCTGCCATGTGCCAGGAGCCTTCAGGTGCAGCTTGTCATCTGCCACCCTGCATGGGAGCCAGGAGCAGCCTGGCACAGAAGCCACTCTTGGTTTGTTTTGCGCTCCCGCCTGTGACCTGGCGGTGTTAAACCTTCCTTCCTTCAGTCTATGAGTCAATGTTCAAGTGAGGGTTCTAGTCCCACCATCGTGTAGAGAAGGACACTGAAGCTCAGGGAGGAGACATGACTCTTCCAGGGTCACACAGTGAGCGAGAGGCAGAGCTGTGATCTTGTCCTTTTCTTCAGTCCATGGCACCTGGGCAGCGAACAGCCACAGTGATTGTGGAGATGGCAGTGAGAAGGGCTGTGTGGGCATCACATTTGAGTCTTGGGAGGACCAGGTATCTGGGCAGGGCTTAGTCTGGTCCTGGTCCATGCTTACCCTGAGCCTTTCTGTCTCACGAGCTCTGCAGGGAGCATTCAGGAATATTGTCCAGAAAATCAGACTGCTGGCAAAGACCTAACCCTTGTGGAGAAGGCAGCTGGTTCTTCCGGAGTTTCCAGAGAACCTGATTGAGGTCATTGTGGCAAGTTTGTCCCTTGGCGTCCATGGGGTCTGGCTCCAGACCACTGACATTGAAAATCAGAGGTCAAAGAGTTGCACGTCATACTCTGAGTCTCAGGTCAGCTCTGGATGATCTGACATATGGCAAATGCAGTGTGGATAGCTGTGCATGGTGTATACGCCATGCAGATTCCAGAGAGGAGGGCACGGGTCTACCATATGCCCTTCAGACACATCTTAAGACATATTTTCCATCTGTGTTTGGGACCTGCAGATCCTGAGGGGGCTGATCACACCAGAGCGAGCTACACACCGGCTTTGTCAACACCGGCTTTGTCATTCAGTCTTGTACTTCCAGAGGCCAACAGACCAAGGACAAAGGGTCTGTCTACTTAGCCTCGGGGTAACCCGGAACTTGTGATCTCCTGCTTCAGCCTCCGGAGTGCTGGAATCATGGGCACACACCACTATGCTCTGTTCCTTTTAAGCACCCCATTGTGTTAGACTGCAGAACCACTCTGGGGTGTGGGCACACATGTAGGTATTTGTGTGTGTGTGTGGGGGGGGGTATGCTCATCCCATAGTACACATGCGGAGGTCAGCAACAGCAGGTGGCAGTCCTTGAGAGACCCCTTGTTTGAGACAAGGTCTCTTGCCACCACTGGGCAACCCACTCTCATGGCCTCATTTTAAGGTGATGACCTCTGTCTGTCTTGTTCAGAGAAGAGAAGCAGGAGAGAGGCACCCAGGGGCCAGGGAAGCTTGTCTCTTCTCCTCAGTGGGCTGGGATGAGGCCAACAGAGCAGCACAGGGATGCTCTGTCTGCCAGCCATGTTACATGGCCTTGCATCTTTGAAAACGTGTAGAAAGGGCTGACCAGGCCCAGGCTTCCTGGAGTTTGTGTCCACCATTGGAATGCCTCAGAGCCTGGACTAGATGAGGCAAAGAGAACTGCCTGTCAAGTCCTGACCCTACCTTTCCATTGCGGTGTGTTTGGGCCAAATTGCTTAACCTTTGTGACCATGTACACTACTAGTCAGATTCATTCTTTGAATGTTATTATGAAGAGGGTGTCTAAGAGTCTTAGCACAGGGAGAGGTTGAGGGCTGAGTGAAGGGGATGGGTCTTAAATTGCATGCTTCCCTGGACATCTGATTATTTGAGAATTCACGGCATCATTTAGATCACGTTGGCGTCAGACCCAGATTCCAACCCCCTCATTCATTAGATGCCATCGTGAGTACCTGGGAATGTTCACTACAGATATGAGCAAATTACCATGCATTGGTCTCGGCTTCAGAGGGCAGGCAACCTATTCTCTCTGTTGTTACACAGATGGCTTGCTGAGGGCTCTCTTTGGTACCTGGCACGTACTCTTGCTCTGCTGGGATTGAGGTGGAGGTGGCCGACTACAGGGGAGGCACGAGAGAATAGCTTCTTGTGCTCGCTCATACTCCCTGCAGCGCTTCCACTGGGGTCTTGGTGCTTCTGTTGTAGCCATGTTAGTGTAAGATGGGCCTCACCAAGTCACAGCTTCAACAAGAGGGGCACTCTGAGCTGATTTCTGGTTGAGCTGTGAGGATGTGTCCTCTGTGAATCATGGTCAAGAGGCCTCCTCTCTGTCCCTCACTCTCACCCTGCTCATTGTCCCCATCTGGACCAAAGAGGTGGCTCTCATAGGCCTGTAGCCCCTTTGCCCATGGTTGCTAGTTGAGTGCACCCCTGGGAGCCCAGCAGGGCCAAGACATGGATTTCTTTTTTTTTTCCCTTTATTTTTTATTTCTTCAAGTTACATCTCAATCGCAGTCCCCTCCCTATTCCTCCTCTAGTCCCACCCTCCCACCCTCAACCCCCCATCCTCTTCCCTTTTGTTTTTCTTTTAAGTTTAAGGTATATCTTATTTCCCCCTACAGTTTCCCCTTTCAGTCCAACAAATGGCTCTTTCTCTTATAATAATAAATACAATACAGTACAACAGAGGCAATTAGGCCACAGTTATGAGGGTTATATGGCTTAACGTACATTCCCAATGACCAGTCCATATGTATTTGGTACCTGACTTTAACATTCTACTATCTAACCATCTCCATGAGTTTAAAGTTCTATATCTGACTCAATATTCATACTAATTGCAACACAATTTTAAAAGTATCTTCTTAGATGTATAACACTCTCTTGACTCCTAAACAACTCAAAATTTAATTATGAGACTCTATCTATCTGTTCTTCAATCACTTCAGAGACCTGAGAGGGATAAATATATCTGATTTTATAGGAAGTACAAGGTCTGCAGCTTCCCAAACTAAGAAATGACATACCAGTGGCTGCCTGGACAGTTCCCATTTTCTCTCCATACATTACAGCATCGCTCTTCAGTCATTTGGCCCCGCTTCTCTGACAGACATTGATTGTAGAGCAGGGGTTATGAAGGACTTACCTACCCTGTCTTGGAAGAGCTAGGCTGTCGACTTACCTGCTTCCAGGTTTTGTCCTTTTTGGACAGCATCCTGTCTACAGTTTGAGCAAGGGGCTTTTCCTACCAAGAGATAGGCTTGCGACTAATTCAATCATCTCCCACTGGAGATTCTTCGATGCTCATCTTCTACTTGGAGTAGAATAGGGGGTGCTGTCAGGAGTTGATATGTCTTTATATAAAAAAATCTAAAGTTACGAAAACATCTTTGAATGCCATATTCTGAAGATCTCTTGAGGTTTTTGAAGAGGCCCTATCTATCTCTTATATTAGGGTAAGCAAATGTTGCTTGTCTCTTAGCAGGTTTATTTCTGATTAGCTTAGCAAGTAACTATAATAGGCTGTCATAGTACCTAACAGAATGACTGGCTTGCATAACCATTAGTTTGCATTTCTTAATTATCCTAAACAGTTTATAACAGTTAGTAGTAAAAGGCTGAAACATCAAATTTCATTTTTTTTCTTTACTTCCTAACCCTTCCATCCCATTTCTCTGGGGTGGGGTGTCCTTATATAACAGTCCCTCATCTCAGTTGAGAGGTCGTATGAGGGCCAAGAGCCTCTTCATTCATTGGGGATCTACAAAGCAGTACCATCAGTGAAAAATGTCTCGTTGCCCGGGAGAGAGAACTACTAAACAAACAAATCAAGAAGCATACAATAGATAAAAAAGACTGAAAAATAGAAAAAAATATAACTAATATATAAAAAATAAATAGAAAATAAAAATTAAAAATAAGAAGTCTATGTCCAAGTTCCCTTTGGTGTGTTAGTTGTAGTATTGATACCTTCTACTATATAGCTAAAATCCTACTATAAGTGAATAGATGCCATATGTGTCCTTCTGAGTCTGGGTTAGTTCACTCAGGATGAGCTTTTCTAGTTCCATCCATTTGGCTGCAAATTGCATAATTTCATTGTTCCTGATAGCTGAATAATATTCCATTGTGTAGATGTACCACAGTTTTTTAACCCATTCTTCGGTTGAGGGACATCTGGGTTGTTTCCAGTTTCTAGCTATTACAAGTAAGGCTGCTATAAACATAGATGAGGAAACTTCCTTACGATTCCATGAAGAGGCATTTGGGTGTATACCCAGAAGTGGTATGGCTGGGTCCTGAGGCAGAGCTATTCCAAGTTTTCTAAGATATCGCCAGACTGACCTCCATAGTGGTTGCACAAGCCTGCATTCCCACCAGCAATGGAGTAGGGTTCCCCTTTCTCCACACCCTCGCCAGCATGTGCTGTCATTTGAGTTTTTGATCCTAGCCATTCTGACAGGTGTGAGATGGAATCTCAGAGTCGTCTTGAGTTGCATTTCTCTGATGATTAAGGATGTTGAGCATTTCTTCAAGTATCTCTCAGCCATTAGGGATTCCTCCTTTGTGAATTCTCTATTTAGCTCTGTCCCCCATTTTTTGATTGGATTATTTGGTTTCTTGGCATTTAATTTCTGGAGTTCTTTGTAGATTTTGGATATTAGCCCTCTATCAGATGTGGGGTTGGTGAAGATTTTCTCCCAGTCTGTAGGCTGCCGTTTTGTTCGAATGACAGTGTCCTTTGCCTTACAGAAGCTTTTCAGTTTCATGAGGTCCCATTTATTGATTGTTGATCTCAGGTCCTGAGCTGTTGGTGTTCTGTTCAGGAAGTTGTCGCCTGTGCCAATTAGTTCGAGGGTTTCTCCCACTTTATCTTCTAGTAGATTTAGTGTGACTGGCCTTATGTTAAGGTCTTTGATCCACTTGGACTTAAGTTTTGTACAAGGTGATAAGTATGGAAGACATGGTTTTCATGAGACTGATCGGTCCCCTACCCTGTCCCAGGGAATGATGTCTTCCTCAGAGATGTCTCTGTGGTCACCTATGCCAGGTCTATTTTCCCAAACTGCCCCACCACCACTTGTGGTGAGTCTCCCATTGCCCAGCTTTAACATCCCTCCCTGGCTTCCTCCACCTCCTTCCTCACCCTTCCTCTTTCCTTGCCTGAAGAGTAGAGGCCTCGTGGTACCAGGTTCTGGGAAGCACCACATGTACTAATTCCTTCACAGAACAGCTTGTGGAGGTACGTAGACCCTAAACCTGTCCCACTGTGCCAGTCACATTATCTCCTTAAGGCAAGGAAGTGCTGTGTAAATGGTGGCTGGACGATAAAGCCTACAGATGATCAAGACCCAAGCCTTCCCATCTCCCAGCAGGGGCTTAGGAAGCTGCTGTGTCCTGTACCTCACATTCTAACAAAACACAGGCTCGAAACCTAATAAGAAGAGGACCCAATTCCAGAGAGCATGAATGCTAAGAAACAAAGCCCAGATAGTGAAGTGGGGCAGACAGGGCTGGAGAGGGGAGCCAAGGGAGGGCCCCTAAAGGGGGAGATGCAAGCTGGTCTTTGAGATGGTTCCATAGACAGCAAGATCTAGAGGAAGAAGACAGGCGCTCCTTCTAGATCAGCCTGTGGCCAGACACCCTCTATCCCTCGAGCCTCTCTCAGGGCCTGGCAGAGGGTAGATGCATGTAAGCGTTCATTAATGACAGTTCAATGGCTGCACAGATGGCAAGTGTCCAGGGGTTCAGAGGACAGCACAGGCATGGAGCAGCCCAGGAGGGGTTCCCAGAGGAGGTGAGCGGGACTTGGTCCCAAGGGGAGAGGCAGATGTGAAGGGCTTCCTTCAGGCCAGGACTCAGAGGAAGGATGCCAGCATGGGCCACTGGCCCGCTCATGACTCTGCCAGACCCTGGACACTAGGGGATAAAAGATTAGGAGAGGGTCACCTTCTAATCTGTTTCCCTGTCTGTATAGTAATGATGCCTCCATAAACCAAGCACACACAGGGACACTTGGTGTTGCATAGGCCTGGCCCAGATCCCTCACCATGAGAAGGACCCAGCTCCTGAGTTCAACTCAATGGAGTTCAACTCTTTTCAGGATCTCAAATTGTACCGCCTCTAAGACTGCAGTGAACAAAAGCCAACAGACTCCAACTGAACCACCTTAGCCTCACCCACACACCTCAAAACCCAGCTCCAAGACCACCTGCTTCCCTGCTGGGGAAGCGCTGGTCCCAGTAGGTTCCTTAAAAGTGGTTGGCAGAGGACTCCCAGGCTGGCCTGCAGGGTGAGCTTTCAAGAGACCTGGACTGAGGAGCCCTCAAAGTAACATGGTGCAGTGCCGAGGCCCACCTAGCCTGTGAGGACCCATTAGATTTTCTCATACCTCAGGAAATGACAGGAGAAAAAAAAATAATATAGTCTGGTGAATCTGCTACTATTCCCATTCTTCACATAACACAGTCTCCATGTATCTTTATGGAGTAAAGACCATAGAGGCCAATGGCACAGGGCCAAGTCCTAATGTGGCCTTGCTCATTGAAGAGATGGAAACGAAAGTTCAGGCCTAGGGAGCCCAAGGATACACAGCCCTGGATGCCATAAGTGGGGTTTGAATCCAGGACTAGCTGGCTTCTAAAGCTTAGTTTGATGCTTGGAAGGTTTTCACAGGCTGGCCTATGAGGCTTTGATTTGAGGTCACCCTCTTTGGGGACCTCAGAGTCCCTAGCTCCAGGGACCAAGGGTGTGGTGGCTATTCTCTTTACTCACACACAGAGCAAGGTCACCTCTTCGTGTCACAACACCATAAGCATGGAGAGCCAGGAGCAAGCTGTGGAGCCCAGCTAGTGACCCCAGGGTGGGGTGAGGTAGAGCCTGGCCATCATTCAGGGCTCCCCACACTGCAACCTACTCTGAGCCTGACCCGAATCAAGAAAGATGTTATCTGGATGGAAAGCCACCCAGTTCTGGCCATTAGGTGGGAATCTGCTGGAGGCAGGTGTGCTCATGGTTTATGCATCAGCTTTCTTTCTTGCTTCCACGCTGTCCCTCACGCTGCTCTCCACCTGTCTGCCAAAACGGCCTGGGCCAGCCCAGGCATCAAGGAGGCCCTTTCCTCAGACAGTATTCAGTGCTTCAGCCAGGGGGGTTGTCTCTCTGCACCCTGACAGGAGACAGCCCCCTCTTGAGTGATGGGAACCCCACCATCTGTGCTACATCCGGAGCTGAAGGCTGTCACTGGACATTCCTTTTAAAGGCAAAGACGTTTCTGCCTTTGAAGCCAGCAGAGAAGATTGAATGAGGTAGGGTCCCAGTGGAAGTTTTTGGGATACTATGAAGTGCCAGGAATGAAAGCTGGTGGGTGGCCCTTGGTACCCATAGACACTGCACCCTCAGATTCAACCACCCTTGCACAGAAAATACTTGGAAGTAATAAAAAAATAACAATATAATGATAAAAAGTCACAGAAATAAAAACACAGTCAATCAGTTATTCATACAGTGTTTACAACATCCAAGATACTATAATCATCTAGAGATGAAACAGAAGACTGGCAGAGAATTGGCTAGCACTAAACCAGCTTACAACTTATACCAACCAGTGGCCTGGTCGCCAGACTTTTACTCCCCTGCAAAGCTCCTTCTTGAATTAATAGAAAACGAGATTCAGGTGCAGGGGGCAGGCCAGTAATGCCAATGCACAGGAGGCTGCCCTGAACCTGGTCTACATTGCAAGAAGTTTCTCAAAAAAACCGAATCACAAGCAATTGGACATGATAAAGTTTACCTCTTAAAGACATAGCATTGGGGCTGGGGTGGTGTCTCAGTGGTTAGAACACTGGTGTCTCTTCCAGGGGGCATGGGTTCAATTCCCAGCACCCCCATGGTGGCTCACAACTGTAATAAATGATTAAAAACGAAAGCAAAAACAGACATGGCATTAAGAACAGAGGGTCACAGGTGAGGCAGTCATGCAGGATGCTTACTACCAGTCTGGGGCCTGCCTTCCTCTGGCTCCAGCTTGGGGACAGGACTAAGAGAAGAATGGAAGACAAGAAGCATTGCAGGTAGAAAGGGTGCTGTGAGAACCAGAGCAGGATGGGGCCCAGGGCCTGTGACTGTGGCCTTTGAAGAGCAGTTATTGTTAGGGGGATGGGAGTTAAGAAGTAGTAGGGTGAGAGGAGGTCTAAGGAACCCCCCGCCCCCCACACACACCAGGAGTTGTTTCTTGGCTACCCACACACATGCTTCCCAAGAGGGCTGTCTGGGCCATGAGTTTGGGATTCTTGGACACTGTAGCCTGGGACCACCCTCAAGGGAGGGAAGAAGGGGGAGTAGAGTCAGATCCACTGCCAGGCCAGTGTGGCCTTCAACTGAGTGTCCTGAGGTAGGCCCCTGTGCCTCTTTGTGGCCAGCTCCCTGCAGGAGAACTTAGAGCATCCAAGATGACCATGTTCTCTGAAAAGTGTAGTTATCATCAGGCATGGTGGCAGGTCACAGCAGCAGCAGAGAGCAGAACTCCTTTCTATCTCCCGTTAGAAGGCACCATGTCCCCTCATATTAGCCAAACCACAGGCTGAACTGTCAGGAAAGCCAAGTCAAACCAACTCCGGTTAAAAACCAGAGGGTTTGCCCAGCTATGTCATAACACTGTGGGTGCCTCTCTAGGGTCCTGGCCCTGCAGGGCACACTCGAGGAAGGGCTCTGATTGGTTGTTCTTGGGTCATGAGTCCATTCTTTAGCTCAATCACATTGGCTGGGGAGTGAGTATGTAAAGAAGCCAGAGGCAGGAGGAGCCCTAGCTAGATAGGGAGCCTGCCCTTTCCAGAACAGCCAGGGAGCCTCTTTCCCTGCTTATCTTTTGTCCCAACACCATCCCCCACTGTGTCTACCACTAACTGTGAGCTTCCCCGTGCTGCCAACTCCACAGTTCTGATTTGGGATGGCATTAATGTGGCCAATCTGGGCACAGTACAAGACAATGTGTGCATCAGCCTCCTCTCCAAGGCTCTCCATTGCGTCCTCCTCCTTCCCCTTCCTCCCTTTCCTTCCAACCTCTTCCCCTCCCCACCTTTCCCTTCTTTTCTCTGACCTCCGCTTTTCCTTCCTTCCACCCCTCCTCCAGCTTGTTAGTCTTCCAACAGAACTTCACAAAGTGGCTGCGCTGTTTTAGGTATTCCCCACCCCCACCCCATCCCGACCTCCTGCCACTGTCCCACTCACCTCAGGACCCAAGGCTATGAGTGTCCTAGCCCCTCTTTCCTCCACAGTCCTGGAATTGGAGGCTATCCTAGACCCACTGACAGGACACCAGGCCCTTGCAGACACCTTCCTTCCCTGCCCAGGGGTTGGTACCTCCTCGCAAAGAGCTGTGTTCCTTCCCTCCCTCCCCCCTTTTCGTGCTGTTAAAAGAGTAATGTAACTCTCAGATTCCCTCTCATCATGTTAATGTTAAAGTGTGACTAAAAATAAACCGCAGGTTGCCATGGGAACCCTGCCTGTTGCTAGGCTCAGTCTGTGGGGATTGGGAGTCCTGCTTTTTCTGGCCCTGCTGGAAGGTGGCCTCTGTGGCCTGCAAAGCACCTGGGAGGGGTCCCCAGGGACTGCCCCTCCCCCCAGCCTCTGAAGGTGGGTTGGGAGTCACCTCTGGCTGAGAACTTCAGGATCTGCCTGGGGAGGGGGACTGGGTCTCTGTGGAACCTCAGTAAAGTTACAAGGCTGGGGGCAGAGGGGGAGGAAACAGAATACAAAATCAATGAAGAGAGAAGGCGGGGGGGGGGGGGGGGGGGGGGGGGGGGGGGGGGTTGGAAGGGCTCGGTGCCCACATTTTTCCTCTCAGTTCTCTTTGTACAGGACCCTGTGGACCCCACATATACAGTGTGGTCAGGGCCAAGCCTATGTCCCCTGTTGATTCCCAACCTCTTCCTGTGAGTAGGGCCCAGCAAACACAGGGTCTGTCTACCAAGCCCAGATACCTCAAATATACTGTGGGAACATGTCCCGTGGTTCCCTCTCCATCACTGTTTGCTAGGCTTGGTGGCCAGGATCAGGGCTAAGTCCCCCGGCCCCCCCGCAAAGTGCCTGCTTGGTCACTTCGAGCATCAGCTTCCTCCCTGGCTTCCATCTGTTCCCTTCTCAGCACAGAGGAGAGCCAGGCATCACCCCGAGGGGGTCACCCTGAGAAGGGGGTGAATGTTGGCAGCCTTTTGCTACAGAAGGCACAATGGTGAACAGCTGCTGTGAGCTCCTCTCAGAACGTAGCACCTGCCACCTGCCGTGGACAAACAGCTGCTCCAGCTGCCATCCCCGCAGGGACAGTGTCCCCAGCCAGGAGACCCAGTGGTGCAAGAGAACACTTGTGCTTTGTGGCCAGCTGCATAAGGGTGGGAGACACTATACTGGCCTAGCAATGTCCCCTCTCTAAGCTGGAACCCCAGCGTGCCAGGCCTTTATCCCCACAAGCATTCTTAAACTCAAACATTTATGATGCCCTGTGCAGAGAAAGTCAACTTCAGCTGGCAGCCAAAAGGCCATTGTTAACAACTGGGCTCTCCTTCCTCCTCTGCCTTTCCTTACAGAAACCAAACACAAGCCGAGGGCCAGCTCAGCATCAGTCTAGGACCAGCCCAGGGCCAGTGCTCAAAACACGAGCACCCTGTTTTGTTGTCTTGCCAGTGACAACACCACGAACAGTGAACGAGGCCACTAGCAGAGGGATTCCAGAAGCTCACGTCCCCAGGGGCATCCAGAGAGCAGAGGGAAGCAGCAGTGGGCACCACTGCTGGGACACAGAGCAGTATTCTGTGTCCCAGGCTGGGGCCCATGGTTTTCCAGTCTCAGTGACTGTAGGACCTCTGTGGGATTTAGTCAGCACAGGGGTCACCACCAAAATCAACAGGGCAGGACATGGAAAGAATGTCTACCTTCTGTAGAAGCCTCTAGAGGAGATCATGAGGGCAAGGATTCAGAGATGTTGTCTGCCTTCTCCAAGGTCACACAGCTTGCTGTGAAGTCCCCAAGACTGTGCTAATTTTATTATACCTAGCATTGGGAAGGGGCAAGAAAGGGGTTGGTGGGGGGGGGGGGGCGTCGATCAAGGAAAAGGGAACTAGCATTCACTAAACACCCCAGGCGCATCCTCACTTAACAGGCAGGGAAGGCAAAAGCTGAGCAAGGCAAAGGCACTTGAAACAAGGGGCAGAGATGGCCCGTTCAGCGCCGTCTCTAGCACCCACTTCAGTTTCAAGTGTCTCTGAGGTGGCTGATGTGTATTTTCTGAACTGTCTGTGCAACTAGAGTAAATCTACTTCCTGGCCCTAGACAGCACTAGAACCCTTCCTGGGTGGGGGTTGGGGAGGAAAGAGCTAAATGCCGCAAGCAGGTGATGCAGTAGCTGTTTGGAGAAGGCACAGAGACACCTCCCAAGGCCACTGCCCAGAGCCAAGTGGTCCTGAGTAGGCAAGGAAGCCAAGGCTAGTCCCCATCTCCCCTCCTCCCCACAGGTGCTGCTCATGGGACCACCCAGTGGGAAGGTTCATGAAGAGTGGAAGGGGCAAGGGGTGTGAGGAGACAAAGCCAGGCCCCTCCCTGGTAACCAAGGGGAAAGGGAGGTGAGATGATCAGACATTCTTTTTCGCTTGACCCAAATGGTAGAGGACAAACCAAATAGAACATTTCAACAATGGCCTTCATAAATAAACAAAGGGTGGCCAAGTCCAACAGCATGCCCAGAAGTTAAGGAAGAGCATACCAGTGCCAGGCAGCTGAGAGAATCCCAGACTCTGTGCTCAGAGCCACCTCCCTGCCACCGAAGAAGCCCATTTGCCCACGAGCTGCTGCCTAATTTCCAGCCATCAGCATATCTTAAACCACAGTCCTGACCTCCAGTGTCAAGGAACAAGGTGAAAATACTTAATGCAATCTCCTACCCATGTTTTCAATATTGAGTTTCTCCCTAGAAGCCGTGCAACGATCAGGGGCTGTATTTTAAACTACACTGTAAAGAAAGAGGGGTCCCACCCTGGACCAAGCCAGGAAAGGAGGCCTAAGAATAAGAGCGTCTTGGGGAAATTTTGAAACAGCAAGTTCCATAGAAGCAGATGTGTAGAATGGGGGCCTTCAAGGGAGTCTCACTGTCTCCTCAGGGAGCCTCTCTAAACCCTTTAACAGAAGCGAGAGGAACTGGGGTATAGTTCTGCAAAGACTATTCACTGAGCCAGTGAAGGCAAAGAAACAGGGTTGAAGTCCCTGCTCCATGTGTGGTTTATCCTGCTAGTCCTGAGAGATGCCTTTCAGAAAGCAGGTTTCATGGCCAGGTACCTTGGAAGGATGGTATGCAAGTCAATGTGATCTCAGCATTAAAAGGCAGCTAGCTAGCGGGGCTGTTGTGATCAGACATCATGGCTGTCCACAGCCATAGCACAGCCTTTACCACATAGCCATCCTGTGGAGCACTTCCTGGGCAGAAGCTCTGCATAGTCACTCTGTATTAAACCAGGAGCAAGGAGCCCTGCTGCCAAGGAAAAATGACTGGGCATAGTTGGTCTGCCACTTGGAGACTACTATGGGTTGGAGAAGGACTGTACATGGTCATATGTTACCCAAAGAGAGCTTCAACTACCCCTTTCTCATTGTGTAACAAGAGCAAGTCTAAGATGCTTGGAGTCAATCAACAAACATTTGCTGAGCACCCACTGTGTGCCAGGCCCAGGATATGTCAGAGCACCAAAGAGACAGAACTTTCTCCCCTGAGAAGCCTGTGTTCTTGGGAAAGGCGTGAGCCCTGCTGGAGTATTATGGAACATATCATCCAGCTCCTTTCTTTCCTCATTGCTGAGTGGGCTAGAAAGGGACATCTGACCCAGAGAGAACCAGTCCAGAACTGAGTCAGGCAAAGCATGTCAGGGTGCAGGACCTGGATCCCAAGGCCTTCCCACTCACAAGCCAGGGGCCCTAGGCAGGTTCCAACCAATTGAACTTCTATTTCCTTTTCTGCCTTTTTGAGCAAAGATAATGAGAAAGCTTGCCTTGCAGGTTACTCTGAGAATCAGATGAGAAAGCCTACATGGACTTCTTAGACCAGGGGGTCTCAGCCTGTGGCTCAAAACCCCTTGTGGGGGTGTCAAACAACCCTTTCACAGGGATCACCTAAGACCATAGGAAAAACACAGATATTTACATTTTGATCCATAACTTTAGCAAAATTACAGTTACGAAGAAGCAATGAAAATAATTTTATGGTTGGGAGGTCACTGCCGCACAAGGAACTGCGTTAAGGGGCTCATGGCATTAGGAACGTTGAGAACCACTGAACTAGACCAAGGCTGGGTGTATTGGTGCCTCTAAAAGCTTACTGTGTGTTTTATTGGCAGTGAAGTCACTGCATTTCATCAGGTGAGACTGGAGGATCTAGAAGGGTTGCTAACAGAAGCTGCCATGTGGAGACGCCAGATGACCAAACAAAGGGAGGTGATATCCCCAAGAGAATCAGAGAGATATGCAGAATGACGGAGAGAGGCTAGCAAGATGAAGAGACATCAAGTGGCCATGCTTGAATCTGCTGGCTGCAATTCCAAGCCAGGAGGTCCCCTCGTCCCCTACCTTCCACCATGCTGGCCACTTCACTCATCCCCACTGAGGTGAGGAGTGAGTAAGCCCTGAACAAGCTGAGGTGCCCTGAAAACCTTGCTCTGCCGTGTGACTATTTAACCAGGAAAAATAAACCCTGTTGACGGAAACCCAACTTGAGCAGGCCTCCCCTCACTGGCTGGGCCTGGTCACCTCACCTCAGGGTTCTTGGAGAAGGAAAAGGAAAGAGGCGTGGAGAACAGAGAAGGGCCAAAGCATCTAAGAAGGAGGATCCGAATTCTAGCTGTTCTGCCAGGGCTGGGGGTGGGGGGGACATTCAGCACTCATTAGTGGGTCCCAGGGTGCTTCCTGCCATTCTTCAAGGCTGAGAAGGTCACCCGGGGTAACAGAAGACACCTGGTGTCTCTTCCCCTGCTGGAGAGCATTCTCACCAGCTAAGAAACCTGGAGACATTCCAGCCCACCCCCCTCCACCTCCTGACCAAGAGGTCTGAGCAGCAGTGTAGGGAAGGTGGGCACATGAGGTACAGACCTGAGGTTCCAGGGCATTGGGGGGGACCTGACACATCATGAAGTAGAAAGTGGCTCCCAATGCTGGGTCAGGCCTGTGGAGCCAGTGAACACATTTAAAGAGCGCTGCATGGTCTGACCTGTGTTCCTGGCTGATGGTGCTAGAAGCAGCTTGAAGGTCTCACCAATGACAGGGCGTAGCTTGGTCACAAGAACAAGAAGCTGAGTATGTGTCAAGGCCATGTTGATTCTGGTGTGATGGAGTGCTTGGTCCAGTGGACCTGTAACTCTCTGCCTGCCTTCCTGGAGACAGCTTTGGAGCTGAGTGATGGCGGTCAACGTGCCATGCTGGCTGGGCGGGCCAATGGGGAGACAGGATGGAGGTAAAGATGGCTTCCAGCCCAGGCAGATGATTCGTACAGGCAACAGCACTTTCTACTCTGAACCCTTAGTCCAGCAGCTAGCTCAAGCCCTCCCTACACTAGATCTTAGCCAAAAGGCCAAGAAGAGATGCTCAAGCCCTCCCTGAGCCGGGCATCTCTCCTCTCAGGCTCCAGACAGGAGCTCTCTGGTCCCTCTCCCTCTTCTGGTCCTTTTCTCAAATTTAAGCCTGGGTCCT
>CAJQZJ010032904.1:6687836-6756775 GCA_907164525.1 Lophiomys imhausi
TTCAGAGCGCCCCCTCCAACCTCTTTCACCCTCTTCCTTCTTCAGAGAGCCCCCTCCAACCTCTTTCAGGGCTCTGGCATTTACACCCTTCTCCAGAGTCCTCACAATTAAACTTTCTGCAGCTACCTAAACCACGCCTTTGCTAGCACGTGAGGCAATTTACAATTAACACTTGTGGACTAACTGAAGCAGCCCTTGGATTCAAACAAAAACATTCTCATATCATAACTGGGTTTTTAAAAAAAAATGTTTATTTATTACTTCAAGTTACATCTCCATCACGGTCCCCTCCCTCCAACCCTCCTGGCCCCACCCTCCCACTCTTTCTCCCTTCTCCCCAAACTCATAATTATTTTTTTGAATAATTAAGACACAATTGTGAAAATTATAAGGTATAACATAACATTCCCAATGTCTAGTCTATACATATTTGCCAACTGATATTAATATTCTATTATCAGTCTATCTCCATTAGTTTAAAGTTTTATACCTAACTCAGTTTCCATCCTAACTTGCATTACCAACTTAAAAACATCTTCTTAGACCTAGAACATCCTTTTAATTCCTAAACAACTTAAAATTTAACTGTGATACTATAACTATCTAGTCTTCAACCACATCAGAGACCTGAGAAGGATACATATATCTGATTATACAGGAAGTACAGAGCCAGCAGCTTCCAAAAATAAGAAATGACAGACAACTGGCTGCCTGGACAGTCCCCAATTTCTCTCCATACATTAGAGCATCTATCTTCAGTCTCTTGGCCCAGTATCTCTGACAGACATTAATTGTAAAGCAGAAATTATGAAGAATTTGCCTATCCTGTCTTGGCAGAGCTAAGCTGTCAACTTACCTGCTTCCAAGTTTTGTCCTTTTGGGACAGCATTCTGTCTACAGTTGAAGTAAGGGACTTTTCTTGCTCAGTGACAAGCTTGCCACTAATGCATCAATCTCCAAAAGGAGATTCTTCGATGCTCATCCTCTACTTGGGTAGAATAGGGGGTGCTGTCAGGAGCTGACATGTCATGTCTCAATATCAAAAAATCTTAAGTTAAGAAAACTTCTTTGAATGCCAAATTCTACAGGTCTCTTGAGATTTTTGAAGACCACCTGTCTCTCTCCATATATTTGGATAGGCAAATGTTGCTTATTTCTTAGCAACTTGATTTCCAGTTAACTTAGAAATATCTGTGATAAACTATGCTAGTACCTAACAAAATGACATGTTTGAATGACGATTAGTTTGTATCTCTTACTTATCCTAAACAGTTTGTGACAGTTGCTATGAAAAGGCCAAAACTTCACATTGCCCAATAACTGTGTTTTTTTAAGAAACAAGAACTCTTACCACAATGGACAGTCTTGGTCAGTGTTTTATTGCTGAGAAGAGACACCATGATCATGGCAACTCTTTTTTTTTTTCTACCTGTAACTCCAGTTCCAGGGGGGTCTGACACCCTCTGGGCTCTAGACCATGGCAACTCTTATAAAGGAAAGCATTCAACTGGTACTTTCTTACAGTTTCAGAGGTTTAATCCATTGTCAGCATGACAGAGATAGCTGAGAGTTCTACATCCAGATCCTCAGGCAGTAGGAAGATAGAGAGCTGGTCTAGCTTGAGCTTTTGAAACCCCAAAGCCAACTCACAGTGATACACTTACTCCAACAAGGCCACACCTCCTCATCCCTCTCAAATAGTATTACTCCCTGCTGACCAAGCATCCAAATATATGAGCCTATGGGGGCCGTTCTTACCCAAATCACCACATGGGCTGACTGGCTGACTATGTTTCATTGCTTTTCTGGGTCCTCTGTGTATAAGCAGCATCTTATATTTGGGGAAATGACCACCTGATTCATGTGCTAAGTCCATTTTATTGAGCATGGCAAAGGACTATTACATGGTGTGAGTCCAACTACAAGTGCCTTACCTTTGCCAGGAGACGTTCTGAGAACCACACAAGCCATTATACTGCAGCTACACAGAGACAAAAGGATCAGGCTGCCATGAGGGCAAAGGGATGTCTTGCCTCAATAGCAGCATGTGTACTTAGAAAACAAAAGGACTACAGGTGGGCCAGTTCCTCCCAGAAGGCCAGAGGTTGGTGTCCTGGAGAGACGGCAACCCTCTGTGCTGACTGAGCACCTAACAGCCACACCATGGCATCAGCCTGCATGCCTGTGGAATACAACTCTGCCCTGCAAGCAAAGGAACACCCACCATCGATCAGCAATGACACGATGAGCCCGGAGGACATTTTATCAAGTGAAATAAACCAGATGTGGAGAGATGGTTGTGTATGGTCTCATGTGTGGGGTCTGAGAAGGCCAGAGGGATCTGTTTCACAGCCAGGACAAGACTATTATGCAGTCAATAGCGGTATAATGTGTGTTTGAAAAGGCAGAGAGAGTGTATGTGTTCGGCACCAAAGTTAAAGAGTAAATGTGTGAGAAAACTGGCTGTTGGCCGGCTCCCTTCAGCTGTTCTTCCACCACGGCACACATGCCTGAGGTATGCCACACGTGTATGCAGTACTTGCCGGTTAGAAATTTCAAAAATGAATTTCAGCAAATGCCCCGCCCCACTAGTTCAAGAGAAGAAATCGTCAATGTGCACGGGAGGGAGGGTGAAGGACTGACCCTGGAAGAAAGGCTTCTGGAAGTCGGGCTTAGTGCAGTGGGAGGTTGCATGGCAGGGTGAGCAGGCCCAAGCCCAGGCCTGGGTCCCCAGCACATCTCCGGCCATCAGTGGCCTCAAAGACCAAGAAGCAGAAATTAGCCAGAATGAAACGAAGAGATAACTTCCATCCGTTTGCTGTGCTGGGGACTGGAGCCAGGCTTCTGTATAAGCCCTCTCCTACCAAGCTACAGTCCCAGACCCTCGAAGGTAATTTACAAGGAAACCAATCTCAGATGGCTCCACGAATGTGCAATTAGGAGGGCAGCAGGAGGAAAGATAATAGAAGAAAACGAGCCCTAAATTTCCACACCTGCATAGGTCACAGAGTTTATGGGTCCCTCTACCCCATCTGCACCTCGACTTCCTTCATTACTTCCAGAGCTCAGGGTCCTTACAGCCCACTTGCCCTTCTCCCAGGTGCCGTTGTTCTTATGTCTTCCCTGGGACCCCTCACCAGCCTGAGAAGCTAAGGCTACCCTGATGCTGCCTCACGAAGATGGCAGTAGAGGGTGGGGGCCAAGAAACTGCTCAAAGTTACTTGCTCTTTTGGGTCCCCAGATCCAAGGTGATGGAAGGAAAGGGAACGTGGGTGTTCCCCAAAGGGCCACAGCTATGTGCAGCATTTTCACTACATGAAATGCACTAGATGCATGCCCAAGGGGGAAGGCAGTCCCACCAGGGACATAGCTGAGACTGTACCATCAGGGATGTTCCTGCAGTGAGCGCCCTCCACACTTGTGTACTTCACAGTCTCAGTGTGAAGCAGCGTTACTGGAGAGCTGTGCCATTCACAGCAAGGTGGGCAGGAATCTACCTCATGAAGCCTAAATGACAGGACCCCCATCAGGATTAGACCTGCTGGTGTTGTCCCCACAACCTTCATCAAAGCCCATGCAGAGGGCTGAATGGAAGGAAACCCAGTGTTGGGAGAAGTAAAGAAAATAGAAATATAAAAAGAGAGGGAAGAGGAAGAATAGAGGGACACCCCAAAATACATGCTTCTTCAGCCTTCTGCCAGCTGTGACATAAGCCTGGGGTTCTGGGGCACTCAGGAAGGAAGTGTGCTCACACATACCTGACAAGGCAACCATTCCCCAGCTTCAGCAGGCTGTGGCTCTGGTGGCAGTGCTGTCTTCTCCTCCCTGGTGGGATGGGGGTCTGCTTGCTGTCCCCTAATCCACTCACCATGTGTGCAGAGCTTCCTGCTGTCCTCAGAGGATCCCTGGAGGATCAGCCAGAGCCCACATGCAGGGCTCCCTCTAGCTGGTCCCACTCACTCACTACCCTCAGTTGTGTTAAATGATATTTCGGAATCTGTAGAGGATAGATAACCCAGGGGGAAGGCCAGCTGTTCTCTTTTCTATTGACCATTGGTAGACCACATGCTGAATTCTCTGTTCATGGTGTCCCCACCTGTCCAGCAGCAGCTGGGTATGGTCTGAGCTGTCTGGGGGTCATGCCATTCCTTAGGAAGAAAGTGTTTCCTCTACAAACAACTGGACTACACAGCTGAGCATGGGCCCCAGGAAGGGAACTGGGGATCCAGTTTTTCCTCAAGAGAAAGTAAAAAGGCCTGTCAGCCTAGGAGGAGAGGGATTGTGTTCAATGAGTGTAGGGCACAGGGGTGATTATCTTGTCCCTTTCCCATGATTCACCACTAGACCTGCTTTAATTGCCATAGCATGGGGCAACTATGGGGTCAGGATTAGTTCAAAGCAACCCCTTCAATGTCCCACAGCAGAATCACTGGGCAGGGTGGGATGAGGAGCCAGGTCTCCCTCAGACCTGCAGAACAGTAAGTTCCAAAGGCCCACCTCTCTGGCCCATCGTGATGTTAATATCCGCTGAGGCCCCAGACTTACCAGGGTGATTTCATCTATGTCTCTGCTGACAGACAGGAGGGGATGAGCCCTCCCCTGAGGCATTTGCAATTCTGGTTCCCAGCCACACACAAGCTAGAGACCTACCTACAGAGCCAAGTGGAGATGGCTGTGGCAGGTTTGCACTAGATAATGGGGAAGATGGACTGGTAGTTGGGCAGCTGAATGGTAGGTGGCAGCCCAGGTAGACAGCAGCACCGTGGAGACAATGGGCAATGTGGAAACAATAAGGTCACCATCGTAGCCCTCACTGGCCATCTGCATCTCAGTGCCCATTATAAGCGAAGGTACCCCATGGCGCATCTCTCTGAGGCTTGCTAGTCCTCATTCCCATGTGCCTGAGGCCAGGGAGGCTTCATTGTGGCAGTGTAATAGGCCATGGGTCTGGGGCAGCAGGAAGAGGGACAAATGTCAGGAGAACTTGTGAATGGAAGGAGCCACTTCCATGAAGCTGACGACAGAGCTTTGGAGCCAGGGGACTGTATTCTAAGGGATCCTGCCTCTGCTTCTGAGCTCCTCAAGGTGACAATCAATGGTGCTTAACACAAGCTGACTTTACAACAAGCCAGCAAATGGATAGTCAGAGTTAAGGGCCGAAACGACACACTCTTCATGGATGGCGTTCCTGTCCCACTCTCTGTGGACTACAACCAAACACCTGTCCTCACTGTACAGTCTCAACATGGCTAATTAATGTTGTTACTCGGCCTCTACCTGTCTGCCCTGCAAAGGGGTGTTCACCATATCCACAGAGGAGAAAAGGAGAGGTTGGGCTCAGTGTGTGTGGGGGGGGAGGGGGTGGCGGTCCCAGTCCTGGACTCACTCTGGATTCCTCCATACAAGTTGTGTGACCCTGGGCAAGTCACTAACCTTTCTGGGGTTCAGCTTCTTCATTTCTAAGGCAGGAAAGAGCTTCGCTGGTGGTTGGGAGGAATTGCTTGTTCATTCTCTCAGTGAATGTTTATTGAGCATCTACTAAGGACGCATCAAAGGGCATCAAACGGTCCACAATGCTGGTGGACAGTGAAGGTGAAAGGCCCAGCTTTACAATGTTAGGTTCAAGGGGGGAAGGAAGGTAGCTAGCAAGCAACCCTGTCAGTGTGTGACAGAGCCTGGTATGAAAGTAAAGGGAGAACAGAGAATCCTGCCCCCTCCACCAGGCTAGGGAGAGGATGGATCAGATTTCATTGGCCTGGTGGAGATGGTTAGGACTGTGGGGTTTTCAGAGGAGATAACATGAGCTAAGACTCCAGCCATGAGGTGAAGCTCTGAGGTTGGGGGAGGGGCACTCAGGAGTGGGGGACAACAGGTACAGGTACGGAAGCTACAGGAGATTCAGCGGGCCCTCTGAGCACAGCCATGGAGGGGTGGAGGTTATGGAAGTCCCCAGGAGCCAGGCCAGGGAGGGATCTGATGGGCAGGTAGAAAGGCGGGCTTTACCCACTGTGAGACCACAGCAGAGGCTGTAGAGAGGGAGTCTGCCCTGTGGTCTCAAGATTCAGGGAATGCAGCCCAGTGGCCTCCAGGCTTCCCTGTAACTGCCTTCCCTCTCCAAGGATCCAGAGAACCCATTCCCTGAGGCAGACCACCAGCACTGCACACGGGCCCGCACATCCACAGAGCCCGCCCACCGTGCCCCCATATCCTGACACTCCAAACAGTGACTCACAGAACAAGACAGAAACCATGCACTCAGGTTAAAATTATGCAAGCCACGTGCATGATATTAAAAACCCAGGGAGCGTGTGTTTCTAGTGCAGGGGATGCCAAAATGTAGCTGCTTTATTTAAGGAATTTATTGGGCTAGTGTGAACGGATGCTTGTTGAAGGTTTTTCTCCAAGTGGGGGAGAAACAGGTACCTGCAGCTTGGTTGCTAAAAATAGGGGGAACCTCAGCCTGCTTCATGTGACGGGTCCCAAAATACCACCTTTTCTCTTCTTCCCCAGCAGCAGCTCGGGCTGGGCAGAACCAGCTCCTTGGTAAAGCCTGGTTTGGTGACAAGCTGAGACCCCAGAGCTCCATTTCAGAGCTCCTCATAAACTTCCTGAACCACAGGCTTGGTGTGTGCCCATCCCAAATGCCTCTGGAAGGCAGACTAGGGTCTATGGCATCCAATCCCTGGCTTGACCCCTATTCTGTCTTCCCGTGTGAACTTGACTTCAGATGCTGGGGATCACACTGTGATGTCCACTTTTGGGGGCCTTTGAGAGACTGCAAGAACAGATGTGAAGAGTGAGGGTGCATCAGTAAAGAGTGGGGTACGAGAAGGGACACTGGGTGCTGAATGTGATTGAAGCTTATCACCAACATTACAGAGATGTCCTGTGGGGCTGTTATTTCATATAATTGATACACATTTTTTTTTCTTGTAAAAAGGAACGTTCTACAGAGCCTGGCTCTTCTTGTCTTTCCCTCAGACCTCACACTGCCAGGCAGTCTCTACCTGTCTGCCTAGGTGTCCGTCAGTCATTCAGCTAGTCCTCACATCCACACCCCTCTCTCACTGATCCACCAACTGTTTTCAGGCCTGATCTAGGATCTACACTAGACCCTCACTGTAGGGGAGACTAGCCCGGGGGTGGGAGGCTTTGCCCCTTAGATGGACCAGAGAGTGAGCTAGTGGTCAAAGGAGCCTCTCTGGGTTCAGCTCAGGGCAGATCTTGTCTTTGCACAGGAAGGATGAGGGGTGCCCCGTGGAGTGGCTCCTGAGCCTTGGCTGCTGAGCTTTGGGAACTCCAAGGACGGGGGCCATTAAACTCTTTTTGGGAAGGCATACCAAGTAGCCTGCTTTGGCTGGGACACCTCAGGATCCATGTCTTGAAGGTCAGAAGGACCAGCTGCAATCGCTTAGCCTGACCCCCCCAACCCCGTTGCCCCCTCCCCCCAGGCCACCCTGGTGGCCTTGAGCTGATTTCTGTGCTGTTTTGCATTGTTCTTTTCATAGGAATACTTGTGTGAGTCAGGCATGGTGGCCCGCACATTTTAGTCCAGCACTCAGGAGGCAGCAGCAGGTGGATCTCTGTGATTTGAGGTAAGGCTGACCTCACAGGGAGTTTCAGGACAGTCAGGGGCTACACATAGAGACCCCTTCTCAGCAAACAAACAAAGGAAAGCCCATGGCTCACAGACAATGCATATCCCACCCCCAGGAGAGCAGCCCCAGTAGCTGCTCTGGCCAGGTGACACTTGCTCAGACATTCACCTGCTTGCCTTCCTCCTAGCTCTTTGCTTTGTGTTCTGGGGGCTGTCCACCTGCACTCCATGATAATGTGGTTCCCTTATCCAACTCACCGCTGTGGCGTTACATCACCTGTCACCCACTAGCAGGGGCCTCTCTTAGGAACTTCAGGTCCCCTTATGGAAGGAGGGAGTGGCCAATGTGTTCTTTCCTCCAACATGGGACAGTTAGTGTTGGGGAGACTCACACAATGCAATGTCCTGACATTGGTACTATTATTCATAGTTTCATTTAGCAATGTGGAAACGAGCTTCAGAGAGGTAAGAAATTTGTTCAAACAGTCTCTCTCTCTCTCTCTCTCTCTCTCTCTCTCTCTCTCTCTGTCTCTCTGTCTCTCTCTCTTTCACCCTCGTCTCCTCGCCCCTGTCTGTATACCTACTCCCCTTTGTTTTGAGAGTTTTCTAAAGAGAGATATAAGGGACAGAGTGTCCCCTCCTGCTGTACAAAATTTCCCTGTCAGTTTTTCTTCCCCGGCCAAGCAATGGGCTGCCCCTGACTTGATGAGGACAGGCTTGTGTCACTGTGTGGCAGTCAGAGGGGAAGGTCTCAAAGCAGTTGCTACAGGGGGAAGACTGCTCTGTTGGGCATTTTCGAGAGGGTAGCCTCACACAGTGGGAGATCTAGGACACCTTTCTTTGCTTTCTGCCACTCCCTTGGGCCACCTGTTCTCAAAGGGCTCCCCTCACTAACTTCAGGGCCTCCATTCCCACTCCCTAGGTGGCCCCACAGCCCTGGCAGACCCTCCCTGCTGTCCACCTCTGCAATGAGCATAGCTGGAACCTTTGCCAGTCCGTCTAGCCCTGGAGTGCCCCGTGGCTACCTCCTCTCACTTGCCAGATTCTTTAGTGTCCTGAGATTTGGGGAAACCAGTCCCAACACACATTTGTAGCAGGAAGTCCATGAACCCTTCAGCATAAATGTGAATAGTCTCCTGAACTATATGCAGGAAGTGAACTTCACACACACACACACACACACACAGAGAGAGAGAGAGAGAGAGAGAGAGAGAGAGAGAGAGACAGAGACAGAGACAGAGAGATAGAGAGACAGAGAGACAGAGACAGAGACAGACAGACGGATAGACAGAATCCATCCCCAGGGCTTGGATTCTGTTTCTCCACAGAAAAGTCCTCTGGAGCACTCCACAGCCCTGCCCTAACCCTAACCCTGGCCCAGGAGGCACCAGCAAAGAGGACCATGCAGCTTGGGGCAGCTCTCCTCAGCCCCAACTCTGACTCCATAAGACTATTTTGCACCTTCTCTGGCAATTGTCTGGCTAGGCTGCCCGGGGCAGTCTTTACTTTCAGAATATTTTCCACTGTGGAATTCAGCACAGAGATACCACAGCTTGGGAGAGACTACAACGTGTGGTTCTGAGATTTCCTCTAAAAGGCAACAAACTTCCCAGCTCCCACAAGCCTCCTTGGTCTGGCCTTGACCACCATGCTGTGCACAGGTGGCCACAACCTGATGACTCTCTTCATGGAGATAGGCTTAGTTTCAGTAGATACTGCCAACTAGATACCTAAAAGATTCAAATAAATGGAAATGTATGCTTAGTAGGCATAAGGAGACACTAGATACAAATAGTTCAATATATATCAGATATTGCTAAATGGTTTTCCAAAGTATGTAAGTACTTTATACCTGATCAGTCGTGTAGGATTTTCTGGTTTTCCACAATCTAGTCAACACTCAGTATTACCAACAGTTTAAATTTTAGCCAGTCAGTTGGGATGCTGTGGCTATCTCTTTGTAACTTAATTTTTGTTTCTCTGATCATTGATGAGATTTGGTACCTTCATGTTTACTGGCCACTGAGGTATTCTTGTGAGATATCTGGGATTTGCCCCACTTCACCCTACATTAACCCCCTTCCTGTGCATGATTTCTACTTGTCAGTCTGGGTATATACATATTTTTGGAGCCTAGAGCTCAGCTTCAGGTGCCTTTCCACGATCTCTCCTCTTTAATTTTTGAGACAGGGTCCCTCACTGAATCTGAAGCTGTACCCCCTGCACCCCTAAACCAGTGCCGAGGTTACACATGCCTGCTGCCATGCTCACCTGTTTACATGGGCTCTGGGAATCCAAACTCAGGTCCTAATGGCAATTTACACACTGAGTCACTGCCACAACTACACACTGCCTTGGTCACGTTGTTGTTTGCTTTTTAATGTCATTTGAACTATAAGACTTTCAGGAGTGGGTATTTTGGGACAAGGGCTCATGTAGCCTAGGCTGTTCTTGAACTTGCTGCAATCTTTTTGCTTCAGCCTCCCCACTGCTGGGGTTAGAGACCTGAGTCACCATGCCCAGATACATTTTTTCTTTTCTTTTCTTTTTTTCTTTTTTTTTAAGAATTTTTTTCATTCATTTTACATTCCAATCACATCCACTACATTTTTCTTTTAAGGATGATTTTTTTTGGGGGGGGGTTTACTGTTGTTGATTTCGAATGCCCTGTGTAGTAGACTCCTGCTTCTACCCCGTGAATGTGGGGTGGCAGGCGTGTGCAATGCCTGACTTGAAGATGTTCTTTGTGTGCCCATGTTGATGTCTTTTGTCTTTGCAGGTGGGAGGGCTAGGATCTCAGGTAGCCAGGCTGACCTCAAACTCCATGTACATACAGTCAAGGATGACCTTGAACTTCTGATCCTCTTGCCTCCATCTCCCAAATGCTGGTGCTGGGATTAGGGGTGTGTCCTCATGCCCTGTTTATGAGGTGTTGGGGTTTAAATTTTAAGCTCTGTACATGCTGGACAAGCACTTTATGGACTGACCTGCATGCGGTCTCTGAAGATATTCCTCTGTCTCCTCCTCCTCCTCCTTCTCCTCCTTCTTTGTTTTTTTTTTTTTTTTTTCGAGACAGGGTTTCTCTGTGTGGCCTTGGCTGTCCTGGATTTACCTTGTAGACCAGGCTGGCCTCGAACTCACAGAGATCAGCCTGCTTCTGCCTCCTGAGTGCTGGGATTAAAGGCATGTGCCACCACGCCCGGCTTATTCTTCTGCTTTAACCTAGATCCTTCTGCCACCATTGTGTGACAGTGTGGGGCCAGATTCTGTTCCTATATGGACAGCCAGCTGGACCAACACTAGTCATTAAAGACTGTCTTTATCCTGTGCTTGGCATAAACCACGCGTCTGTTTGTGTCTGTCTTCTGTCTTCTACCCAGCAGGTCTGGTCATTTATCCACACACAATGCCACACTGTTTTAGTTAGTCTTGTAATTGGCATTAATATCCAGTAAAGCTGGATTTAATATCCAGGACATGGAGGAGACGGGGTGGGGGAGGGGGAACCAACCAAAGTAAAGCAAGGATAAAAATGCCATTATAACACCTGTTACTTTGTACGGTAATTAAGGGAAAATTAAAACAGCACAAAACCAAAAGGTACCCACTAAAGAAACTTCTTCCATTTCATTCTTCTTCTTCCTCTTCCTCCTCCTCTTCTTCTTCTTTTAAATAGCTGTCTTCCATCCTTCAGTTTCCACAGTTTTTCTAAAAATTAAAATCTATTTTCACATACACACCTGTCAGAACTTTGTTAGGGCTGCATGCATTGGATCTGTCAATCAGCTTAAAGCTGACCTCTTTAAAACACTGAGCCAACCAGGCTGTGAGTAGCATGTGCCCCTTCATTTATTTTAGCCCATTTGGATTCCTCTTAGTGATGATAGAGCAATTCTTAATGTACCGCTGTTTGATGAAGTAGGGGTTCTTGTTGCATGCAGCTCAGGAACACAGTAAAAGCCAATGCCTCCCTGTACATAGGGATGTAGTACCCAGAGCCCAGAAACGACTTGGTCAATTACCCAGCTGGAAGAGAGCAGAGTGAGGACTCAGATCATCCTGCTTGACCAATCTGGACCTCTGGACAGAGGATGCTGCAGCAAGCAGGCACACAGAGATGGGTCCAGGCGCCCCTGAGTACACGCACGGGCTGCTTCCCATGTCATGGCTCCTGTAGCTGGCTGATGACCCACTTGTGCAGTACCAAGAGGCACGTGTGTCCTGGCCATGTCTACTGCACAGACCCAGAAAGAAGGCAGACAGGGCATGTGACCCACCCAGGGTCTGCCAGTCAGTGAAAAGCTGTGTTTGAAGCTGGGCTCTTAAGTGCCACCTAATCCTTTATTCTGGTTTTCTTTAAAATTCCGTATCCCCAGGGCCAGTGTTCTACAACCTCGGGGAGTCATCAGAGCTCTGGCTGCCCCAGGAGAACAGGCTGTGGTCCCTCTGGAAACTCTCAGCTACTTGGGGGTCCAAGAGAATGAAAGCACAGATTCTGGGGTCAGATTGGGTGGGGTTCCAGGCCTACTTGTGCCACAGCTGGCAGAATGACCTTAGGTAAATTTCTCTCCCTATCTTAGCCTCCCAACATAGAGCAGAAATGATAATAGCCCCTGCTTGACTGAAGAAGACAAGGATTAAAAGAGGGGACAAAGACCGGGGGTCCTTAAGTTCTTTTTCTTATCTCAATGCGAGAGTTGTCCAGGGGACTGACAGGCCAGGGCCCAATGTCTCTTCTTGTGTGACCACAGGCGAGCTACCAGAGTGTGCTGGTTTTTAATGTTCCCCATCTAGAAAAATAACAGCTTGGTAGAACCTACCTCCTTCTACTATTACAATCTTAGCATGTGCAAAGGGCCTTGGAGGGCCTGGTTCTCACTCAGAGTGGGCCACTTTTATGTTGTAAGTACCCCAGAGTTCACACAGCCAGTGAAAGCTGGGATTATGGATTGACTCCAGTCCACCCTGCCTCAGCCTCCTGCCTTGTGCCCGCAGAGTGAGTCAGATCACCTCCGCTCTGACCTTGTATCATGGAAACACAGAGTGTGGGCATTCCATGACCCAGGTTCTGGCTTAGACACCTCCATTGGATTTTAGGGAAATTCCCATCTTAGAGTCTACCTCCATCTGAACATGATTGATATGTCTTTGGATAAGAATGATCTTCTTGTGGCCCTTAGATGGCCTCCCCCTACAACTACCTTCAGGACCAAATGCGCATCCATAAATAAACAAGGAAAACCATGGCACAAGGCTTCTTTTCCTTTTTCCATTGGCTACCAGGTATGTGGCTGCTGGGTTATGTGCCTTGTAGAAGTGATTTTCTTATGGAGGGCAGTACATCAGGAGTGAATCGTGAAGCCAGAGAAATTCAGATCTCCGGGCTCCTCTGTGTAGCACTCTGGTGGGCAGCTTCATCACTCTGAGCCTACTTCCTCCTCCATAGAGAAATAAGAACCCTCTGAGTTCTACGTCCTCCCAACTAGGGGAGCCTGACAGCTATCCCATCTCATCTCTGAGGCTGTTTCCTTTCCTGGTGGTTCATGGTCACCTTGGCAGGTGAGGACTCAAGGTGCTGCCAGGAACGTGCTACCCAGTTGCTGGCACTTTGTACACAGCAATTGATAAAATGAGGGCTTATGACCCTGAGGTCTGCAAATTGAGGCTTTTTCTTCAGGGCTGAGGACCAAATTCAGAGCCTTGTGCATGCTAGACAAGCACTCTGTCTCAGAGATACATCCCTTGGTGTTATGGGACAAGAGCTTTGCCCTGGAGTCCAAGTTCACCAGTAACTCACAGCCCTCCTGCAACCTTCCTGTGGCAACTTTAAAACAGCTTTGTAATACAACTCCAGCCTGGATTCTGGCTTCCTGAGCTGGTGGATGTGTCTGTGGTAGGCACCCCAAGCTCAGGTGAGTCTTTGCAGGTGTACCTACTGCTGTCAGGGCTGGACCTGTCAGAGGTGGCCCCATAGAGCAGAGCCAGGACCAGGCCTCCCGCTGCCTCCTGCTGTAGAGGCTACTGGCATTGTATAACTACAGTGGTGCTCATCTGAGCCTACAGTCCATGAGTGGCTGGTACCAAAGGAAGGTGGCATCTCTGTGCTGGATGAGGCAGGCAGCTGTGTGCTGAAGGACAAGAGAGCCTAGACTGGAGGCCAAAGTCTGATAGTATCCCACCTGCCCTGTCTCCTGGGACCCTGTGGGGATAATTCTGACCTGCCACCCACTCCTCTTAGCAGTTGAATGCCTGAGGCAAAGGACTCCCCTTTCCGAGGCTCTGTATCTACAGCTGAATTTACAAACTGTCTTCTTTGGTGTGGCATGATCCACCTGTCTGGAGAAGTGGGAACCGGTCATGGGATGCCCCAGGCATAGCACATGAGCAGGACCCCACGTCCTTCTGTCCCTTCATACTTCTGCCCCAGGTCTGGTCCCAGATCTCCTAACCTATGTAGACAGAGGTTCCACACCTTCTCAGCTGGCCCTGCTGAAGAGCTAGGTTGGCAGGGACTACAGAAGCAAGCGGGGGCCATAGGAGATCAGCATGGATCAGGGGAATACTCTGTGTGGCTTTTCTACCTGGGACTCTAAAATGGCCAACCACAGTGCACTCCATGAATTCTGGACACCGGCGGGACCTAGAAGCCCTCACAGCAATGTTCCTAGCTGTTTCTCACCTCCTGCCACAGGGCTGTCCCTATGTGGACAAGCCACTGGCCCTGCCCTCATTCAACAGCTTCCTTTCTTCTCAGGGGTGGGCTCCAGAGACAAAGCAACTTCTAGAATGAGCAAATCAGTCTATCCTAGAGTGGCCACACCCTTGGCTCGTATCTGAATCCACTGCTTGTTCTGTTTGCTTATTCTGCACACAGCTGTCACTTGAGGTGAGTAGGTGGTACTACCGTCACTACAGCTCACTCCTTCGAAATTCTTTGCTTCCTCTTCCTTCTTTCTCTTTTGCCTCCCTTCTTCCTTCTTCTCTGTCTTCTCCCAGTCAGAGCCAGACGTCTCTGCAGATATTTTATTCAGCGTGCACTGAGTGGGGAGCCAGGGGTGAATGTGTACCCTTGGAGTGGGAAGGACAGGAAGGCAGCACTTGCTGTGAGTGTGCAGCTGAAGGACAGGACAAGGTGCAGAGGGACCTCAGTGTACGAGCAATTTACCGTACATACCCGAATATAAGACAGTCTAGACTCTATCTAGGCTCTAGATAGAAGGGCAACCTCCATTCTTCCCAAGAGCCTGTGCATGTAAAGCCAGTGAAAAACAAACAAAAAACACAAGAGGGGAAGAGGGACAGTCAGATGTCCACTCAAAAGGTTAATTTATTATCTTACTTGCACATCCATGTTTTAAACTCATGCTATTTAACACACTAATTTTGAACTCTGGACCTTCAAGAAATTCTTCAATCCCAATTCTTTTCCATGTGGTTTGTCACCTTGTCACCACCATGGAGGAAGGCAGCATTTCCCCAAAGCCCATCTGCAAGGGTACTGAGAGGTTCAGTCTCAGCCTTTCAAATCTGCGGGTCCCACTCGGGTAGTGCGTGCCACACACATGGGGACAGTCGGGGGTGGGGCGGGGTTCAGTGGTTGCAGGTGAGCATCTGTGACCACAACACAATCACTTGCCTGCCGGAGTACTCTGAAGGTGACCTTTAAAAGACTGGTGAACTGGGGCTGGAGAGATGGCTCAGCGGTTAAGAGCACTGCCTAATGCTCTTCCAAAGGTCCTGAGTTCAATTCCCAGCAACCACATGGTGGCTCACAACCATCCACAATGTGATCTGGTGCCCTCTTCTGGAATGCAGGTGTACATGCAGATAGAGCACACATATGCATAAAATAAATAAAATAAATCTTTAAAAAAAAAAAAGACCGGTGAACTGCAGCTTTCCACCCTGCTGCCACAAGGTCCCTTTGCCTTGAGTCATTTTATCTGAGTGAAATTCTTCAATTCCTTTTATAGCAATGGCGACCTCTGTGAGTACCCGGGGCTCACAGAGAGTGGAGGACCACCCAGCTAAAGTACCTTTCACCACCAGAGTTTGGGGTGAAATTTGAAATAATTGAGAGCACTTGTAATTGAGAATTAGAGATTCTCAGTGCAGAGTAGATCTGGACATAGCTTCCTGGAGATGGGGAGTCTGAGGACAATTGAGAAGTCAAGGCAGGAGGCTGTCCGCTGAGCACCCTGTTTTATTCACACAGCTTCAGGGGGAGCTTGTCCTCAGCAAGCTCCTATCTGGGAGACAGGTCTGGGCATCTCTCCACTGTCTGAGCCTCAGTTACCTTGTCTGTGATATAGAGGTAATAACCCTGCTTCATAAGGCAATGGGGATACAGAGTATGGGAACTGGAGTCTGAAAGCAATGGTTAGGGACTAGGTCTCCTCAGACAAGTCAGCACACCTCCCCCATCTTGGTGTTTCAGCCTGTGAACTGAGACTAGGGAAGGCGTGGGGCTGGCTGGTTTCAGTACAGGAGAGTAGCCAAGGCTGGAAGGTGCTAAGAAAACACATAAGCAGAGGGGAATGTTTGCTCCCTCCCCCAAAACTCCCCACTTCACATACAACCCCTTTCCCTCAAAAACTCCCCAACCAGTGGTACCTGACACTCTCAATGTTATTGCTGGCTTTGATCACTGTGTGATCTCATTTGCTAATCTTTCCCCCGTCTCTTCCTGGAGATCAGGGACTGTATCTGGTTTCAGTACAAGGCCTGGTACATAGGACGTGGCTAGTATTTTACTGAGGAGGTACAGCGAGCTAATGACTGGGGTTCCCCTGTCCCCACCTCCTTACACAGCACCGAAGTCTCTCCTCCTAGGTAGGTAGCAAAGGGAATGGAGAAGTTCCCACCCCTCCCCACCTCACCCTAGCTGGACTGTCATGGAGCCCTTGACACTGTCCAGCGTGACCTGCATGTGTGCGCGTCGCTCCAGGAGTCCGGACACCACCCAGAGTGGCCCAGCGCCTGGAGAAGGCCTCGGTGCCCGGCGGCCCCTCCCGAGTGGCAGAAAGGAACCCGCGCACTCCGCGCGGGAACGGCGAGGGCGGGAGGCCGGCCCCGCCTCTCCAGCGCGCTGCCGGTGCAAACTTTCAAAAGACGCGGCGGCGGCCGCGGCCCCGCCCCGGCACGGTTGGCGGCGGGCGCGGGGGCGGGACGGGCGCGCCCCGGCCGATGGCTCCGCCTCCTCCCTCCGCCGCCCGCGCCGCCCATCTGCCGCCCGCCGGTCGCCGGTGCAGCGGCAATGCCCCGCAGCCCGGCCGCGGCCCCCGGCCCGCCCAGCTAGCCCCGCGCCGGGACTCTCGGGAGCAGCGATGGGCAACACGGTGCACCGGACCCTGCCAGGTACGCCCGGAGCCGCGCCTCGAGGTGGCGCGGAGCGCTCGGTTCTCCTCGGGCCGCCCCAGCCGCGGAGCGCTGGTGCACGCGGGAGCCTGGCTGCCTGAGCCTGATCCCCCTGAGCCGCACCCCTGCGGGGCAGTGCAGACCCTGCCTGGTTGTCCTGGCCTTGGCAGTGCGTCCAGTGCTTTTGTTCCAGTGGGAGGTCGCTGAGGAACGAGCCGGGGGCGGGGGTGGGGGGCATCGGGGCTTTCCTCCGGCCGGAGCCTCCAGGGGGGCTGCGGGGTGCGGTGTCCCGGGTCTCTGCGCGCAGCCCGCAGGCGCCCCTGCCACACGTGCTGCTTCTTGGCGGCGTTCCCACGCACGCCCGGCTGCGCCCGGCTTGGGAGTCCGCTCAGCTGGGGACTCTCCAGCCCCATCTGAGCCGCTGCTGCGGAGCGCATCGCCCCCTAGTTAAAAGCGCCCTAGAATTTCCCAGACCGGAGGAAAGCGGTGGGCGAGGGGCGTGGGGCGGGCGTGCGGAGGTCTAGGACGCCACGCCTCGCTGAAAATACCTAGTGATGGTGGAACAGGTCAGAGTGCCGAGGCTGTATCACTGCCTGTCTGCAAAGAAGCTTTCTCGTAAGGAAAGGCACCCTGATTTTACACATAGAGAAGTTGCAACTCAGAATAGGAGAAATGGCCGGATAACAGGCAGTGGTGGGAGACTGCCTAGGGCCTGTCTGTCCGTCTGTCCCGCCCCCCACTGCCCCAAGTCTTCAGAAGTGCTTGGGCATAAAGCTGGGCGATCGCAACATCTTTGGGCAAAGGCTGTGTGTGTGTGTGTGTGTGTGTGTGTGTGTGTGTGTGTGTGTGTTGGGGGAGGGTAGTTGAGAGAAGCAGCAAGTTGGCTGTAGGTCAGATTTAGTGCAGCCCAGCTGACACCCCATCTCTGCTCTGACACCCCCACAAGCCTTCTTCCAGCAGTTATCTGAAAAGAGTTGCCTCCTCCCCCTGGAAGGGATTGTCTGCATAGTGCCAGCCTGAGGCCCAAGCGCTTCTGGGGAAGGAGACAGCCCTTCTACTGATGAGCCCCTGGGTGGCTTTCACTGGATCATCCCTACCGTCAGCCAGGTGGAGTCACAGGCTTGTCAGCTGAAGAGGTGGCATTAAAAGCTGGGTCTGTACTAGATAGAGTGACAACTGCTTCTTACACACACGGCTGCTGCTAGGATGTGGAGTCCCAGCCACCAATCTGAAGGGACCTGAGGTCTCATGTCACCTGAGATGGCAGCCACAGAAGACCGTGACTGAAACACCACTCCATACTCAATTTCTTTTTTTTCTTTTTTTTTGGTTTTTCGAGACAGGGTTTCTCTGTGTAGCCCTGGCTGTCTTGGACTCACTTTGTAGACCAGGCTGGCCTCGAACTCGCAAAGATCCGCCTGCCTCTGCCTCCCAAGTGCTGGGATTAAAGGCGTGCGCCACCACTGCCCGGCTTCATACTCAATTTCTTAATTCAGAATGTCTGCACTATTTTAGTTGGTTTTTAAAAAGCCATTCTGCCACCTGTAGGTCACACTTGGAGTAAGGGAAGGAAGGGACAAGGCAGTCTCAACGAGGTGGCCACACATTGCTGGAGGCTGGAGCCCTGGTTCATTCCCCTGGGGCCTGGTGCTGTGGTTGGAGCTAGGCTGGGGGGGCTCAGGGTCAAGGCAGGTCATTCCATGCTGTGTCTAAGTGTGGGAGCCTCCTACTGTCTGAGGGACTAATGCTTGTAGCAAGTGAGAGGAAGAGGAGGCACATCAGACAGCAGGTGCCAATAATGTGAAGATCTGTACATCAGACAGCAGGTGCCAATAATGTGAAGATCTGTATATTGTTCTCAGATCTATCTGCCATTAGCTTCTTGAACTCTATACCCAGCCATTCACACCTGGAACATCCTCCTTGTCCAGTCAATGTGTCACCATCAGGTTCCATGGTCACCTTTACCATGAACCCATCTGCAGCTACACTCTCTGCTCTGTTGCTGGGACACCCGCCCAAGGCTGCTTGTTCGTATGACCATGCCGCACTGTCACTGCGTCTTGCTGTGACTCTCCACAGGGTTCCATGAGGACAGGGCCCATGCCTTGATCATCTTGTTCCCTGGCTTGCCCATCCCAGAGCCTAGTGCCTGGCGCAGGCTCAGAACTGGGTGGTGGAGCACAAATGGAGCCTGCGTCTTTGGCTGAAGGAACACTTGGCTCAGGCTTGTCCCGAGGAAGCCTGTGCTTCCCTTCTCAGGGAAGGGACACGTGCGTGGGGTTCATTCCACGGGACTGGAAATAGAGGCTGGCATTTGCGGAGCACTCGGATTCCATGCCAGGCTCCCTCATGTGTGGTTGCAGTCTCCTGAGTGTATGTCACTGTGTGACACAGCATATGTATGTTGAGTACGTGGAGGAGGGGCTAGGGGCTAGGGCTCTTGGTGAGTGAATGAATGAATTTAATTCTCCCAGCACAGCACAGTCATCACTCCCATTTAATAGATGAAAAATCGAGGCTCAGGGAGGTCAAATGACTTGTCCTTGCCTACAGAGCTCCTCTAGTTGGCAGCACCAGAATTGAAATCCAGGTTTATTTAGCTCCAAAGTCCTCTGTTCTTCCTGACCGGCATTATCCTCTCAAGCGAGGCTTAGATAACGCTTATTAAGTGCCCCCGTGGTTTAGATAATGTTTATTGGGCATTCCACCTTGCACATGACATGCTACAGGACACAATAAGGAAATGCCAAAGAAAGAGAATTGCCCTTGGGTTGGTGTTAGTAACCTCCTTGGCAGCTCTCTCAAAGTGCACCAACATATTCTGATGCATGCCTTGCACCCAGGAGTGAGCAAGGGTCAGCAGGAGACCTTGCATCTGCTGAGATCCTACTGTGTGCTTCAGCCTCCCTTTCCAGATACAGTTCCAAACAGCAATGTAAGGTATTAGTCCCCTCCAGTTTAGAGGGGACTCTCCCCCCCCCCCCCCCCCCCCCCCCCCCCCCCCCCTTCTTCCCTTCTCCAGCTCACACAGGCTCTAACCAAACTGAGACTTAGCTGACCGAGATCCATCAGGTTCCTAATGCCTTACAATCTTGTTCTCTTTGCTTCACTTGCCTTTCCTGGGTTTTATAAGGGAAAAATAAACAGATAGAAATGGGGGAGGGCAGCACTGCAGGATGAGGTGGGTGGGAGGAAGGGTTCTCTCCCTTGTTCTCAATCAGCACATTCTAGACCCATCCATGTGCACCTCTGGGGTTCACCCACAGCCCTGGTTGGAGGAGATGCTGAGTTCAAACTATACACTGGGCTTAATCATTAAGTTGGCCAATGCTTGGCCAAGCCAATGGCTTTCAGTGTCTGCTCAGTGTCTGCTTGTCTGGAAGTTTTGTATGCTGAGTCTGTGCTGGGCTACCATGAGCAGGTGGTCCAGACCTTCACTGTGTGTGTTCAAAAAGGCTATCTTTGATTTCACAGGCAACAAATGGAGGGTCAGAGGCACTCTACTATAGGGGGAGAGAGAAAGACAGACACACACAACACACACACACACACAAAGAGAGAGAGAGATCCTGACTCAGGCTTCCTAACCCACTATATAGCTTGCAGATGCTAAGTCTAGAAGGGGTGTCCTCACACCTGCCTTAGAAGACCCTTCCCACAGAGCCCCTGTCCCCATCAGCCTCAGACAAGGCCCTCCTAGGCAAGATCATCTTGACCAAGATGCACCCAAACAAGACCCTCCTAGACAAAGCTAACCTGGGCCAAGCCCTGTAGCTACTTGGCTGCTCTGCTGCATAGCATCCTGTCCCAGAGCCAGCAGCCACTAGAGTCCCTGAACTATCACTTTCTCAGCCCCTAGGAAGGTAGCAGTCTTGGTTACCCTGCAGCAACCAGCCAAAGGCCAACAAGGGACAATTGTTTTTCTCTTCACACCCTCTTCTTTTTTCTCTCAGCTGCAGTTTGGAGCTTCCTTTGTCCTCTTGGCCTATATACCCCTGTCCCTCTCAGGTCATTAGAATTTCTTTTGTGTCTGAGCTGAGCCTCTCAAAGCCACAGTCGGTCCTTCAACTACCCTAAGACCTACATGCTGCCAACTAGTGCTCAGGAAGGCTGGGCCAGACCCCGTGGTGAGGTCCTGTAAGGATGTTGTGGGCTGTGCAGACAGTGGATGTAGGGAGAGGAACTGGGGTCTATCCTGTGTGAGTGCATGGCAAAGAAGTGATCTGTGGTCCGGACACTGTGGGCTTCTTCTGTTCTGTCCTTTCTGGTTCCATTCTGCCCCTTCCCTGCTGTGGGCGAACAGGAAGGCTTCCCCAAAGAGATTACCTCTGAAAGGAATTCCAGCTGAGTGTCTGCTTGCCCTCAGGGTCTTCTGTGGCTTTGTGGCTTGGTTACTCTGTGGCCAACACCACCTGTCACATGCCACATATGGGGTGCAGGTCTGAACGAAGGGCAGCATGATCCTGTAGAGTTGGACCAGATTAGTGACACTCTATTGCCAGACCAAGCTGGGCCACCAAAGTGCCTGTCTACTGTGGGTCAGCTCCAGCTACTAAAGGCTTTGTAGAGAGCTACAGCATAGAAAAGGTACTGGCATGCACTTGTTATAAAGGGATTTCATTTTAGAGATATGTCTTATTACTTTAATTCTGTATAGGCATGTGTGTGAGATTGTGCACAGTAGTGCAGTTGCCGTTGGAGGTCAGAGATGTCAGAGTCCCTGGAACTGGAATTACTGTGGTTATAAACCATCTGGCGTGGGTGCTGGGAACCAAACTCAGGTCCTATAGAAGAGCAGCAAGTGCTTTTAAATGCTAAGCAGTCTCTCTACCCCTAAAGATTTGTGTTTATTCACCTGTTTGTGTGTGTGAGTGTGTGTTTGTGTGTACCACATGTGTGCAGTGCCTGTAGAGGCCAGAAGAACATTCAAATTCCTTGGAGCTGAAGATAATAAGGAGTTATAAGCCTCCCATTGTGGGTCCTAGGAACCAAACGCTGGTCCTCTGCAAGAGTAGTAATGACTCCTAGCCCCGGAGCCATCTCTACAGCCCAAGTGGATTCTTTGGAGACAGAGTCTCACTCTGTATGGACGGACAACTGCACTACTGTGCACAATCTCACACACATGCATATACAGAATTAAAGTAATAAGACATATCTTTAAAATGAAATTCCTTCATAACAACCTGTATGGCCTTGAACTCAGCCGTCCTCCAGCTTTGGCTTCCTAAATGCTAGGGTGTGATTCATCACCTGCTTGGTTCACAATCATGCCCATGTGACAGGTCAGATGTATCTCTCAGATGGAAACAGCCTTTGTTGACAGAGGCCACTCGGCTTCAGGGGAGGTGAGAGCAAAGCCCAGACCTTAGGATAAGGCCACACTGCAGGAAGCAGGAACATGGGGGCCCGCTCTCAGGGCGTGGGGGCGGGATGAACTGAGCAGGATGCTGGGAGCAGAGGACGACAAGACAGAGGATCATGAACATGGCTGGGTCATTCTCAGCCTCACATCCAGGGCTGGACTGGGAGACTCCCTTCAGGTACACAGACATTGGCCTCAGGTTCTCAGGCCCTTTCCAGAACAGCTCCGTTTAAGAGAGAAAGCTGCCCACTGGGCAGTTGGCACACTCAGCTGGAACAAGGAGCGTAGCCTGGTTTTTGGGGAGCCAGGTTCTAGTAGAAGAGGGCAAAGACACAGTGGTGATGGTGAGTGACAGAAAGGAGACCTGGGGTAGATGCAGGGATGCTTCCTAGAGGAGGAGGCATGCTCTATCCAGGGAAGAGCTGCTGGAGAAAAGCAGAGTGCTCAAGGTCAAAGACCCCAGGTCGAGGGAGAAGGTAGGACCAGAACTGTAGCGCTCTGGGGGCCAGTACTAATGGGGTGACAGGGAGGGTCGTGGTGGTGGGAGGGTTTTACAAACAGGGTGCAATCTACTCACTAGCTTCCCCGTGGGGGCCAGGGCTAGACTGTTTAACCCTCCGTGGGTGGAAAGGGGCTACTTTGGATTTCCTGTCTGTATTCAGTGCTGTTCTCTGGGGGTGTAAAATAGAAGCCTAGAGTTTGGCAGTGGGAGAGTCTGAAACAGAGGGTAAGGAGTAAGATGAGGAAACAGACTCAGAACAGTATTGAAACCTGCCCTGGGTCAGGTGGCTGAGTAGTGGCAGGTGACCAACCCAACCCTAGACTGCCCCCTGGAGCCTTTGTCTGTCATCAAGTGGCTGCCCTTTGTCCTCATCCTAAGCATCCTGGGACACACCTCCTCTGCCATCTGAAGGTGAATCATCTCTATCCCAGTTGCCTATGGCAAAACATCCTCTCCCAGTGCCCTTGGCTCTACATCCACAAAGGTGGGCGTGGCTCTGCCCTGGTCCCTTTGAGGGTGCATGTGCCTGCCCAGTGCAACTGGCACAGCCAGGCCATGGCTGACTCCGCAGGCCCACGTCTGCTCACATGGGCACAGTGGGCAAAGCTGAGAGGCTGGATGCCAGGCAAGAACAGCCTTTCCCTGCACTGGCTATCATTGACACATAGGCCGGGGTCCTTGGTTACACACCTGCGTCTGGGTCCCTGCCTGGCTTTCAGAAAAAAAGACTCAACCCCCTCCTGGCACGTTGAGGTGACGATACTTCCATCCAGGTGTGTCAAACTCTGGAGCAGTAGAGTGCTCACCTGGTGCCTTATGTGATCCACCCAGCCAGCAGGCTGCCCCATGCTGAGCCTGGATCAGGTGCTCTTGGAGGAGACAGACACAGAGAGTAATAATGTAACTGGTGAGAAACAGGTACCAAGAAAGACAGTCCCTTGCCCTGGGGCACACAGCTTCTTCAGGTAGGAGGGCAGGAATGTTCCTGGTGACTGCTGGGTAGAGGAGGCCACCCCCTAAAGATTAGCTCTCAACAGTTCTGGATTCTTTTGGTTGGTTGTCCTGAATCCCACCTGCAGCAGGCATGGTGGGTGGGGCATGCTGCAGGTGGCCTGTGGGTTCACCATAGGGGCCCCTCTGTGAATACCCCGAGTCTGATATATGTACTCCAGCCCTTGCCAAAGTCAGTCAGGGGACAGCCACTGTCCTGGGGCTTTTTGAACTGTGCAGCTGGAAGGAGGCCCATACCATCCCATTAGAAATGTCCCCATTATCAGCTTGGGGCCTCTAGGACCTGTGAGCTACTTTCAGACATGATGGGCAGGGCAGCATAAGCAGAGGTCTGCTGTGTCCAGAGAGACAGATTTTAGTGCTGAAAGACTTCCACACGTCAGGGCCCCCAGTGCAAAGATGAGGGAATGCCTGTCACCAGAGTGGCTTGGCATAGCCATACATCATATGGATCCTGGGAGGACAGTCCACTCAGGAGTCTTGGGAAGGGATTCTCTGGTGAGCCAGGGATGCCTCCTGTGGCCCTCCCAACCTTGCATGTATATTTCCCCAGTAGTCTGCTGAGGCTAGACCCGTTTTACAGATCTGGATACTGAGGTGATGGGATGCTACCTGCTTCAGCTAATCCATCCATCCTCTATGCAGTTCAGCTCCATGGCAGGTGTTTGTGAGTGTGTTTCTGAAACCTTCGCCCAGGACAGCTGCCAAGTACCCTAACCCTTCCTCATTCCTCCTTCTCATAGGGACTCCACTGGACTACTAGCACTCTACCTCAGACCTTACCTCCCACTGGTTGGGAAAGCTCTTTAATGAGTAAGCCATTTGGGGAAGTGGATGGGTGGGGGCATCTGACTGTGGGCTGGCAGAGTGCCCAGGGCATCTAGTTTATACCCTCAGCACCACCCAGCTTACACCACAGTTATAGCCCTTGGGCATGTGTTTTCTTCCCCTTGGCCCCCCGGGATGATGGATTTATGAGATGGGTAGGCACACACTCTACCTTGTTCCTCCAAAGCTGGGCTCAGTAACTTTCCACTGTAGACAGCAGCTCCTTGGGCCTCAGGGGAGCTTCCTCTCCCTCAAGGTTCTTGGTGTTCAAGGGCAGGAGGCCGGTGGAATGGAATTTCCATGAGTCCGGGCCATGTCGTAGGGTTCCATCCTGGAAGATGAGGGTTTTGTTCTCAGAACCAGGGAGCCTTGCATCACCTTGCCCCATCACCCATTCATCGGACTGGGGTGCTAAGATCTGGAGCCCAGCCCAGGGCCTTAAAGCAATTACAACTAGACTTTGGCTAGAATCCCAAGATAGATGTCTGAAAGAACCCTGGACTTGGAGGATGTACTTACTTCAAACCTCTGTTCTGCCACCTCTAAGCTTTGTGTCCTTGGGCAAGCGAGTTCCCAGCACTGAGCTTCCATCTTCTCTTTGTCTTTAGGATGAGAATAACTGTGGCACCGCCATCCTCAGGGTTTGGAAAAGAAAAATAGATGTTAAGTCTGAGCCCTGCACACTTTGGGACTCCATAAGCGGCCTTTATTCTCTGAGGCAAAGAATCTGCACTCCCAAATTTGTCGAGATGAGGAATTAAGACCAAGCTTCCACCACCACCCCCCCCATCACACTTAACATCTCCTTCCTTGTCCCATGGAAACAACATGGGCTTTCAATGAAGTGTGGGTTACCTGTGCCCTGGCTGTGGCCAGCCCCTCTCCAGTCTGTGGGCCTGATCTTTCCAGGTGTGAAATGGACTTTGAGCTGTAGATTGGGCATAGGGAGCCAGGACCTAGTACGAAGGAGGCCCAGCACAGGCCCTTGCCTCTTAGGACAGCAGGCCTCTGGGGCCTGTGAGACACTAGAAGAGCCAGCCTGGGGTGCAAAGCCTGGCCTACTATGTGCTAGGTGTTGTCTCTAGCATATCGATCCCGCTTTAGCTGGCTGCTCAGAACCCCATTGTCAGCCCACCTGAGTCTTTTGGGCCTTAGGCAGTTCTACCGCCTCTCCAAGCCCTTCTTCAGGGCCAGGGCCTCTCAGAGCCCTTCTTCAAGGGGCTGGTCTTCTAGCAGCCACTGCAGTCTCAGGGGCCGGTGGTGGGCCCGGGCTCCAGGGATCTGCCTTCCAGCTGACACCCCTCTAGTTCTTTTCAGAGTTGCAGGCTCTTGGGGCTCCCCTCCCCCACGGCCGCCGCTTTCCTTTTTTAGATACTTTGCCTTTGTTCATCCCAAGTTCCGCCAAACCATGACCTTTTTTGAGGCTGTGAACCAGCTGATTGATGACCTCCACTGCCACCCTGCCTGCCCCAGCCAGAGTCCCTTTCTGTGCCAAGCTCCACAATGGCCTGGCTTACATCGGCTTACATCTGCAGCGTTTCTCCTTGCAGGTTAGGATGTTAGAGAGATCTGGGGTGAGCATGCTTGCTGTGCAGTGTGAATCTGGCGAGAGGAGCATGCTGGAGAGCCTATTCCACCTCTGCTGCATGTCTAGCCTGCAAGGTGATGAGTGGGTGTCTGTGTGAACAGACACCCAAATTCTTAGGAGTACCTGCAGGTGCTCACCTGGCACAAAATCCCTGCGCAGGGCACCACCCAGGTTCAGGGAGTGGCAAGGCAAAGAGAGAGGGAGACACACGCCTGGGCAGCTCTAGCCAGCTTATCAGTGAGCTGCTGCCAGGGCTGCCTGGAGACGCGCCATGGGTTGGGGAGGGTGGGGGTGGAGAGCTGGACCAGGCAGTTAGACGCGATATTCAAAATCTTGGCTGCCTTTCTCATCCTTGTCCTACTGGGCCATTTTGACTGGCAGGGAAGAAAGGAAGGCTCATGGTTTGGGCCTTTAGAGATCCACTGGGGGCGTTGTCAGGCTTCAAACTCTTCAGCAGCCCCCAAGCTTTCTTGAAGATTTCTTTTGCCTGACCTTTATGACCCTTTATGATGCGCCCTTGTCTCCCTCTGTATCCTCCTTCTCCCTTCTCCCCTCGAAGGCTCCCAATGCAGTCTGCTTCTCCCCACCAGGCTTTTCCTGCTGCTGTTCACCCTGCCTGAACACATTTCCCCATTCTGTACCACGCCCCACCCCCAGCCCTTCTGACTGAAGGGTGGCTGGCTCTTCTTGACTTCCCTGTGAGGTTTAACCATGTGTCCTTCCTGCTGCTCTCAGCTGTAAAGCTACCTCCTGGGGGTGGGGAGGGGGAGAAGGTGGCAGGGGAGTCCTGTATGTGACTCACTGGGACATGTACCTCACAACCCACACAGGCGCTGGCACAGAATGGATGCTACAGAGCTGTCAGATGGAGGAGGAAGTGATGTACTGGGGAAGGAATGATGGCCCTTCCCTCTGGCCCTCACAGCACTGGGGCCCTAACCCTGAAGCTGGCGCCTGTAAGGCTGAGTTTCCTGGGTCCTTTCATCAAGAATTAACCTGGCTGTGGGGCCCATGCAGTTGATAGCAAGATTACACTCTGCCTGGGATCCTGTCAAAGCCAGTGCAGCTGAGGGGACTTCTGCACTGCACAGGCCCTGGGGAACATACAAGACTGTCCCCCCAGCAGCCCTGAGGGACCTCCAGCTCCCTATAGCTGTTGACTGTTGATAGCTGTTTGCAGAGCAAAGGGGAGGCAGCCAGTGGCGGTTTCCAGCGCGGGCTGGCCCTTGTCCACCCAGGGTGCTGGCCAGCCAGGCCTCTGAGGCCAAGAACAAAGTCCCCTGTGCGCCTGTTGCTGTGTTTGCCAGGGGAGCCAGGGCGAGTTTGTCTTTTTCTAGCCACTTCAAACTCACCAATGGAAAGGTCTCCTCTGCTGCCAAGGATACCCAAGTCCTTGCCCTTTTGGTATGGCGGGAAGCCTCATTTTTGTTCTTATCTCTGAAGCTTTGCCCTACACACACCCACACACACACACATGCACACCCCATGCTGTTTTGTGCTGCCTGCAGAGCTGGTGTGCATTTTGAACTTTAGCAAGCATTTCTTGAACCAGTTATTTCTCATTCAAGGTCTACAGTCTTAGGATTGGATGATCCACGGGTCCAGGAAGCCTCTGAAGTTGAATGTCAGATTGTGTGCATTGGTTGTGGGCGTGTTTCTGAGGAGAGAGGGCTGTACACTCTCCATTGATCTCAGCAAGGCCTGAATCCACCCTGACCTTACCCAAGCATTTAACCAGCTGCCCTGACGATGGACAGGTGGGAGGAAGGCCCTGAGTCTGGCCTCATGGCCTCCCTTTCTCTTCCCTGTGGGAAACAGAAGGTAGCAAACACTAACACTGCAGGAGGCCCTTCAATTCCAAGTGTGAAGGCCTGTGTCCAGCACATCTTAGAAACTCAGCAGGGATTCCCAGCGAAGGCCCTCTGGGAGAAACCGTGTCCATAGTACACTGATTAGAGAAAGGCTAAATGTTTCACAGACACCTAGTGTGTGCTGACAGTGCGCATTACATAAGCCTGTGCCCTCCTCCAGACGACCTTAGAAGGTAGACATGACTTCTGCTAGTCTTCTAGGTCTGCCTGAGGCTCAGAGATGTCAAGAGTGGAGTTTAATGTCACACAGCAAGCATACGACACTGCCTGGTTTGAGCTGAGGCTGTATGGCTACAGGTCTGCGCTCTCTGCAGCCACATCGATATCTGGTTGGAGGTGAGGGGCTTGCCCACTGGCTGCACTTTGATGGAGGGCATGAATATTGACTGCCTTTCTGGTAAGTGCCAGAACTTTGGAAGGCATCTGTGTATGTTCTCATCACCCCTGCCGGCCACCCCAAGGTGGAGATCTAAGGTCACCCACCATTTGCATATGGCAAAGCCACATCTTTGAGAGATGAAGGGACTTGCTCAAGGGCCCCCAGGCAGTTTAGTAGCAAAGCACAGACTGAACCCAGAGCCACAGCAGGAGCCACCCAAGGAATGTTCATAGGCTTGTCCAGGACTGGGCACTGGAGATGCCCAATCTGCCCACCCCGGTGCTGAATCTGCCGTTGTTTAGGGTTAGGCATTGTTCCTCTGGCTGAACTCTAGAAAAAAACCACACCCATGAGTGGGGCCAGAGTTACTGGCTGTGAGGTTCAGGCAGAGACTGTCCCTATTGTCAACCAGGGGTGGCTGCTGAGGTCCGTTCTGTCCCACCTCTGGAAATTCTTCTATCCTTTTCCCCACTGACTGGGCCTCATGGTTCCTAGATGGACCTCACTAACCTGAGGCCCGGCTGCGTGTGTGAGAAGAGGGACACGGATTTGTCCGTGCTGTGATTTGTCCCCATGAGCAGCGGCTGGGAATTTATGTGCTCGAGGCTGCAGCTCAGCAGCTGTGACGGGACTGGATGGGATGTTCCACAATGACATGCCAGGAAGGCCTGAGACCGGGCAGGATAGGGTGGACCTCACTAACCTGAGGCCCGGCTGCGTGTGTGAGAAGAGGGACACGGATTTGTCCGTGCTGTGATTTGTCCCCGTGAGCAGCGGCTGGGAATTTATGTGCTCGAGGCTGCAGCTCAGCAGCTGTGACGGGACTGGACGGGATGTTCCACAATGACATGCCAGGAAGGCCTGAGACTGGGCAGGATAGGGTGCACGCCAGCAGCGTCTTAGCAAAGGTGATGAGCGCTTGGCTGAGTCCTTGGGCTGCTGCAGAGAAGGGGTCAGCTCTTGAACCATACACTATGGGTGGTGGCTGCCCAGAGCCTACTTGTCTACCAGAAATGGGGACAGTAACCTTGCAGGTGAGGATTCACCTTAAAAGCCAACAGCAGCCATGCTGAGAAACATCCATCATGGGGTATGCAGAGTGGGAGACAGAGGCCTACCGTGGGACCAGCACAGAGACAGAGTGCAGTAGGTTTAGGCTGGGAGGATTCTTCTCTTCTCCAACTTTCTGTAACACAGCTGTTGGTTGCCCCTGTTGACGTGACTGAATTCAGTCTCCCACTGCCATGCCCAGAACCTTGGCTGTCATGCGAGCTTGAGTCTCCCATGCCCCTGGGCCCACCAAAGCAACTGTGGGATTTGCCTCAGGACACCTGTTGGCCTTTATCTTATTGTGTCTTCAGTTTGTGTCGAGAACACGGCCATCCTGTCCATCACTCTGGTTTCCTTTGCCTCTCAGCAGGTCTCTGGCCTCAGTGGGATGGGGAAGCAGAGTGTTTATCCCTTATTCCCTGAAGGAAGTTCGGTTGTGTAATCAAGATTAAACAAGTATGTCAGCCTGGGGCCTTTGGGTGAGTGCTGTCCCAAAGCACAGCGGTGTCTGCAGGGAACTTGCCCAAAGTTGCAGAGGCCATATCTCCCCATTTGTCCACCGGCCCGCCCACCCTAGTCATCAGACTAGGCTCCAAAAACACTTGTTGAGGCTGCAGGGCTATTTGGTGAAGGGCTTCGATGAAGAGATTAAGACATGCACAGAGGACACAGGGTCAGGAGAGAAGTACGACCACCCAAGGTCATGGTGCTTTTGGGTGCTCTGAAGGCTTTGATCTGTAGTCCTATTAATGCTTCCCTGAGAATTTGGCACATGCAAGGGACCTTGGCCTCTGGGCACTGGCGGAAGCTTGTAGTCCATGTTCTCCCCAAAGCTGTGTGTGCATGTTCATCCTGCTCGTAGCTGACACTGGACATATCCCACTTGCTGGGATTTTATCTTCTGAACCCCTGTAAGTCTCGGCAGTTCTTCTTATCACTTTGGTTTCAAAGATGGCTGCAGCTTTAAGGCCACCCCTCCCTGCAGGCAGTACTGGCTGGCCAAAGGCTGGTCGACTGGGAAGCCTGTGCACAGCCCCCTCTCACCTTGGGTCATGCCATCTGGGCTGAGCCTCTTGGCTTGGCATTTAGGGCCATCCAGCTGAGAGCCAGAACATGGACAGCACATATTCCAACCCTTCACAGCAGCCTTGGCACCCCCAAGCCACCACTACCCGAGTCCTCCACTTCCCCCACAGCTACCAGTCCCTGCTCTGCCCATAGCGCTCCCCTCTGATCTTTCAAGACCTGTGTCTGAGGATAGCGATGCCACCCACAGGTCCTGGGTGCTGGGGCATGAGGTGGCCTTCATTATGCCCCCTTTGGAGTGAATCCGGCTGTGACACTGGAGAGATGCCAGTCACTGTGTGGGGTCTGCAGAGAGCAGGAGCCGGTCAATAAATGAAAGAGAAGAACTCTCGTGTCACTCCAGGGCCTCGTAGGAGTACTTCTGCAGCCCTCCTGCCCGGGCACCTTTTGCTTTATTGTGAGAATGGAGGGGAGCGTTCAGGACAAGCAGTACAGAGGAAGCAACCCCCGGATATTTGCAGGATGTGTGCTGACTGCCTAGTTTGTAAAAACCTGTCCCAAGCAGAAAGTCTGTACTGGTTATCCCCAGCATTGTACTCCAGCTTCTGAATTTGAGTGCAGTCACCCCAGGAGCTGGACATGGTAATGGGGAAGGAGAGGCCATGGTGGGCAGGCAGAATAACAAGTACATGGGACTGACTGTAGGGTGTGTGCAGAAGGACTGAGTATTACTGAAGCCCAGACCTGATCAACCTGCAGCGATAGTGGCCCTGACATTTACATGGCTTCACTGGGGTCACCTACTAGAGTCCACAGAAGGGGGTTATGCCATGCCGTGGACTGGCATGAGCTTAGGGCTTGCAGTCCTTCCATTGGCCCATTTCCCTATCTGCAAACAGGCTGTTGGAGAAGCTAATCCCTGGAAGTAGCTAGCCTCTAGGCTAGCAGGCAGCAACTAACCTTTATCAAAGGCTTGGTTTGGCCTGGCCTTTGTTGGGTAGGGAGGGTGTGATGGAAACCCTGCCCCCTAGGTCCATACCTACCACAACCCTACCCCTTCCTCTGCTCTGTGCTTCCCCTTCAAATATACAGTAAAGAACCAGAACACCTTCTTAAAACAGGTTCTGTTCGTTGAGTATTGTTTGAACGTTCAAAGTGAATATATCAAGTGTTTTTGTTTCTGTGCGGAAAATTTATTAGAGCCTTTTTATCTCCTCTGTCTTCAAGGCACACCCAGAATCTGACCCCTTCTGCCACCTACTGGCCTCTCTCCCATCTGAGCCTTGTGATCCAGCAGGCCTGTCCAAGCTGTGGCTCTCCGGAGAGCTCATCCTGCCCCCACTGTCCAGAGTAGCTTTCCTCTCTGCTCTGAGCTTCCAGCGGTGGAGTTCCCTCAGAGTCAAGTTGTTAAAGATAAGACAAAGATCTATAAGGCCCTCCTTCCTGCTCCCCCAGCTCTAGGCTTCCCCAGAACCTGCCCCCTAGCTTCCCCACTCTGTTTCCTTGTTCCTCAGTCGTGCCAGTACTTTCTTTCCTCAGGGACTTTGCCCTGCTGTCCCTGCCTGGACTCCTCCCGAGACCCTCATTGCTGACTCCTTCACTTCCTTTAGGGTTCTGCTCCAGCCACCCACCAGAGAGTCTCTCCATGAAGACCCCAGGACAGGGTCTCCCTCTAGCTCAACAGTGCCCTCTCCAGTGTACCCCACCAGCACAGAAGGCTTCATTTGTTGTCAGACTTTGTTCCCTGGGCTGTCAGCTCATCAGAGGGGGACTTAGTCTCTTTGGGACAATTGTATCCCCACTGCCTAGGAAGCTGTCTGACTCATAGTAGACAACTTACTTAACGTTTGTTAAGCAACTGGTTGATTACAGTTCCTGAGTGGTCCCCCACCACCACCAAGGGACTTCATCTTGCTCCTTGGCCTGATACTGTCTTCAGCAGGTGGGTGCTTTCTGTCTGTAGAGGCCTGCTTCCCTTCTCAGCTTTGAAAGGTGCCATGGTTGTTATTTTCTCTTGCTCTGCCACCCATCAGCCTCAGCATTAACCCAACCATCCACCTCCATCCCTGAGAGGAACATAGCACAGTGCACGCTGGGCTGAGTGTAGGAGGTGTGTTCCCCACAGTGGCCTGTCATTCTTCTCAGAATGTACTGTGGTGGCCTGCTTTGAAAATGGCCTCTGCCCCTGTAGTAAGTGCAGGACTCCTCCCTGCGATGACCACCCACCTGCCACCTCCCTTGGAACGGAAAGAGAAAGGAGGAGGAGATGACTCCCACTGAATTCTGAGCCACCTGGGTTGTAACCAATGGCCAGGTTCTCTGAAAAGCCCCTCAGAGCAAATCTCCTTAGAAGGTACATTCTAGAAAAGCTAACTTCCTGACCATCAGAGAAGGGAGAAAGCCAGAGTCCTGGCTGGGACAGCTTTGGAGCCTCAGAGAGATCATACATACGGTCATATGCGTCCCCTCATATGTAGGCATTTGATCCACACTGCTTTCCAAGCAGCGACAGGAGGAGAGTTTACTGTGTCCATCTGCAGACAGGTAGAGAGTGTGATAGGCCCACCACTGTGGGCCAGCTCCAGAAGCCGGAGCCTGGGACTGCAGGCTACATCAGGGATCCCAACATTAGGGGATCCCAGATCCCTAACTCAATGTGAGCAGTTTTTAAGGAAGCAGCCAAACAGGAGCGAGCCTCACGAAGGCAGGCACTCTGAAGTCCAGATGTGGCCCTAGGAGGAAGCTTCTAGACTTGGCGAGATTTGGGGGTGGGGTGGGGGTGTGAAGAGGTCATGTGACCCCAAGCCTCTGGGTGTAGAACCGAGGGAGCCCTTCAGTGCACACCTAGCATCAGGCCTTGGCTTGCTCATCTGTGAAATGTGTGCAGTGACCAGGTCTAGACCAGAACCTTCTACACTTTAGAAACTAAAATGTCTCCATGCCCAAGGCCAGTCTAAGGTGGACTTTATGGAAATGGTCAATAAAATCCGTGACCACAGGACTTCCAAGCGCTGACATGCCTCCTCTCTGCCCACAGACTCCAGCCCTCCGGCACGCCTCCTGGCCTCCCGGCCTTCCTACGGCCCCGGCCCCGAGAGGCGAGCGGTCCTGGGCGAGGCGCCGCGCTTCCACGCGCAGGCCAAGGGCAAGAACGTGCGGCTGGACGGCCACTCGCGCAGGGCCACGCGGCGGAACAGCTTCTGCAACGGCGTCACCTTTACGCAGAGGCCCATCCGCCTGTACGAGCAGGTGCGATTGCGTCTGGTGGCCGTGCGCCCTGGCTGGAGCGGCGCGCTGCGATTCGGCTTCACTGCGCACGACCCGTCGCTCATGAGCGCGCAGGACATCCCCAAGTACGCCTGCCCGGACCTGGTCACGCGGCCTGGATACTGGGCCAAAGCGCTGCCGGAGAACCTGGCGCTGCGGGACACGGTGCTAGCCTACTGGGCTGATCGCCACGGCCGCGTCTTCTATAGCGTCAACGACGGCGAGCCCGTGCTGTTCCACTGCGGCGTGGCTGTGGGAGGTCCACTCTGGGCCCTCATCGATGTCTATGGCATCACCGACGAGGTGCAGCTGCTGGGTAGGTCGGTTGGCACAGCCTGCACGTCCCCAGTGTTAACAGCCCCCGGGGCTTGGCTCACAGGCGGCCACCCAGCTGACCAGTGTGTCTGGGTGTGTCTTGATTCTCACAAAATTGGGTGTCCAATTTCCAGAGGAGGAAACTGAGGCACAGAGAGTTACTTCTGTTACAGAACTGGGATGGAACCCATGTAGGCTAGCCCCAGAGTCCATGCCTTGGCTAGCCAGTTTCTCATTCTTTTTTTTTTTTTTTTTTTTTTTGATTTTTTTTCGAGACAGGGTTTCTCTGTTTAACAGCTCTGGCTGTCCTGGACTCGCTTTGTAGACCAGGCTGGCCTCGAACTTGCAAAGATCCGCCTGCCTCTGCCTCCCAAGTGCTGGGATTAAAGGCGTGCGCCACCACCGCCCGGCTCAGTTTCTCATTCTTAGGCCGTTCCCCCACACATCTGTTCACTTCCTCTTTCACTCTTTTGCTCGTGTACCGCCTCCCCCAGGACTGGCACGCATTTCCTCTGCTGGCTCTCACTCATTCATTCACACAGTGGATGATAAACCTATGCCAGTGGGCAATCAGAAGCAGCAGCAAGAGCCAGGCTAGCTGTGAGGGGGATCAAGGTGGGTTGAGGAGGCCCCCACAGTGCTAACGTTCTGACTGTGGGTGCTCCCAAGGTAAAAGTTTTCTCCCTTCATCTTGAGACACTGTATGTGTTCTCATATACACATGTATGTGTGATATATATATGTGTGTGTATGTGTGCATAAAGATATATGGCCCACCCCCACCACTGAACATGGAAGACAGACAGACAGACACACACACACAAAAACATACACACACACAAACACACACACACACACACACACACACACACACACACACACACACACACCATCTCCTGAGCATTTAGGACTTCCGAAACATTTCTGTCTTGACCTGATCATATGGCTACAAGGACTGCCTAAGAACATATAAGTCTGTATTACTGTTTTTAAAAATTGATATAGAATTTGACTGGGAGTAAGATGGCACATGCCTTTAATTCCAGCACTTGGGAGGCAGAGGCAGGTGAATCTCTAAATGAGTTTCAGGCTAGCCAGGTCTAGTTTGCGGGTTCTAGGCCGTCCAGTAAAACCCTGTCTTAAACACAAAACAATGGTGTGGAATTAACACAAACAGGAAAGCGGCCATTTTAAGAGGCATAGTTGAGTAGCCTTGAGTTGGCCTCCATTCCCCGTGGTTCCATTGTAGTTAGTCTCCCCAAAGGGACACCAGACCCATTATGAGGCTATTTTCTGTTCTCTCCTCCCCCAATGAAATGGCACTTGTTTTCTTCTGAGCCTGCAGCTTGCACTGGAAACAACCCAACCTAGACCTGGGAGGTATGACGGGAGAGTAGGTTTCTCAGGGAAGCCGGACACAGCCCTGTGTGTAATTTACCTTCAAGGAAATACACAGGGTAAAGTGAGTGGATGGACAGATAGACAGATTTACTCACCTGCCTGTAGCCCGAAGCTTCCCCCCACAACCCCATCCCTCACCTAACACCCCTTTCCTAGAAGTAGCTGTTCTTTGAGCTTTCTGCAGAACACCCTGCGAATTGACTGAAGCATCACACCAGAGAATGTTTTGAATTGCTTGGGGGTTTTTGTTTGTTTGTTTTTTGTTTTTATGGAAAAATGGCTTATATAGCTAAATGTTTGGGCTGTTTCTGATTTGGGGGAGCCCCTCACTCCACTACTGGGAATGGGGGACAGACTCAGTGTCCAGAGCTGACTCTCCTCTCTCCCCAGAAATAAGGGGACCACAGAAGTTCTAAGTGGCTGGAGCAGGCAGGGACATGAGAGTCCTTGTGCCTAGGCCTGGCTCTCCACATGCCATCGATGTGGCCTCAACACAGAGATGGACCCTCTCTGACTTCAGTTCTAGTCTCCTGTAAAGCAGGTCCACGATGGCACCCACCCAATGGGATCACTGGCAGTGATATAGGAAATGGCGTCTGATGGGGTGGGTGGCCTGAGACACTGAAGGGACTCAGTAAAACAGCAGCTAGGAAGCAAGGACCTCTGCTGGCTTGCTTGTGGGCAGGGCCTGTGTCCCAGGTTCAGGCAGATGGGACTATGAACAGCACTGCTCCACACTGGGGCCTCACTTGGGTATTTTAACCACACCCCTACCCACCCCTTTCCCTTAAAGGTTTTCCATGAGGGTTCCAGAAACTGCAGCTTTTCTAAACTTCCCAAATCTCCCACCACTCTTTGTCCCCATAGAGATGGAAAGCAATCATGCCTGATTCCCCAGCCCACGTCTCTGTGAGCAGAGCCCCACCATGTAACAGAGCAAACCTGAGCCTCAGTTTCCTTATTTGCAATTCATCCCTGAACTGTGCTCATGGATGAGATGGCCCCCAGCACAGAACAGTGTTCACACTAACACATAATCTAGGCAGAGAGAACAGGAGGAGCAATGTCTCTGGGACATGGGGTCACAGGCAAATGTCCCTTCCTCCTGGGTGCATGCTTTTGTGTTGCTTTTCTTCATATGTATGAGTGCATGCTTGAGATGTATATACATCATGTGTGTGTGCATCTGGTAAAGACCAGAAGAGGGCGCCAGACCACCAGAACTGGAGACACAGGCAGTTATGAGCCACCATATGGACACTAGGAACCGAACCTGGTCCTCTGTGAGAGCAGTAAGTGACCATCTCTCCAGCCCCAGCCCTATTTACAATCAGAGTGACAAAACCATTTCTGGGATTACATGACGGAAGCTTTCTGGCTCCATAAGTGTGTTTTTGTCCCCTTCCCATGAGAAAAGCAACCTGATACTGGTTACATCTGAGTAAAGGGACAATGCGGGAATCAAGTGGTTTTAGAGACCTGCCGTTTCTGGGGGTGAACAAGAACGGTCAGGGCTACAGAATGCTCAGGTGATGCCACAAAGTGACTGGGGGTTAGTAACAATCTGTGTGATGTTTTCTTTCTTTTCTCTTCCAAAGTTAATATGGTTTTCAGGTTTTGAGGGGATAGTAAAAATAAGATGACCCTGGTGTATTAGCACACGCCTTTAGCTCCAGCACCCAGGAAGCAAAAGTAGGTGGATCTCTGCGAGCTCCAGGCCACCCTGATCCACATAGGAAAGTTCCAGGCCAGACAGAACTACATAGTGAAACTCTGTCCCCCCCTCCCCCCCCCAAAAAAAAGAAAAAGAAATTGTTGCTGTAGCTCAGTGCTCCAGGTTTGGTCCCCAGCACTGATAAGACTTTTTAAGTAACTGTAAATAAATGAATGTTCAGCCACCATGACTTAATATTAAGAACAGGCAGCAGGTGTGGGATGATGTAATGTACAATCCTTGGGAAAACTTGGCTTGGAAAGAGAGGTGCCCCAGGACTCACCAACGGGCACTTCACAACAGCCCCGTGTCTGATTTACCCTAGGCTTCTGAGGAGGCAATTTAGTTGCTTTAAAATCCTCTGCCATGAAATCCCAGAATAGAAAAATAAAAACCAGTACCCCGCATCGCCCCCTCCCTCCCTTCTCATATCCTTGAAATAAAATCTGAGAAGCAAGACCCAAAGATGACATCAGGGTTGTCAAATGGAGCAATAAGAATACAGGAAGGATATCTAGTTAGATCTGAATTTAAGATAAACAAAACAGAAAATTTAGTGCAAGTATGTCCTGTGGCAGTATTTGGTACATGCTCGCACACACACCCCCAAATTGTTTATCTAAAATTCAAATGCATCCAGGGCTTATTTAATCTGCCATTATAGGCCTGGGAAACACGGTCCCTGTCTTTAGGGACTGTGCCTTCAGTGCCCCAGATCTCAAGCCAAGTCAAAAGGGGCCTACAGGCTGCATACAGCCTTTGGCCTGGTGGAAGTAGGTGTCCTCTGTCTTCCTGCTACCTACTATACCAGAGAGGCCAGATCCAGGGAATAGTTCACTGTCTAGGTAAGAGTCCAGCTTCTGAGAATGAAAGTGACTGGCCCTGAGGCTCCCGGTGTGCAAGGCTGGACTTGTCCGTATTTGGCTCAGCAGCTCTCAGCCCTAGCTATGCACTGAGTCCCCTGGGAGATCTGGAAAGTCTTTGCTTAGGCTGCACCAAGAACAGCAGGTCTGCCTCCCAGCACCCAGGTTACCCAAGGCTCTCAGGTGGCCCAGCCTGTAGCCAGGACTAATTCCGAGGAAGCCCCTTGCACTGGGTGCCTGCCCCTCCCTGCTACTCACTCTGAGATCCTGGAATTCCTTTAGATCTCATTTCCTCCCATTTGTGTCTGTGATCATTAGCCCATGTCGCATGCTCTAAGTGTACCCCAGGACATCTTGCAGATAAGGAAAATGAAGCTTAACATCTGCCAAGTTACACTGGCATTCCAGCTGCCCTGTCTTCCCCCAGAAGAACATTGTAGGGTCCCATGGATGCTGGCTGAAGGAGATCCATCCCTCTTCCCAGCACAATGGGGTCTGGGTCCAAGTGGCCCCTATCCTTCCTCTGTTCAGTGACTGTTCAGATTAAGTAAATATCACACCAAGGCCATGCCATCGCAGGCCAGACAGTCTGAATATTTGGTTGCTTCAGTTTCATCTAAGGAGGAAAAGGCAGCAGCCCCTTGCAACTGCCTGGTAAAGGGCAGTGCCTGGGGTGGCATAGTCACTTCATGCTCTGCTGTCATTCTGTAGGCTTCCTCCTCAGCTTGGGTGTCCTGTGGGGCAAACAAAGGGTCACCTGCTGTGAACCAGCTGCTTTTCTAGGTCTCAAGACCTACTGGCTTCACCCATCCATTAGGGTCCACACCCCATCCCTTGACTTGTGGCACAGGCAGGACATGGGGTAGTTAGTAGTCACTGAGCAAGTTGAGGGACCCCAGACCCCTCAGGTTATAGCACTGAGGGTGGGTTGTTCTCTCCAAGGGAAATCTGGGTGTGGGTACAGAAGCCAGAGCAACAGTCTTCCATGGGCCTTGCAAGGCATCACACACCTGGCTGGAACGACTACACACCCTCTACTACTGAGACAGAAGGCCCTGAGTTCTGTGCTAGGTGAGCTCACTTTCTTAAGTGTGTACTACAGCGCACATACAGCACATGTGAAAACAGCACATACGAGGCTGAAGAAATGGCTGAAGCAGTTAAGAGCACTTGCTGATCTTTCAGAGGACCCTGGTTCTATTCTTAGCACCCACATGGTGGCTCACAAATATCTCTAACTCCAGTCTCAGGGGATCCAGCATCCTCTTCTGGCTTCTGTGGGCACCAGGCATTGCGAGTGGCACACATCCATGCAAGCAAAGCACACATAAGCAGAATGACAACAAAAATGTTTTCAAAGTACATATAAATGTTTAAGTGTATATTCAGCTCTTATAGCTGCCCAGAGTGTGTGTGTGTGTATGTATGTATAACATAACATGAAGATAGGATTGTGTATGTATGTGTAAACAACTATAGACTTGAACAGACTCTCATAAAGCAAGACCATTTCTACTTACTGATCTGAGGACATCAGCAGGCCTTGAATGCCATCTCCAAACTGTTGGTTTCCATGTTAGTTGCTCTTCCATCTGCTATAACAAAATACCCGAGGCTTTGTCGAGAAGTCTGTTTCGCGTGCTGTGCAGGTTGAAAGACCAGATCAGGCTCCCTCTGTGATCTGGCCTCTGGTGGGGCCTCTGGGAACCGCCATCATGGTAACAGGAACACAAGTGGGAGAGATAACATAACAAGACCAGAAGCCAGAGAGAATCAGGGGTGGGGCCTGTTCTCTTCATAACAACCCATTCTCACAGAACTGGGTTACTCTTCAGCCCAGCATTTACCACTGGGGACTAGCCTTTCTAATGGAGTACACTGAGCCCCGCCTCTCAGAACTTCCACTACCTCTTAGTCTAGCTCCTAATACAGGAACACTAGTGGACTTAGAAAACTCCAGAGTTCCCAGAGGCACACGCCTCCTTCCCGCTGCCTACCTGCCTCTCTCTGACACCTTAGCCTTGCTAGGTGGAGCTCTTGACTCTCACACCTATTGCTCTTCAAGTAATTACCTCACTTCCTCTTTCCTCCCCCAACTCCATTCTGTCACATGTCCTGTCATTTCTGTCCTGGTGGTGGTGGTGGCGGCATTGTGTTAAAGGACCCCAGAATCTAGACAAGACCACTTGGGTTCTGTGCCAGGTCCTGCCCCCTACACGTAGGGACTCAGCTGCCATCCTTGCTAAATGGTGGTCGCTGTGTTAAATGAGATACAGAGCTCAGGTTAACATGCCACATGCTAGGGTCCCAATTTACTATTTGTTCTTTAGGTAGATGTTAGGCTTTAGGGAAACAATAAAGGATCTTTAGATGTGCAAGTGTGTGAGACCTCTGGAAGGAGGGAGAGAAAAGGACAAAGAGGCAAGAAGTTGGGCATGGTACAGGAACCCCAGATCTTGGGAGACCCAGACAGAAGATCACAAGTCGGAGAACAGCCTGGGCAGGGAGAGGGGAAAGAGGAAACAAGGTGGAGACGGAAGGGAAAGAGGGCTCTTACAAAGTAGCATCAGGGTAGGTACAACAAGGATGGAGGCTTGGGTAGCACTTAATCCAGTCTGACCAACTGCAGCCCTAAAGTCAGGGAGTCTGGGGGCCAGAGCCCAAGATCAGGAGGATTTGGGGTGAGGTCCAAGGGAGCTGGAGATCAGAAGTCAGGCAAATCTGGGGTTCAGGACCTGAAGTCTGGAATATAAGATCTAGAAAAGCTAGGGTCTGGAGTCTCATGTCCGAGGTTGTGGGGCTCTCAAATGTCCAGATTCTGAGGTTTGGAGGTTCAAGAGTGTGGAGATGGAGGTCAAGGGATCTGGGTGGGATGCAGGATGTGAGCCCTTAGAGGTCAGAAGCAACTGGAGTCCAGGGCCCTTAAGGCTTCAGGGACTGGGTCTGAGGTCCCTGGCGCCCGCGGCCTCCTGATGCCTCTCTTCTGTCCTACAGAAAGCACCTTCGCAGACACGCTGACACCCCTGCGCCTGGGCCAGGCCCGCCTCAGCGCCTGTCCCCCTCCCAGCAGCCATGACGCCGCCAACTTCGACAATAACGAGCTGGAGAACAACCAGGTGGTGGCCAAGCTGGGTCACCTGGCTCTCGGCCGGCCGGACGCTGCTGTCCCGTGCGTGGCCCGTGATCGCGTGCGTCCCGCGTCGTCGCCTGCGCTGCTGGACGCCGAGCTGCGCTTCCACGCCACGCGCGGCCCCGACGTGAGCCTGTCCGCCGACCGCAGGCTGGCCTGCGCGCCCCGACCCGACGGCGGCCGCACGCTGGTGTTCTCCGAGCGGCCGCTGCGGCCGGGCGAGAGCCTGTGCGTGGAGGTGGGCCGGCCGGGGCTGGCGGCTCCTGCGGCTGTGGCCTTCGGCATCACGTCGTGCGATCCTGGCGCGCTGCGGCCATCTGAGCTGCCCGCCGACCCCGCCGCGCTGCTGGACCGTAAGGAGTACTGGGTGGTGGCGCGCGCCGGGCCTGTGCCCAGTGGCGGCGACGCGCTCAGCTTCACCCTGCAGCCGAGCGGCGACGTGCTGCTGGGGGTGAACGGGCGCCCGCGGGGACGCCTGCTGTGCGTGGACACCTCGCAGGCGCTCTGGGCCTTCTTCGCAGTGCGCGGTGGCGTGGCCGGCCAGCTGCGCCTTCTGGGTGAGTGCCCCAGGGTCCCCAACAAGAGCTCCCTGTAGCACACTGCTGCTGTCATGACGGACTTGGCCGGAAGGTGTAGTTTTTATTTCCTTTATGATTAGTTTTACTAGGATTTGGTTTTTGGAAAATGCATATTAACTTTAAGAGACGAGGGGAATTCAGAGAAGCAGGACGTGTAGAGGGTGGAGGGAAAGCTTGAGCCACCCTACTTTGAGACGACGCTGGCCTTTGCTCTTAGAAGAAATGGACAAAGAGGGCAGAAGCTGTGGGCCAGGCCAGAGGACGGGATAGCCCCATCACTGTGTGTGAGAAGCTGACAGGGACAACTGGACAGTATGACATTTGCTGCAGCACAGGGGGGCTGCCGCCTTCCAAGTGTAGGGGAGTGAGTGCAGTGGTTAGGGAAGTCTTCCCCCAGAGAGCACAGCGCCCCCCTCACGGTCCAGCTTATAGAGAAATGGCCACCATGCCACCTCATTACCCTGGATGCTCCCAGCGACCTGGGAACCCACCTTCTTATCCCCATCTGTACACAAGACGGCAGAAGGGCAGATATCACAACCCAAGAGTCTCACAGCCCTGAAGCGCCGGCCAGATCCCACTTTCTCCCGGGTCTCAGTATCCTTCTGGGTGGAAGACAGTTACACAGTGAGGTGGTTGTGAGGATGACGTGTCCCCAGCAGGTGTCTGACCCAGCATACCATAGCTGCAGCCACAACCTGGGTCTGAGAGGGCAGCAGTGGAGGAGCTGGGGATCAGTAGGTTTTGGCTAGGATTATTTTTACTGTCATTGTTGTTGTTGTTGAACCACTAACGTAGTATTTCAGCCTGAGACAAGTTTCCCAAGTTCCTACTATGATAGCCGACCTTCCTTCAAGCGGAGTAAAAGGCATCTCTCTTCTTCCTAAGAAGGGGCATATTTCTCTGAACCAGCACTGAGCTTGGCCACAGAAAGATAGTCAGTCACAGTCTGGGATCCTGTAGCTGAGACAAAGCCGACAAGACCCAAGCAAAAAGTGTTGGGACTCAGGTCTCTTGGATGGATTCAGGAATGACAGGGGTTGAAGATGAGCAGGCATCACCAGGACAAGCCTGTGCTGGCTCCATTCCCAGTCAGACCCTTGCCACAGAGAGGCTTCTCCCGTGCCAGGCTCCCCTCTCAGTGGCACGAGCCTCTCTTTTCCTAACAGTTCTAATGGCAGTAGCAGGGTTGGACTTGCCTGGGTTGTGTGCCTTTCCTTGAGCAACAGTGGGATTAAAGAATGAAAGGTTCTTTGGGTCTAGTCTGGCATCCCAAGGCTATTTTTTTTAAATAGGAGCTATGATAGAGCTATAATATAATATTCATATATATTGTATATCATATACAAAGTATATATAATATGCATTATATCATGTATTACAATATAATAGAGCTACAGCCATACCACTGTGAGTGCACCCAAATAGAAACCAGGCGAAGCACAGACATCCACCACATTGACAGAACCCTAGACAGCCACCTCACCCATCACTAGACAGAAAGGGTGTAGAGTGATGAGAATCAGGGCCTAGCAGGGCCTGTGCTACCCTCACACCCCTAATAGGTCTTTTTGGCTCCCAGGTACCCTGCAGTCCAGTCCTGAAGCCACAACTCCATCAGGGTCCTTCAGCGGCTCCCAGGATGACAGTGACTCAGACATGACCTTCAGTGTCAACCAGTCTTCCTCAGCGTCGGAGTCCTCTCTGGGTAAGGGAACCTCCGGGGGCAGGGGCGGGGGGAATCGGGGCTTCCTTATATCATGGGTCCTTTGACTGTGCCAGTGGCCTCAGCCTTTGCTGGCCGAGCAGGCCTGCTGTGGCATCTGCTCCTTCCTTCTGCTGTTTTCAGCGGGAACATAAATGTGGAGATTCAGAAGCCCAAAGGCTGCTGCTGAAGGCAATGTACCTTTGTGCTTTGTGGGACAGCACTATCAAAAATGGGTAAAACTGAAGAGATAAACGAAGATGGGACTCTTTGCACACTGTGCCCCATTTCTACCATGGGGACACTGCATTCCTGGGGTTGCCCAACAGAGCCCTCCAGAGAGCCACATCATTAATGATGTCCTCTCTCCATCCTGGCAGTGACGGCCCCCAGCTCCCCACTGAGCCCCCCAGTGTCCCCAGCCTTCACTGCACCTGAGCCGGCAGGCAGCAGGAATGGAGAGTGTACGGTGTGCTTCGACGGCGAGGTGGACACGGTCATCTACACGTGTGGACACATGTGCCTGTGCCACAGCTGTGGCCTGCGGCTCCGAAGGCAGGCCCGGGCCTGCTGTCCCATCTGCCGGCGGCCCATCAAGGATGTTATCAAGATCTACAGGCCGTAGCCGTGCAGCTGGCTCGGCCAAGGCGAGGTCACCTTTCTGAAGTCCCTGCTAGGCGGGCGACACCATGGCTGGGGTCAGGAGCCATCTCTCATCTGCCACTCCGCAGTGATGAGCAAGGCAGGGCAGGCGTGGAGATGAGACCCCAGGAGCCAGAGCCCAGGCAAGCATTGCTTCTGCCTCAAGCGTGGCGCAAACATGTTGCCCCCAAAAGCCTGTCCCAAGATTCAGCTCAGGAACTGCCTGGCAGATCACCTGCCTCTTGGTGACCTTCAGCTGGGAAAGGGTGCCCTATGTCTGTGCTTCTTTGGGGTTGGGTTGAGTGTGTGTGTCCGGGGTAGGGTGGGGGTGAGACGGCATGGAGAATGAGTGAGAGAGAATGAGAGAATGTGTGGATGTTTTATGCAGGGATCTGTCTCCTGGGGGGTATTTAACACTAACGAATGTGCAATCCGGGCTCAAACGTTAATATGACGGTTGTCCACTTTCTGGGGAGGTGGTTTTTCTGCTTTGAACACAGGAGGCCTGAACCTACGCAGAACTCCCTCAATGACACTCGGATATTCTAAAGGAAACCAGAAATAACTCACTGTTTACAGCACCAAGCAGCAGCTCCTGCTGAAGGGGGGAGGTGGTGGAGACAGGTGGGTTTTACTTTTTACTCAGACTAGGAGTGGCCTTCCTATGGCAGCTGAGGACAGGTGCCCCAAGCTCCAGCATCTTAGATTCCTTCATCCCCAGCCAGTAGAACAGTAAACACCATCCCTCAGCTCTGTCCCTATGTGTTCCAGAGTTTTGTGATGTCCCTCCTGTTCTCTGGGATGACTCCATATCTCCCATGGTAGAGTTAAGAAGAGCTGTGGGCATGTCCCAGTGACCAGCTGGCAGAAGCTAGAAGACCCAGACTCCCTACCTGGTCCTTGTCCTGGTCCTCTCACTTTCCTGTTGGTTATCATGGTGGTGACTAATACAGGTGTCAGACTCATGAAGAGCTGGCTGAAAATGCTCCCCACCCCTGGGCCTGTCTGCTGGCATTTCCCAGGACCCGGCCCTGTCCTACTCTCACTGGGCCAGACCTGTTTCTGTAGGCTCCCAGACCTCGCCATTGCTGATGGTCTGGCCATTCAGGCTCCTCCCTTGTGAAGAGCCCTGGGTTCCTGAATGTACATCTGCCTGCCCTGAGCTATACCTTTAGAGGAGCTCCTTGCCTTCTCTGTTTCTCTGTTCCTACTTGGAAGCCTAGTGCCAGGGCACTCAGGAGATCTGCTCAGTTTACTAAGAAAGCTTGAGACACCTTGTGAGGAGCAGCTGTTTTCCTCACAACTCCTAATCTGGCTCGCTCTTGCTGTGAGGGAGGAAGAAGGGAAGAGAAACATTCAGGAAATGAGGTTCATGGAACAGACTTTGACAGCAGCCCAAGCCCCAGTCAGTGCCCCTAGGTAGCTGGAGGCCGTGGGCCTGCCTTGCTTCTCTGTCTGGGAATGTCTGGTTCTGGCCCAATCACAGTTTCCTTCTTCCTCCCCAAGCAGGGGTCTCCTCCAGCTGGCTTTTGCTTAGGGACTTAAGGGTGCATGTCCACCTTTCCACTTTGTGGTGAATCTTTCTGGTTTGTTGTTGTTGTTGGTTTTGGTTTCCCTGGAACTCACTCTGTAGACCAGGCTGGCCTTGAACTCAGAGATCTGCCGCCTCTGCCTCCCTAGTGCTGGGATTAAAGGCGTGTGCCACCACTGTCCCAATGCAGCTGAATCTTTTAAGGAGCTGCAGGATCCCTTGTATGCCTGGGTGAAAGAGTCTGAGAATCGGGTACCTTGGGTGCCCAGATCAATTTTTACTCAGCCGAGCTTCTGGCTTCTCCATGTGCTGGGCATGGGCAGAACCACGCCTTCATCAGTGATGGTTTAACTGGGTTTCCAGGCACCCACGGCCTGTCTGAATGTAGTCCCTAACTGCCACAGCCTCAGTGGCCTGGGGGAGCCAGGTCTCCTTTGCCTCTTGCCTTCCCAGCTGGACCCTTGAGTTGCAGCAAGGGTCACCCACAGCCACCACCAGGAAATCAGCAGCTGAGATCCTAGATCCAGGAGTGGACCAGGCATGCTCCTGGTGGCCTGTTACCAGGGCAGAAAGGAACCACAGGTCTGTTTAACCTGCCCTGCCTCCACTATAAATAGCTGCCTTGTTTCCCACAGAGCAAAACGGGTGTTTCTGTTCTAAAAGCCAGGTATGGCCCTGCTCTGAAAGATGGAGTCAGGCATGAGTCTTTCACAGGTCTGGGCACTGAGTGAAAGAGACACCTTTGTACGGGACCCTATGTACACATTTTAGTGCCATACTCAGTGCCGTCTGAGACTGACTGGCTAGAGGGCTCACCATCTTATGGGCAACTGCAAAGGCCACGCCCACCTCTGAGATCCTGTGAGAGTCTGAAGGATCACAGAACAGGAGGTGGCAGGGCTGGGATCCCAGTCCCCGCCTCTGGTCCTGGCCTGCCTGCCCTACTTCTCAGGAAGCTCAACACTGCCTCGGTCTTATTTTCTGCCACTCACCTGGAGCACCTGGGTGCCCACACCTGTGCAGAATGTTCCGGGCCACAGTCCCTCTGCTGTCCACACCCTAGAGGGGACAACTGTCCTCTGAGGCTCATGCATTTGCTGCCCATCTGCACTGGGGTGTCATGTGAGGCTGCTCTGGAGAGGGACCTTTGGCCACCCCTTTCTGGGACCTTGTGGCCACTCCCCTCTCGGGCAGCACCCCACCCCGTTTTCCAGGCTCACTGCCCAGTTTGTGCCCTGTGAACCTCAAAAACCAAGAGTAGGATGAGGGAGGCCAGGTGAACCCCCCATTCGTGGCAGCCATATCCCTGCCCACTGGAACTTCCTGGAAAATAGTTATATCCCTGGCCAAGCAGGCTCCTCCTCTTACTGCATCCTCAGAGCATCCCTGGGGTTGACTTCTTGGGCAACTGTCCTGCTCAGGCTAAGACACTCATCTTCACTTGTTCAACATCCACTTGCCAGCCTGGCTCGCGATCAGGACATGAGGTTGAGGACTGGGACAAAAGGAAAGCCTGTGGGTACCTCTCAGACCAGAGAGAGGCAGGAGACCAAATCGTAAACTGATTTGATCTCTCTGGAGTTGGCTCTTATGCAAGCACGTAGTAGGTACTCAGTGAAAGACTGCAGGTCAGACCAGGAACCAGGTTATGAGTGGTCAGGGGTTTTGGTGAAATAACATCACATGTATATGGACACATATACATGTGATGTTATTTCAACAGATATTTGCTGAGTGTCCTCATGATGTGAGCTGCTGTAAGGGAGGAACAGCCTGTGCCCCGATGACAGAGTGGTGCCATCAACAGGGTAAGGAACCAACAGGGTGGGACACATGGGTCTTCTTGACCATTCTGTTGCCTTGGATCCATCCAGTTAAATGTTCATGAAGCGTGTCACACCCACATTAGATATGTGAGGGTCTCTTGTGGAAAGTGAGCTCTTGCCAAACAGCCAAGACCCCACCAGTTAACGACCACCTTCAGGTCCTGCAAGGAATCTCTGGGGAGATAACTCCCTGCTACTCCCAGGCACTGCAGGGCCACAAGAGCCCCAGTTCCAGCTGAGAGCGACATTGTGTAGCCTTGGAGCATGGGAAGCAGTAACTGCTCACTGCTTCATCCATCCTGCCCTGGCTGGGGACATGGCTCAGGAACACTTGGCTTCCCAGCGTTTCTCAATATTTTAGTGTCTCACTGTCTCACCCAAGTCCCTAACGGAACTACCCATATGACAATCTGTCTGTGCCTTATGGAAATGTGAGTGTGTGTGTGTGTGTGTGAACTTTTTATCCTTTAAAATGCGACCCTTCAAAGTGGACAGGAAGCTAACAGATATGGTTGGACTCCAGATGCCAGCAAGGAGTCCCTGAGTCCCTCCTGTGGTTTGCTGTTGGACTGATAGTGTTCATCCCCTCCCACCCCCACTACCTGTGTACAGACCCTTTGAAACATGTCTGTCCTTTCTGATCCAATATTGTGACTCTCCAAAGTCATCTAGTCTTTGGGGAACTGTACTCTTTGGGGAGTGAGCAGGGAAGGGTTTGAGCTGGTCTTTTGTGTGTTGTGTGTCCTGATATTTGTCTGTTCTTATCTGTTTTATATTAACATAAGTTTCCTGTTTGAAAAACAAATACAACTTTGGCTTGATTTTAAAAAAAAGTCTAATCAGAATTCAGTTTGTTTTTTTTTTTGTAAATTGTGCTGAAATGTTATGTTGGTGAGTGGAGGGAGGGCTGAAAATCCCACCAGCCATTAAACAGGTGACACTGTGTCTGCAGAGCTTTGATGGTCCCTTGTCCTCTCACCAAGTCACCCCATAGCTGCAAAACTATTGCAAAGAAATCCTTTCGTTGAGGGTGATCTCTGACCGTGGTGATGTTGGCAACAGCATTAGTTGGTGTGGCAGGAAACCAAGACCCCCAAAGTGTGCATCAAATAGGGGCTACATTAACTTTGTAAGTAACAAATTGCCCAAGGCAGGAAGAATAGAACCTCAAAGTGAAACAACACAGCCACCTCCTCTGAGAAGATCACTCTGTATCCTGCCTCAACATCCTTTGTTCTCCTCCATTCCCAGGCAGCTTCTCAGCCTGCATCCTGCCTCCCTTCATCCCTAGCTGGACCAACAATCTGTATGGTGTCCCATCCTGAACCAATCCCTAACACCAGGGCAATGTGGATGCTGATTGGCCAGCCCCAAGATGTGCCTTGGCCTTTTCCTGGGTCTTGAAGGCTACAAGTGGGTATTCCCTTTTCCCTGGAATATTGGAGCAGTGAAGGAGTGACTGGACCAACAAACTGATGGACATCTCTCTAGCAATGGCTAAATGAACCATGAGACGGTACCGTGAAGCCAGAGTGCCATGACTGGTATTTTGATTTCCCCCCACCCATTAAGAGTCACCTGATTTGGGGGTAGGTGTGACTACTGTTGCGGTCATGCTTGGAGGTACTCTGGGCACTAGTGTCCAGCACTCACAATGGACAACAACCTTTATGTATTTACAACACAGGAATGTGTTAATGTTAAGACATGGGGAGAGAAGCCAGTTCAAGGCCACCCTGATCTATATGACAAGTTCCAGGGAAAATGGTATAAAACCACATACACGGGGAGGGGGGCATGCCTTTCATCCCAGCACTTGGGAGGCAGAGGCAGGTGGATCTCTGAATTGGAGGACAGTCAGATCTACAGAGTGAGTGCCAGGACAGCCAGGATGACACAGAGAAACTTTGTCTGAAAAAACAAAACAACAACAGAATCCCCACACACATGTTCTGAAGAGCAGCCCCGTACGGCTGGCCATGCATTACAACCAGAGAAGAGTAGCCAGAGGAGGCTGCACTCAGCAATGGCCTGACTATCTGTGGTTCCCACCTTTTCTATAGAAAGCAAGTATGGCTATTCATTTAAACTTGAAGTTACATTGAAACACACCTCCCAGTTCTTAAAAAACCCACAAAGAGCTGTTGGCCTCAGCTGGAATGTTGGGATCCCCAAGCAGCCAGTGGTGAGGTAAGGTCAGGTTGACTGGCTCACTTGGGCTTTCTGTAGTGCAGGGTTTAGGGCCCAGATGACTGGGTGGGTTTGCAGCAGTACCAGGAATGAAATAGGGAAGGGGAGGGAATGTACCAGCCTGCTTCCCACCCTGTCAGAGCATCCCAGCCGGGCTACTGCATTAGGAACAATGCAGAAAGAGAAATGTACCAGCCACGGAAACCACAAGCTCCACATGTTCTGCACGAGGCCTCTTTGGGGTTCTCATTTACAGGGGAAGAGACCAAGGTCTCCCCAGAGGAAGAGTAGAGCTTGTCAAAGCAAACCCATTCAAGGTTGTGTTTGTTCTTTCAGAACTCAGGCTCCTCCCTCTCTCCCTCCCTCCTTCCCAAGATACCACCTTTTTCTTTGAGGCTGGGTGTAACAGAATATTTTTATTTATAATCAGATATTTATTAGTATTTAAGAAACACTTTAAAATACCTAAATCCTGTATCTTAAAACCTATAATCTAAAATCTATAATCTAAGAGCACCCTAATATCTAAGAACACTTAAATAACACTATTTTAACTTTCTTAAAAGGATATTAATATTCTTAGCAGGTCCATGCAGGGTGACTTGGTTTATGCCAGTCCCAGCAGATAGTCCTTTTCAAGATTAAAGTCCGTTGGACCTTACTTTTCTCAAGGCCAATTTATTTCAAGCACCAAATAATGACAGGTTTATAAAGTCAGTCTGTTCTGACTGCCAAACTGAGGCTGACCTTTCCACAGGCTTCACGGCCTAAAGCTACTCCAGCTGGTTTCTGAACTCCACCTGCTTTGCTCACTTTTGTGGCACTCTGGGGCCCCAAGACAGACACCTTCAAGGAACTCTCTCTCTCAGCAGGTTCTCTGCCATGCCTTTGCCTTGGGCTATTGCAGCCTAAATTCTGTTAATGGCATATCTTGCTATGCACTTCTCCAGCATGACTTCTCAGTTGGTGAGGGCAAGAGGAAGAGAGAGACCACGTGGAGTTCTCTGACTTATACATTGCATTATCTCGTGATCATTGGCGGAGGGTCCACAAAGTCTCTCGAGATTTCCAGCAGTCCCATTGGCCTTTGACAACTGGGATTTTAACATTTTGCCAGTCCCATGGCAATTGACATCATCTGTGTGGCTTGCTCAGTTTCTTAGCCACGCCCCTTCAACAGGGCAGTTCACAGAACTATGGCCTCAACTGTGCTCTGTCCATCTTGGCCCAAGTTCAAGGGACAGCAAGTTCTCCTTTATGTGCTGCCAGAGCTAATCTGAACTGCCTACTAATTTCACTAAAGAGACCTAACTTCTAACACACCTAGGGAACATTTTCATGGGTACCCATCTAATGATGGATGGATAGATGATAGATAGATGGTGTACTTTTAAACCATTTATTTTTATATTAATATCTCTATCCACCTTCTAACCCACCCACCTGAGGTGCGGGAGAAAGCATATTAATAGAGACAAAAGATGTAGATCTCTAGTTGTAGGTTCTTGGGGCAGTTCGTCAGGATTCCAGCAGACCAGCCATGCAGCATATGCTGTAGCAGGTATCAGCAGCAACAAGAACACAGCAGTCAGCAGTGCCTACAGTGGCTACCCAGCTCCAATACTTTCAGCCAGAGTGATGGCAGCTGCCACACCCCCACTTTGGGCTGAGGTCTTCAGCCTGTCTTGGGCTGGGAGAGGCAGCAAGTCTTGGCAGCAGAAAGTTGCAGCAAAGCATTGTCTGGAGTATTTTGAAGTGAGGCAGCAATAAGAAGCAATGCCAAGCTAAAGCCCCTTTGTGTTTCTGGGGCCTCTATTTATGCCCCCTCAAAATCCACACAAGGATGTCTTCTAATTGGCCAACCTTGTGCCTTCTGCATGAGGTACTTCCTGTTGACCAAGATCACAAACTCTCCAAGGAATCTTTCCATCAAAGGATGTTTTCCAGCAAAAAGCACGTTCCCCACATGTGACAGTTTCCAGCTGGCAAAACACCACATATTCTTCCATCAGGATGTTTTGCATGCCCCTCTCATGAGTCTGTTTTTCAGTGGTGGACAAAGCACCCCCACACCCCATACTTGAGATCAAAACAAACAAAAAAAAAACCACATTCATTCAACACAACTGGGTTTCTAAAGAAATCAGAACCTCCATCACAGATACAGAGATAGACAGAGAGATGAGAGAGGGAGGGAGGGAGGGAGGGAGGATGGGAGGAAGAGAGAAAGAATAAAAGTCCAACTTAAGGGAGGGAGGGAAAAATGATTGATTTAACACACTGAACCTGTCAGTTCTAGCTGGGCCCAGGTGTCCATTATTCATCCGCCTATTTCTATTCTGCTTTCTTCTAGGTTAGTGTCACACCAGGCAGGTTTGCCTGTGGCAATAAAGGTGGCCCCAGTGGCACTAACATGCCCTACCAATTTAGTAAATGTATTAGAAGTCTGTCCCATTGTGGAGACAAAATACCCAACAAAAGCAACTTACGGAAGGAATGATTTGCTTTAGCTCACGTGTTCTAAGGGTGAAGAAGATAATGGCAGCAGCAGCAAGAGAGGGCTGGTTGTAATACATCCCCAGTCAGGAAGCAGAGAGCAGGGAATGCTGGTACTCAGCTTGCTCTCTCGTCTCTCTCTCTCTCTCTCTCTCTCTCTCTCTTGATTCAGTGTGGCAGTTAGGGTTGACCTTCCCATCTCAGTTAGCCTAATTTTAAGAAATCTCTCAGAGACATGTCTAAACATTTGTCTCCAAAGTGATTCTACATCCTGTCAAGTAGAAAGTCGATATTCAGCCATCACAAGGCCACCCCTTGTCAACTTGACACCCAAACATAATACTTTTAAGCCATCATCTTTAACCCCATTGTGCCTATATTCTCACAGACATCTCATAATACAACATACATTCAGTCCAAACTCAAAAGTCCCCATAGTCTTTAACGGCACAACGCTTTTTAAAAGCCAAGCCCAAGTCTCATTTGAGACTCAAGGTAATCACTGTGAGCTCCTATTAAAAAAGTAATAATAATTTAAAAAAGCTAACTTCCGTTCTCCCAACACACAATGGGACAGAGTAAACATTCCCATTTCAAAAGGGAAAATTGGAACATAGCAAAGAATGACTGGACTCAAGCAAGACCAAGACCCAGAAGGGCAAACACCAAATCCTGCAGTCCCACCTCTGTCATCTGGAGCTCGTGACAGAAACACCTGGACTCCCAAAGGATTTAGTTGACCAACTCTTCCAGCCTTGCTCCTTTCAGTACCCAACCTCCCTCTTGAGTTGGTTCTACTCCATCCCTCTGGCTGTCTCCAGTGGACATCCCATGGTCCTAATATCTCCAATATCTCCATAGAAGTTTAGGCTTTTCCTTCATAGTTTCATGCAATGGCTTCTTGGGTCTTCTTTGTGGGGAGTCCAACCCAGACATGTGCTATCTGCTCTCAGCAGCTCTCTGGAACCATGGTACAAGACTCCATGACCCCCTCAATCTTAAATCTTCAGTACCACATGAACGATGCTGCCAACATTGAGCGTGGCCTCCTTGAAGCACAGTTCCTTCCTTTCCGCGTGTGACCCTGGTGACCTACTTCCATGGGCGTTTGCCTTTCAAGAACAGAGTACCCCTTCAGCATGCTTAGTTTAGGTTCCTCCCCTCAAATGAAGTTGCATTTCACAATTTAGAACTTTTGGTGGGTAAGGTCCAGCCCTCAGAGGACCTTTCCTGTTGTCTTGGTGCAGCAGGAGGTCTCCTTGACAGTTACAGCCATTTCTGCACCTTGTCTACAACTTTAGACTTTTACCCAAGGTCTTTTCTTCAACAAACTGGACTTTTGAATATCTTTCCTCCCCCTTCTATTCTCCCTGTCCCTCGAGGTACCCCTAGTACTGACAGATAACCACACCACAGTCTCAGTGCTTGATGTGGAACTGCCTTCACCAAACAAATGACTCGCTACTCCTGTATTCAGCCCACTCAAGATCTCAGCATTTAGAGAAAACACAGCCAGGCTCTGTCAGACCATCACATAAATGACCTCCAGCCCAGGTGCCAATAAAACCCTTGTTCCTTTGAAGCCTCCACTGTCAGTATTTCTGTCAGCCTCCCAGTATTCCATACTCTCTCCAAAACAGCCCATGAGGCTCTGCTGACAGCACTCAAGGGCTTTGCTTGCTCAAAGTCCCAAACGCTTCTGCACTCTTCCTACAAAACACTTCCGAAGGCCTGAGAGCTGCATGGTAAGGTTTCTTACAGCAACAGCTCCACTTCTTGGTACCAGCGTTCTGTGTCAGTGAATTGTCTCATTTTTGTGACAAAGTACTTGGCAATAGGAACGAAAGAGGAGTTACTATTTTGGTTTACAGTTCCTGGGGATGCAGTCCATTGTGACAGGGATGATTTGGTGATAGGATTAAGGAGGTGGCTAGTCACATTAAGTCCACAGCCAGAAAGCAGAGAGAGATGAATGCTGGTCCTAAGCTCACTTTCCTCTTTTTATTCAGTGTGCCAGTTTGGGTTTTTCCACTTCAGCAGCTAATCTAGAAAACATCTCACTGGCATGTCTGGAGTTTTTTTCTCCAGAATAGCCCTAGATACCATCAAGTTCACAGTTAATATTTACCATCACAATGACGGTAGGGAAGTTCCTGGAAAAAGCTCAAAGCTTTCTTTTCTTTGTCCCAAAAATGGACCAAAAGCCCAGTCTCTGAACCAGTCTCTGTCACGTGTCTACCTCTTAACCAAAGCCGGGGTCCTTTGCTCTCTAAAGCTAACCTTCCTAGAGGGGCAAGCAGGCCCATAAACAGACCAGTTTGGACCAGCGCATTACTGAGACTGAGGGACAGATAAATCCAGATGCAAAGGCCATGGATCATTTAGTGCTGGTGGTTGCTGTCGACTTGACACAAGCCAGGGTCATCTGGAAGGAGGGAACTGGGTTGGGGAAATGCTTCCACCACGTTTGCCTGTAAGCACGTTTTTGGGACACAAAAATCTGTCTGTCTCTGCCTCCCGAGTGCTGGGATTAACGGCGTGTGCCACCACACCTGGCTCTCGGGACATTGTCTTGATTAATGACTGATGTGGAAGGGCCCATCCCACGGTGAGCAGTGGCACCCCTGATAGGTGGTCCTGGGGTATGTAAGAAAGCAGGCTGAGCAAGCCACGGGAGCAACCAGTAAGCGGTATCCCTCCATTGTCTCTGGTTCAGTTCCTTCCTCCAGATTTCTGCTTTGGGCTTCTGCCCTGATCTCCCTTCATTGTGGACTGTGAGCTGTAAAATGGCACAAGCCCTTTCCTCCCCGAGTTGCTTTTGGTCTTACTGGCTTTATCACAGAAATATAAATAAGAAGTCTTTGGTGGCCTTCTTTTTTTCTGGTCAAGTACCCTGCTCCCTGCCCTTTCTCATTTCTCTTGGAGTGTTTCAGTGTGCAAAGCCAACACCCCAGAGCCCACCACTCCTTCAGCCAGAAGCTGAGCCAGCCTCGAGCTTGGCCATAGCGCACACACACAAGCTTCTCTTTCCCTTACTCCTGGGTTTCTGCGCGCTGAGTAGCGCAGAAAGCTAATGATAAGGGCCTACGTTGATTGTTGCTGTAGGGCCATTTAGTGAGCACCTGCGAAGGACTTCCATTTCATCCATAGGTCCTCACAAAAACTCTGGAATAGGCCTCACTGTCACTTGTATTTGACAGAAAAGAAAGCCAGCACCAGAGACACAGTAGCTCTGTGCCTTACTATGTAGCCTAAAGGTTTCTTCTCTGGCTTCGTGATTATGCCCCAACATCCAGTCCCACTGATTTTTTTCCAAGACAAATGAATTTTTCAAAGGAAAAATTATGCCCCGCAAGTGCTCTGGCCCTGTAGGGAAGAAGGAGAGAAGGCTCACAGAGGGCAGCTGCCTCTGGTGAGCCATCAGGCAGGGTTTGAACAGGCTGGTTCTTTCACTGCAGCCCAGCTGGCCTGTGGGTAAATCTCCAGTAGAGAGGAAGGGAGAAAAGAGGGAGGGGAAAGAGAAGGGAGGAAAGAAAGAGAACAAAAGAACCCCCCCCCACCAGTTTGGAGCACAGATGGGCAAGGAGCAGCAGTGGGCCATATCTGGACCAAGGGTACCATTGTGCCCTCCCAGAGCTAGGGCCTCACCTGGGCTTCCTGTAGGTTCAGCCTGGTCCTGGAAGTTTATTTGGCTCCTATATGAGGATGTGGCAAACACAAGTATTCCAGGCATCCTGTTCCAGGAACAGAACCTGACCTTGACTATTAGACACACCCAAGGAGAAGCGTCCAGAAAACTAAGAGAGGAGGCACCAGCCCTGATCTCTCTCTGCCTGCTGTCCCAGATGCGACTGCCTTAGGCCCAGACATCTTTCCACAGACTGTGCCTAAGGCCCATTCCTGCAGCCCCAACCGCCTGGGCAGCACAGGACCAGCTCTGGAGTCCCTGGACAGACCTGAAGCCCATACACCTACTCCACCCGCCTCCAGTGGGAGAGCTCACCACATGTCTCAAAAACCATTCTGAATGTGCTGTTCCCTGAGCCATTTGTAGAAGAGAGGCCCCTCAATGAAGCTCATCTTCCCACCGTTGGTTGGGCATGCAGGCTGGGGCTCTTGGTGTCAGCTAGCACGAGGGCTCTGAGGATCTGATGGGATCCAGCATGGGCCTGCTTCTGGGTGAGATCACTTCCCTCCCTGAGCCTTGTTGGATCCCTGAGGAGAAAGAGGCCTCTCCCACCTTGTGGGCTATGTCATGGTGACATCATGTAGTGAATGCTAAGTACAGGGACTCTCTTTAATCCTGCTTTCCTCTCTATGTTTTCAGTTACCCACAGTCAGCCTTGGTCTGAATACCAAATGGAACACTCTGGTAATACAGAACCCATAACTTTAAGCTGTACATCCTTCTAAGTGCCCATAGTGTATGTGCTACCCAGCCTACAGTCACTGCGGAGTTAAATGACTTGTCAGATCCACTGTTCTGGTAGGGTCAGACTCTAGCTGAGTAACTCTTACCTACTTCCTAATGGTCCAAGGTGGATGGGAATCAAGGTGGGAACAGTGACTGCTGTCCCGGATGCTTCAGGGCCAGGAGGAAGGTGAGTACAGCACATATGTACATGCACCCACAGGGGTATTAGAAGATGTCTTTTGTGAGCAAAGGGGTAGGGTAGTTGCTTGCTCCCCCAGCCCCGTGCCAACGACAGCCTGCGGGGCTTCCCTTCAGCCTGATTTATGGCTGACTATTCTGCCAAGGTTGTGCGGAGCTCCACCCCCAGCAGAGTCTACCACATGATGGTGCTACTGAGTTTCCTCCCATCGCCATGGAGTCTCTGAACTAGCACCCCTCCTTCCCACAAAGAATGAAAACGGGGTGCGGAGACAGGGGCTTACCAGGCCTGCTTTTGAGCTTGCCCTGGACCTGTGCCCCTTGTTTGTTTTGGTTCCTGGTCAAGAATGCTGGTCCAGGCCTGGGAGGCTGACCTTCTGACTCCAGAGAGAAAGTCACACTTTCACCCAACTCCCAGGAGCAGTCCTGCATTCCAGGGGAGGCGTGGGAAGGGCCAGGCCTTCCCAGCTAAGGGGAAGCTCAGCCATCACTTCCAGCCTCTTCACTGGCCCCAGGGATAGCCAGCCCACCTCAGTGGGAAGGAAATGGGTCTTGGGGAAGGTTTCCTGAGCCAGCACTGGATAGGCATCAGAAGTTGCTAGAAGGGAACCATTCGGACCCTCCTCTTGCTCGCTCCTCCCTCTCTGTGCCATTCTCACTCCACATGGGCCCCCTTCAGCTGTCCCCTGACAAACAGGGATGCCTTTCCGCAGGGGAGTTGTTTCAGCTGCTGTGGCGGCTGTACTTGGGGGACTGGGCTTGGGGGACTCTCCTCTGAGGCTTCAGAAAAGTCAGGCACTAGAGGGAGGGCAGCTGTTGGCCAGCAGAGAGACTGTCCTGAGTCCCACCTGCAGGAAGGGGCTGCCAGGCCTAGGGGCAGAGGGGAGCATGTTGGCGCACCTCTGGGGCTGGGTCAATAGTCCAACTTGGCATTCTCCTGCCTCACCAGACTCTTCTCCAAGATGTCCCCAGACGCTAGTCCCTGATGGCTCTTGAGCAGGCTTCCTCCCTGGGGCGACACTAGGGCCCCTCCTCAGGAATAGACCACATTTCGGCCTTCTGAAAGCCATAAAGCTGAACGAAGTTAGAAGGGCCTTTGGCAGTTGGAAGGGGAAAAAAATGGGACTGTCCTCTCGGAAGATGAAACATCACTGCCCCCTAGTGGTCATGATGAAATGTAGCACCCAGATCAACTCTTCCCGCTCCATCCAGCACACCCTCCAGGTGACACCCAGAAACCAGAAAAGCGAAAAGCCTGTGGTTGACTTTGCAGGTCTGTGTTAGCATGAGGTGGGAATGTCCAGGTGACACTGGGGCTGGTTTTGGATGACCTAGCACTAAGGTGGGAGTCTCCTGGAGATGCTGAGACCCAGAAAAGATCTCAGGATTGCCATACCCTGAAGGACCAGGAGGTGGGTTATGCACTGGCCTCTGGTCCTTCCTTGCCTCAGGCCACTGGTCTCAGGCTTACTTTAATTCACCCAACCAACCTATGCCAGGAACCTTGAAGAGGGAAAGTGGGAAACACATAGACAGTAAGGGTACTAAAACTACAGCTTTGGGTACTAGAATATTAATGCCTCGGAACTTAAGGAATTTGTGACCCAGTAACTCAGAGATCTGGCCTAGGTTTGCGGTAAGTCTCTGGGTTGCAAAACCAAGTACTTTTTCAGGGCAGTAATTGAAGCCCAGCATACAAGGCTTGCAAGCTGACCTCTGCACACCAGCTAGAAAGGGACTGCAAGTCCCCTGTGTCAGGCTGGATGGCAACAACAGTGATAGTGCCAGCCTGCTCTCTCAGTGGCTCTCGGACAGATAGGCCACATCCTCCAAGCATCAAGCCAAGGGCCTCTCTCTCCAACTTTACAGTGACAGGTCCGAGACTCCTTCTCACAGGACTAGCTTCGGTATGATGTGAACGTCCCAGACACGCAAAGCAAGAATAAAGTCAAGGAAGCATCTGGGAAATATGATGTCATTAAAATAAATATTATATTAATTAAAAACCAAAATTAAATAGGTAAACAGCGGCTGGAGACACAGCTGTGGGAAGGTATGTGCTCAGCACACACTGGAAACCCTGTGTTTGGTCCCCAGCACTGCAACAGCAAAATTAAAAAATGCATTCATTAAAAAAAAAAAAAAAAACAACCCTCCGGGCATGGTGGCACACGCCTTTAATCCCAGCACTTGGGAGGCAGAGGCAGGTGGATCTCTGTGAGTTCAAGGCCAACCTGATCTACAAAGTGAGTCCAGGACAGCCAGGACTGTTACACAGAGAAACCCTTTCTTGAAAAACCAAAAACCAAAAACCAAAACAAAACAAAAAAACCTGGATAGTGAGTCAAGAGGAAGCTGAAGGCAGGTCGGCAGCAAAGCCACTCGCTACCAAGGCTGAAGATGCACGCACGCAAGCACGCAAGCACATGTAAACAAAAGTGTCAATAAAAGTTGTCTTGATATAGGAATGGTGGAAGTGAGTATGGAGATCTTTTATTCTCTTATGTTGTTTCTCTGCATGATAATAGCAACACATCTGTAATTCTATATGGGCCAAGTATTATTGTCATGATATGAAAATTACTATTGTTTAATTCAAGAAGGCTCTAGACAGGGACATGAAGAGACAACTGGCAAGGGATCTCTTCTAAAAAAAATGTGGCTCAGAGGTAGAACACTTGCCTAATTCGTACGAGGCCTCGGGTTCCATCTCCAGGCCCTCATACGAGTTGGCTACTTAGCACAACTCCATTCTGCTCTTGGACATCATGTTCGGGGCAAGGACAGTAAAGCAAATAAATATCACAAGAGAAGCTAGTGCTGTTCCTGGGATAAGCCTAAGGCACAGAAGGAGGAGCCTTGACCTAACTGGGTGGGTCCCAAGAGGCTTCCAGAGGAGCCTTGCAATGCTTCATGAAGTATGGCCAGTTGGTCCCCAGACAGAGATGAAGAGGAAGGGTGTGCCAGCCAGATGGCACAGCATGTGCAAAGGCCCAGAGGCCACTTCCTCCTGCCTGGACCTACATATCAGGCCTTACCCTAATCCCCTAAAAGAAATTGATGTGGAGAAGAGGTTGAAGCCTCTGGAAATAGCTTTTGAATGCTCCCTTTTTAGTTCCTTTTTATTATCCGCCTCTTTAACCTGAACAAGAAAAGGCTCTGGCCCATCAGCAAGGCCTCTCCCCTGAGCTGTGGCCTGCTAATGCTAAGATACTAAGTCAAATTAAAGGTGAGACAATCCCTGGGGGCTGTTCATCCATCCCTTCTCGTCCACAAGAGAGGGAGTATGCCCTGGAGTGTGAGCAAGATCCGGGCACTGGACTCTAGATGGTGCCCTCAGTCATGGAACCTCCTACCCTTGGGTTCTTCACTAGCAGAGCAGGAAGGCACCTAGACTGCTCTCGATGCATGGTCTGGCCACAGTGAAATTGAGGGGGTCCCCAGTGGTGGCAAAGAACCCGTCCCCTATTTCATGGGTAGGAAAGAGGGCAGGGCTTGAGGGACTCTGAGAAGTCAGTACACAGCATTCCTTGTGGCTTTCAGCCATTTTGTAAGTGTTGGCAGCTATCTTCGGAGCCCAGGTCAAATCCAGGCTCCCATGCAAGGGCACTCACGTTCTGTAGCCTGATGCTCTGACTCCCAATTCCCTTGTGCTCTTCCTCTGTGCTTGGCACCAGCTTTATGCCACCGTGCCCACCTGGAATGAGCCACCACTGCAAGGCTGAAGGCTGCCATTTCCTCCTTATCTGGAACTGCTCCCTCTCATTTCCCAGAAAGGTGCCCCAGGGCAGGAAGCAAACAGGAAGTGGGAGGACCACAAGTCTGAATTACCACGGCAACAGATGGACTGGAAAATGGGCTCCTGGGTTCTCTGACAGTTTCTCATCAATACGTTGGCACTGTCTAAGCCCTTAGCAGTGATGAGGGGGAGAACCGCAATAGAAAGGAGTCCCGAATAGGAAGTAAGTCGCAGAAAGAAGTTCATATCATGCATGCCTACGTTCATGGATCAAGTCATACTTTGGCCCACATGCTCCTCTCAATCTGGAACGTTCTCATCCATTCCAGACACACGCATGCACACCCCCACCACACACACACATACACGCGCGTACACACACACATTGCCTGGATCACCTCCACTCACTCACTTTCATGAACCGCATTTCCAGAAGCTCTCCCTGACAGAATCCAGCCAACCCACCCCATCAGGCTGGGTTAATCTGTAATCATTCAATTCCTGTTCTTCAAGGGCAAGGACTGTATCTAATTTGCTGCTGAGGCCCCTAATGCACAAACAGTGCCTGGCACTCAGCAGGCACCATGCAAATATCTCCTCACTTAACTGGGTAACTACATGGTAGCTGAAAGAGACAGAGATGGGGACAAGTTACAAGAAGGACTTAGGTCTCATGGTCACAGAAGCTGGCTTCAGGCCCTGGATGTGAGTGCAGCCTCCACCACCTGCCTCCTTCCTGCTTCTCCCTCAACTCTGGAAGGGTTCTGGGGAAGAAGGGCTAGGGGAAGCATAGAAGGCATGCATGCTGGGCCCAAGGGAGAGGTTTTGCTGAGTCTAGAAATGTCTAAGGATGGGAGCGAAAGGTCAGATGTCGGACCCTTTCATCGGGACTGAGAAGTATGCTCTTTCAACACTGCTTAACTTGTCTGCGGGTCTGGGCTCCTGATTCCACAGGGGTTTTTGTCAGACTGGGCCACCCGGAGCACAAATTTATAAGCATTGTATCCTTGAGAACCCTTGGCAGATAGCTCCTGCCTCTTAGAGCACACCCTCCTGAATCCAGAAAGGGAAAAGAGTTCTCATGTATGACCCCATGTTAGCTCCCATTCAGTAAATATTCCAAGTGCCATAGCTCTATTTATATGCATAAGACAAACACCCCTGGGACCTTTGAAGGGAGAGCGACTGGGGATGCCAAAATGTCAAGATAGTGTTTACACACCTGACTGTGTGCCTTAAGCCATCCATCCTGGAATGCTTAAACGGCTGGACTGTCCTTATCTACACTTTCACTTCCCACACTCTCAGTTGCCCACAGTAAACACAAATTCAAAGTAGCAGTCAGTGTTCTTAGGGGCGCTGCCTCCCAATCCTGGGGGGCTGATTCAGGCAGGCCGAGAGCTGAGCGTGTGGCCCGGCCGGACCGTGCGTCTTGAATCCTCTGACTCCTTCCTAAGTTATTGTCCACCCAGCATCGGAAGGGGATTTCTCCAAATATTTACCAGGTTATATGGTTCCTAGACTTGTAATCCTTCTCAGATTCCCAGGCTAAAGTGGAAGTCTGAAGGGTTTGTATTAATACCACCCCCCCAAGTCTAAGTATAGCTGTTTCGGAGTCACCTCATGACCACACCAGCCCCCTCGTGCCCCTTCAGAACATTTTCCTCCTGTCTCTGGGTCTTTCAAACTTACCCCACTAGAAGAGGGAAGGGAGAGACAGAAGGGTCTCATCTGCATTTTATGCCCAGCACCTGGTCCCATAGGTGCTCAGTCAATCTTCGGAGAATTTCATGGGGTCCATGACAGAGGTTCAGGGGGTGCACTTAGGGGTCAGAGTCAACAGGTACAAGTAGGCAGAAGAAATGTTGGTCACTCCTGGGTGCTCTAACAGAATAATGTTGACCCTCCTCTGCATTTGGGGCTCCACACCATACCATTCACATCTGTACCCGACATTTGAAGACCTCCCTTTTTTTCCTTATCAAGTTATTCCCTAAAAAATATAGTCTGGCCGGGCGGTGGTGGCGCACGCCTTTAATCCCAGCACTTGGGAGGCAGAGGCAGGCGGATCTTTGTGAGTTCGAGGCCAGCCTGGTCTACAAAGCGAGTCCAGGACAGCCAGAGATATTCAGAGAAACCCTGTCTCGAAAAACCAAAAAAAAAAAAAAAAATATAGTCTGACAACCGTTTGTAAAGCATTGGCAGTGCATTGGGGATGACTCGGCAAAGATGACCTGACACGCAGGGAGATACATGTAGGCCACACATAAATCCTTCACTGTTTGTAAACGGGGTGTGAGTGAATGTCTAGGACTTTGGTGTCTTCCAGGGTCCTGGAACTAATTCCCACAGAGACTACAGAGTGAGCGTACTCTGACCTATGTGGCTTATCAACAACAGAGGTTTACTTCTTACAGCTCTGGGATTAGGAAGTCCGAGACTGTGGTGCCTGCAGACCCCTTGATGTGTCTGTCCTCACATGCTACAGGGCATGGGGAAGTCTCTCTTGAAGCCATTTAATAAAGCACTGATCCTATTCTCAAAGGCCCCACTTTCACAGCAAAAGTGGTCTACAAAGGCCCCACAGCATAATATCCCCTTTCTTTGGGGGTTTAAATATCAGAATGTGAGCTGGGAGGAGGGTCCAGACACTTGGATAACAGCTAGCAATTTGTTTTTGAGGCAGAGATAAAAGAATGTGCTTCAAGGATTAGGCGGGGAAGGAGTAAAAAATGAGCCCTAAATGTCCAGCCTGATACCCAGACTACTGGTCATGCCAGTAGCCTGGGGGAGGCAGAGAGACTTGAAATACCCATGGGACACTCATTATTGCTATAGATCTCGGGCCAGGAAGAAAGCTTTAGAGCCAAGATATACAGTTGAGGGCAATAACATATGGGAGGTATTTGAAAATCATGGATTGCCTGAGATCAAAGGCGAGGGTCAGCAGAGCTCATGACAATGGAGGAGCTTCAGGACTGAGAGATCAAACAGAATGTGTGGCATCCAGGAGACAAGAGAGAATGGCTTCTCAGAGATAGAGAAGCCTGTATCAAGGATGCTGATGCTGAGGGAGGCAGGTCTATGACAGTGTTTCCAGGAGGCTTAACTGAGTGCAGAAACCCATCTGAGTGTGCAAGGCACCACCACGCAGGCTGGAGGCAGGAGGCTCGAAGGAATAAAAAGCAAGGGGGCGTGGGGTGGGGCGGGGCGTGGGGTGGGGCGGGGCGTGGGCGGGGCACCAGCTGGGCAGGGGCACCCATCACCCTCTGCTTGTCAGCTGCAGAAACAGTGTGACCAGCTGCCTCACGCTCCCACAACCACAACGTAGAGCGGCTCTCATCGCCCCCACTTTCCTGTCATGTAGGGCTGCGCCCTCAAACTGTGAGCCAAAGCAAACCCTTCCTTCCTATTGTTGCTTTTGTCAGGTGTTTCATTGCAATGAGAAAAGTAACTGACTGTACGTGATGTCTGTCTTTTGGGGTCCGGCTTATTTGTCTTAACATGACATTCTCTGGCCCCTCCCACTTGACTATAAATGATGTGTTTTGTTTTTGTTGGTAATGGAGTAAAACTCCATTGTGTTCTTTCTAGTTTTTATCCTTCTCCTTCTGGGTGAGTTTGGTTTGGTTGTTGGCTAATCGGTTTTTTTTTTTTTTTTTTTTTTGGTTGGCTGGTTGGTTTTGTTTAGTTTAGCTTCTGTTTTTTCTATGAATATGAGTTGTCTGTCTACCAGTATGCAACATGTGTCCGAAAAAGCCAGAAGAGGGCATTAGATCCCTGGGAACAGATAACTGTAAGCCTTCATGTGGGTACCGGGAGTCAAATCTGGGTCCTTTGCAAGAACAGCAAGTGCACCTGACCTCTGAGCCATCTCTTCAGGCCCTTGGCTTACTTTTTTTGTTTTATGCTTTTGTTTTTGTTTTTGTTTTTTGAGGCAAGATCTTACTCTGTAGCCCAGGTTGTCCTGGAATGCACTATGTAGCACAGACTACCCTCAAGTTTGTAGCAACCCTCCTGCCTTAACACCTTCACCCCATGGGCTGGGATCACAGACCTGAGCCACCATGCCAGTTTATACCCCACTCACTCCTTCTTCCTTCCTCCCTCCTTCCTTCCTTCCTTCCTTCCTTCCTTCCTTCCTTCCTTCCTCCCTCCCTCCCTCCCTCCCTCCCTCCCTTCCTTCCTTTCTTCCTTCATTCCTTCCTTGGTTCTTGAGGGTATCCCCTGCAAATGATAAAGATGGATTACACGAAACTCCAGCTTTAGTTTTAGAGAAAATCCTATACTGATTTTCACAGTGGCTAAACTAACTTACATTCCCACAAGCAGTGTATGAGCCGTACCTGGGCCCTGCAGCCTCACCAGCATTGTTTGTATTCTTGATGGTAGCCACACTGGTGGACAGGGGATGCGTTTTCCATGTAGTTTTGGTTTGCATTTCCTTGATGATGTCTAAAGATGCTGGTTTCTTTTTCATGTTTTCATTCATTTGCATCTATATCTCTTCCTCTTCCTTTTTTTCTTTTTTAAACAGGTCTCACTGTGTAGCCTTGGCTGTCCTGGAATCTGCTCTGTAGACCAGGCTGGCCTCAAATTCAGGAGATCCTCCTGTCTCTGCCTTCCAAATGTTGGGATTAAAGGTGTGCGCCATCACACCTGGCTATATTTTTCTTCTTTTTTAAAGGGTCTATTCAGTTCATTTGCCCGTTTATTGGTTAGATTATCTGTTCTTTCGCGTTTTATTTCTTTAGCTCTTTATGTATTTTAGATATTTTTCTGTGGCCAGGTGAATAGCTAGCAAAGATTTTCTCCACTTTGCAGGCTAGCTCCTCCCTTTGGGGGAGTGTTTCTTTTGCTGTACTAAAGCTTTTAATTTGATCTACTCTAATTCGTCAATCCTTGTTAGTCTCTGGCCAACTGGAGTCCAGGCCCATTGTCTGTGGCTATGTACCCAGGTGTTTTCTGCGAGTAGTTTCAAAGTTTCAGGTCTTACATTAAGGCTTGATTCAATGTGAGTTGTTCTTTATAAAAGGAAAGAAGAAGGAGCCTCTACATGTGGATATCCAGTTTCCCCACACCACCTATTAAAGGATTTTTCCCCTATAATGTGTGTTTTGAGCACCTTTAAAAAAAACACAATTTTACCTGTGTAGGTTTATTTGTGGAGGTTCTGCTCTATTCCCCTGTCTACATATCTATTTTTTGTTTGATTGATTTGTTTTTTGTTTATTTTTTGCCCCACTGTGTTGTCTTCGTTACTATAGCTCTGTAGTGTAATTTGAAATCCGATGTTGTGACACCTACAATGTTGTACCCCCCCCCACACACACACAATCATATTGGCCATTCTGGGTCTTTTATGCTTCCATTTGCATTTTGGGATTTTTTTTTCTAGTTCTGTGAATAGTGCCTTCATCATTTTGATGGATATTGCAAAGAATCTGTTGATGCCTTTAACTTTTTCAAAGGCTGTTTGAGACGGGGTTGCACGTGTTTATTTTCATGCAATTACACAATATACTTCAAACATACACACACACACACACACACACACACACACACTTCCCTCCCTCTGGACACCCCTCCCCCCCATCAGTGCCTCTTGTTGCTCAGGCTATTTCATGTTATTCATACATATATCATCTTATGTATCCGTGAACTCTATCTAGGGCCCACAAATGAGAGAAAATATACAACATTTGTCTTGCAGAAACTGACTCAATTCACTCACTATTCTTCTCTCCTGTTGTATCCATTGTCCTGCAAATGATACAAATTTACTCTTCTCTCATCTAGAAACATATATCTAGATGAGACTGGGGGATGGTTCTGTTGGCAAAGTCCTTGCCACATAAGTATAATGACCTGAGTTTGGATCCCCAGCACCACCAAACACTAGGCATGGTGGCACACACCTGTAATCCCAGCTCCGAGAAGGCAGAGAGAAAAGCATGCCTGCAGCTTGCACGCCAGTCTAGCCAAATAGATTGGCGCCAGGTTCACTGAGAAATCCAGTGCCAAAACACGATAGAGAGTGGCTGAAAAGGCCACACAACATGAGCCTCTGGTCTCTCCATATGCACATGCACACACACACACACACACACACACACACACACACATACACACAAACACACACACACAATTCCACCACGTGTACACAACGTTGTATTCATTTCTCTGTCATTGGGCACCCAGAGTCCTTCCATAGCAACTGACCCTTTGTGAACAACTCAGCATAAACACCTGATGTCCCTGGGATGTGTTGACTTGGGGTCCTTTGGCGACACACGGCTAGGTCATGTGGCAGGTCTATTTGTAGGATCTTGAGTTACCCCCAGGCTGATTTCCTGATGGAAGGACTGGTTTCCCTTCCCACCAGCAATGTATGAGGGTTCTTTTGCCCCAGACAGCATTTGTTGTTGTAAGATGAAGATGACCAAGTGGGTGGACTCATCCAGCCTGAGGTTTTGCAGATAAGCAAGATGGCAGAAGTCAGTGGGAGAGTGAGGGCCATTTACAGGGGAGTAGATGGGGAGGGCCGCCAATGATGGAGGCAAGGTAGCATGAACTGTGGGAAGAGGAGGCTGATGGGGGAGGAGGAGTGCACTCCCTCAGCACTTGAGCAGGGAAAGTGGGAAGTGTTGGTACAGATCTGGGTACCAGGAGTGAGGTGTCAAAAGTGAGGCAGTTTCTGAGGACAAGGACTCTGTGTATACAACAGAATAGTGCAGGCTGCTGCTGAAGTGGAAAGAACTGGAAGGTCACGGGGGAGGGGACCAAAACAGAGGCAACAATTTGTAAAAACCAGTTCTGGGTGAGGGAGAAATGTCTTCCATCCAGAGACAGGGATACCATGTCTCGAAGGCAGCCCTCTGAAGGCTAGGGCTCAGAAGGGCTTCTCAGAGCATCTGCCTGGAGATGGCGGCTTGCTGACTGTTGGCTCCGAGAGCAGAAGACACAAGGGAGAGCCTGGGGACAAGCAGGGATGGAGGCTAAGTGTGTGAAGGACATAAATCATGGGTACGGGTGAGTAACTGTGTGAGAAGGGATGGGAATTGGTTAAGATTTGTGAGTTTTAAGTGTGTAAATTGAGGGTAAGTATGTGTGAGTGTGAAGGGAAATAGATAAGTTAGGCATTTAAGTGGGTAAGGAGTGGGTAAGTGACAAAGGGCACACTCATAAGTGTGGAGTGTATATATGTAGGTATGCATACAGTGGCATGGTGGTGCCTGCCTGTAATTCTAGCACTCGGGAGGCAGTGGCAGGCAGATCTCAGTGAGTTCAAGGCCAGCCTGGTCTACAGAGCGAGTCCAGGACAGCCATAGCTACACAGAGAAACTATGTCTCAAAAAAACAAACAAACAAAAAAAACCCCAACAACTACAACAACCAAAAAACAAGCAAACAACAAACAAACAAACAAACAAAAAACCATGAAATGTGTATGTGTGACTGGTGTTGTTTAAGTGAATAGTGTGTGTGTGTGTGTGTATGTGTGTGTGTGTGTGTGTCACTTTATGAGTAAGCTTGGAGTATGTCTATGTGACTGAGAGTGAGTGAGGAGTATGGAATGTGTGGGTGTGTGTGAGTAGAGTGTGACTATAGAGTGTGTTTCTGATGACTGGGGTGTGAGTGAGGAGTGTGTGTTTGTGATACTGAGAGTGTGTAAGTCAGTATGGTGTGTCTACATGTGTCACTGAGGGGAGGGTGCAAGTGTGATGGCTTTCGTAGGTGAGAGAGTGAAACATGAGAAAGGGAGAGAAAAGAGGGCAGGGTGTAATGGACAGGTCGGCTGAGTTGGCTGGTACTGGGCAGACTGGGGTGAGTCTGGGAGATTCTGCAAAGGTGGTAAGGCTGAGAGGTAAGATGGGATTCCCCTGGTGTCTCCAGGAGAAAGGGTTTCAGCCAATGCTGCCACCGCATGCTCCTCCGCCTCCTCTGGAACTCTGGCTTCTAGATTCCACAGCATTTTCTGGCTCGTGTCATATCATTTTGTTGTTCGCTTTAAGAAGTACACAGTAGCCCATCATCAGATACCCCACAACCCAGTCGTCATCCCTGTTAATAAACACTATCACTGCAGACAAAGTATCTCAGCCGTCTAGCGTGCTGCTGCAGCTGTGTAGAGGCTCAGAGCTTGTCCTTTTACACAGCTCAATGTCTGCATAGTTCAGAAGACACACAAAGATGGCCAGGCATGGCGGTGCAGCCAGTAATTCCAGCACTAGGGAGCCTTAGGCAGGACGATCATGAGTGTCAGGCCAGCCTGGGCTATAGGATGCATGTTCCATACATACATTACACACACACACACACACACACACACACACACACACACACACACACA
>CAJQZJ010032904.1:6756785-6801257 GCA_907164525.1 Lophiomys imhausi
CACACACACACACACACACACACACACACACACACACACACACACACTCACACACAGGTCTAAGAGGTGAGAGCTATGTGCCAAACATCCCACAAAAGACTGAAACAACTTACACTTTCTCCAGCAATAACCGCTCACCCACATTCGCATCAACTCTGGGTGTGAATTACTTTTTGTCTTTGAGCAATTCATGAACTTTACCATAGGCTGCCTTGTTGTCACTGCAGCCCTTAGCAAACCATTCCTCCCTGCGTGCTATGGTGGCTGGTCACTGTGGATTCCTTCTCCTGGGCCTTTGCTGGATTTTTCGCAAGGTGCTATTGGTTGGCAAGAATGTGACAATTGGTGGTTGTGCACAGGCACGCACACGCAGAGTCACAGTAGCATTAGTTGATAGTGGTGGTAATCCATTCACAGGGCCAGGGCCTCTGTGACCTAACAGACCCCCAGGGACCTCAGCTCAGTCAGGGCCACGCTAGGATGTAAGTTCTAACATGTGAACTCAGGAGCCACACTCAAACCTAGCTCTCCTCTATATGGCCATATAAATGGCTCTCAGAACCAGTCCTGGCTCATCTCCTCAGCAATTTCCCTTGTAGTAGGACCCTCACCTCTGCCACAACAGCCAGCTCCCCTCAAATGACTTCCAGTCCTCTCCTGACCTGGGCCCTCCAGAGGTATGTTAAACTGTGGCCACTGCCTCCCAGGGAGCTCCTCCAGGTCACAGCTCAGGGACTTCAAACGCCCCTCGCTTATGCACACAGCCCCCTTCCCAGCCAGTCATTCCTCCATCTGTCCTCTCCTGTCCGGTCGCAACAGTGTTTGGAGTCACAGTGACAATATACCCTCAGCCCACCAGAGGGCGCTGTGGCCCAGCTGATTTCCTTTACGGTTGCGCCTATCTGGCAGGTGACAGTCCAAAACCACCCCGTGCGAATTCCCAATGTGCATGCCTGTGCAGTCCCTCCACGTGCTGTGGCCAGGACTTTTGCAATTTGCTGTGCAACATGATTATCCCCCAAATTCCTTTTCCTCCTTTGAACCGTCACAAGTAGATTTATTCCTGAGGGACTTCAGCAACCTCACATTGTCTTTTCCTTGCTGTATATGACTGTACCTTTTCACTTGAAGGGAGCACTCCACAGCCCTCTGTGAGGTTTCCAGGTCGCACCCTCATCTCTTCCCATTATTAACCCTGGGAGGGAGCATTCAATGCGAGCACTCTCGGGATGCACAGCTAATCTGAACACCAAGACAATAAGTGACAGTCACAGCACGCAGCATGGAACTCGGCCAAGGGATGAGTCTTATCCCACGAGGGACGGAGTGGGCTACTGTGAGATTCCAACATGCTGCTCTAACATATTGCTTTCTGACTATAGTGACTGTGGGTAAGGGATGGAGCCTACTGGAGTTGAAGGGGTTCCACAATCAGGAAGAGAAACTAGGCTTCTGAGGTCTCCTCCTTCAAGGTTAAGAACAATCAGCAACTAGAGACCACGTTCTGGCTTGACCCTCCTTGCACTGCCTCCCATCTATGCACAGAGGCCAGAAAGATCCATGTTGCCCATAGAACTGGAGCCTGGGGGTGTGGGCAGAGGAACACAGTGATTGGTCAGCATACATTTGTGGAAAGAGCCAGCTGGCAGGAGCTCTGACCCCTCATGTGCCCTGCAGCCCTTATGACTCTAACAGTAGGTGGCCTGCTGGTCTTCACTGGATAAGAAAACTGAGCCACGGCAGTATCCAGTAGAGCTTAGAGGCCTCCTTCTATCCTTCACCTGTCTAACCACCGGCCCTGTGCCCACCTTCCTTTACACCAATGATTCTCAAAGTGTGGTTGCCAGGGCACCACCACCACCACCACCAGCACCAGCAGTGGACTTGCCAGAGACTGGGACATGGGCCTGACAGTCCATGTATGCCACCGTGTGTCAGAGTGCTCTGGAACAGACAGCCATGCTGGCCGGTGCACTGTACCTGCCCTCTCTGGGATGTGGGAAGCACACTTGTGACTGGAAACATGAAGACAGCTGCAGATTCCAAGGAACGGTTCTTGGAGAGTCAAGCTGCTGCGGGAGGGTGGCCTCGGATGAACAGAGCCCTACAGTTGGAAACCCCATATAAGCATTTTGGTTTCTGTGGCTACTTGAGCTTATCAGGCAGCCAGAAGGTCTAGGAAGGACTGGGGGGGGGGTGCTCAGATTCATTCCCCAGAGGACCACCAATCAGGCCCCCCAGGCCAAACCCCTCACCTCCAGGGTGGGACCTGGGAAGTTGCCATTTGGACAGGACCTGCCACTCAGTGCAGGCTAACACTTGGGAACCTCTGCAAACATAAAAGGCTTCATACTAGACAGACACGTGGGGACTGGTGTTGTGACCAGTTGTACCCCGGGATATAAACCTTGCCCCTCTGTACTGTGAGATTGCTCTCTACAGAAGGTAGTCCTGGTGTAAGAAGAAGTTGGATTCAGGGATCAGATTAACTTGGTACATCTGAAGGGGGACTCAAGCTAGACATGGGGCAACAAAGGTTAGGTCATAGAGTGCTCAGATGGTTTTTAAATCCAGAGACAGTAGGGAGCCGGGAGGAAGTTAGCCCGAGGCAGATGCTATCAGATTTGCATTTTCCAGCATTACAGCCTGAGGAGGCCCAGCTGAGGAGGAAGAAGGAGAGGCTGTGTTGGTTAGCTCTGAGCACCAGCTCTGGGCCATACTGCATAGGTTCAAATCCCTGTCCCATCTAACCCCACAGCTGTGGAAGCCTGTTAGCACGTCAGCAGTCTAATCCGTGAAAGAAATGTGAAAGGATGTTGAGAAGAACTCAAGGCCCCATATGAAGCCCACAGCCTGCTAAGTGCTCTATCTTCCACCAATAAGAAACGTTTATTGTTCTGTGAACAGAAGCCGGAAGCCAAGTACCATGGCCAACGCAAGTACCCTGAGGACCAAGACATGTAGTGTGGTCACTGAAGACCCTCTGAGGAGCTCTGGGGACAGTGTGGCCCTCTGTCACATTACAACAGACCCCGGCCCCCAACCTCCCAGGAGCGTAGGCCACCGGAGCTGGCAGGAATGCTGACCCTGTCCTCCCTAAGCCCGGAGCCCAGGCCTGCCCACATGACCCAGCTTCCAGCTTCCTGTTTGTGATACCCAACATTGAAGGGAGGAAATCAACACCCCGCCCAGAGCTAGAGGGCAGGAATGTGGACCATACTGACGTCAAAGCTTGTCCCAGTTCTGAGGAGCTGGGATGGGAAGGGCTTCCTGCTGAACCTCTGAGGCAGTTCGGTCTGCAGGAGAAAGGTGGCCTGTGCGAGCCCAGTCAGAACTTCCTCTGTGGGGTGCTGCAAGGGTGAACTCCAGTTCTGCCCCAACACAGCTGTGAGACCTGGGCAAGTCACCTCACCCTTGCAAGTCACATTTCCCCCATCCATAAGATGGAAATGCCAATGCCAGTGGAGCAAAGGGACCCGTCAAGTAGGAAAGAAGCCCTCCACCCCTCACCGTAAGCCTGCTCCAGAGATCCACAGGAGATCCTTGTCTTCAAGAAAGACTCAATCCCCTGCCCGCTCCAGAATGGAGCCTGTCCTGACTTCCATCCGCTCTTGCAGGAATCTGCTTGACAGGCAAGGCAGGGAGGGAGAGGAAGCCAGTCACAGAGGCATGAAGTATTTCCGGGGGTGGTGAGGAGGAGCCTTTCCCCCATTTATGCCCTGACTCAGGCACTTCCTGTCCCAGTAACTCAGTTTCCCCAGCTGTACAGAAGGAAGCATCACAACCCAAGGCCTTCTTTTTCAGTCTTGAAGAGACATTGAGGCAAGTCTATTGAGTGTTGGTGGGGGCCCTGAAGACCCATGCTTGGAGGGCCTACTGTGTGCTTATGGCTCTATGAACCTTTGCACTTGGTTCTCAGTTGAACCTAAAGAAGTTAGAAATACTATTGGCCCCATTGCGTGGAGCAATCAGCAGGCCAAGGGAGGAAAAGAGATCCCCTAAGATCACAAAGCCAAGAAACAGCAGAGTCCAGAAGAGAGTCAGGCCTTGCTGACATCAGGAGCGTGCCCTCCATTGGAGGCATCCCCTGATACTATGAGGCCATGCCCTTGACAACAGGTGGCTGTTTCAGGGCCCCGATCCCCACCTCTACCTCTGGACCTCACTCCAGCCTGACCCTCTGTCTGCTTTCAAACTTGGCCACATAGGCCTAGCAACTTGGCTCAAGCCTGACCTCCTCTCTGTAATAGACTGCTTGTGTCCCCAGGTACCAGGCTGGGTCTGGAGTCCTGCTGTCCTCTGTCCCGCATGCCTGGAAAGGCACTGTCTAGCTCCTTCACCCTAGGAGACTGGCCTTCCAAGTTCGGTACTGGAGGAGAGCTGGCATGGAGGACTGACATGGAGTGGGCATGCCCCTAGGAAGGCAGAGCCTGGTGACAAGGACTGGGAGGGAGAGGCCAGGAGTGGGCCTGCCTTGGGGGCCAGCGGGGTCCTCGCTGGGTTGTCTGCCCTCCTTCTGCAATCCTGACTGTCTTTCTCCAGGACATCACTTAGCCCCACTTTGGAGCCAGAGATACCTGGATCAGAATTGGGTTTGGCTGTTCCCCAGACTTGCAACCTGGGCAACACCCATATTTCCCCTGTGTTCCCCGGTACTGCTATACAAATTCAGGAGCACCTAAGTTATTCATGAAGACTTCGCATCTTTAAAGACCCTAGTACACATGCCATCTGACAGAGCATCATCTTAATAAACCCTGGCCCTGGGTACCTGGTTGCATATTGGGTTCTATGGAAGGGGGTCCACGAGTAATCCTAAAAGCCTCTTCCCTGCGTGCCCAGCAGGTGGCAGCATCAGTCCCTTGTTGGTGCATAGGCACTTGCACTTAAAGAAATGTTTTGTAGATTTTGAGGGATTTTTTTTTTCAGCCTTGAGGCTGGTGCTCCACCCTGGTCTACACCCCCAAGTCCTCACAGAGTTTCACACCACTGGTGGTGAGGTTCAGAAGTTTGAGTCTCCTGGAGGATTTCCTGCCAGCTAATCCCATAGGCCCATGCTTCCTTTGTTACCCCTAGCAAGGCTGCCAGGTCCAGCCCTGTGGGAAGAAGCAGAGAAAGCCTTAGCCCTGATACCCCTCCTCCTGCAGCCCTGCCCACCTCTCCATAGCCCTCTGCAGCTCAGGCTCTCTCACCTTCTCCCTTCCCTCCCTCTCTCCCTCCCTCCCTTTGTCCTTCCCTCCTTTCCACCCTCTTTCAACTCTATGTGCATCATATCTCTAGCTCACCACATGGGTTCTTTGCCAGGGCCAGGGTGCAGGGTACAAGATGTGTCTTCTGGAGCCTTCAAGCAAAAGTGGGAAAATGGGCAATAATATAGGAAGAAAGGTATTTCAGACCCTGGCAAACATCTGTCTGGGGTGGTATGACAGGGTGACCACCAGGGTGCATGGAGGAGGCAGGGAAGTGGCCAGGGGAAAGGGGAGCCAAACAGAGGTGCAGTACTCAAAGGCCTTTGGGCAGCCAGTGATGTCTTGGGGGCGCAAGGAGGCTGTTGCTGTGCGTTTCCAAGGTGCAGGTTAAAGGGTGCGTCAGCTGGCCGCAACCCACACAGCTACAGACACTGATGGGCACTTACTGGGTTCACAGAGGAAGAAACTAGGACCCTCAGCCAATGCAGAGGTGTCGAGGAGCTGGGAGAAGAAAGAAAAGACAGTGGATGTTGACTGTTTTCTTAGCCTGTGCTGAGTGTCAGGTGCTGTGCTGGGCTTAGATGTCACCTCATGAAGATTAAGGGCTAAAATGGGAGTCTGGGAAGAAGGTAACCTGCCTACGGTCATATTCAGGAAGTAGTAGGCCCAAGGTTTGAACCTGAGGCTTCCCCATGGAGCTAGCTATTGCCCTGCGTCCCAGAAACCTCAGAACCATCAGGAGGGCCTCTCCTTCCTTGGGTCCTGCTGGTCATCTTGGTGAAGCTTCTTAGGATCCATTGAAGTCACCCAATGTGTCCTAGTCTCATCCCACTGGGACTCTACTCTCCTACAGCAATGCCAGCCACTGGCCCCTGCCACTGCCACCACACCACACCAGTTACCTCTCCCTGGAGAGCTCCACTCTGTGGCTAACACCTAAAGTCATCACATTATGTCTGTCTCCCCCATCAGACTACACCTGAACCCCTGTGGAAGTTTCTAGATTTATGAATGAACCCTTAAACCTGCCCCTGCACCCCACACCATTAGCACTTACCCATTCCTACCCAGAGCTGAGCACTAACCATACAGAGAAAGGCCTCCATGTACGGGATACCTTTGCTTGGACCTGCGCCAGGCCCTTGACCCGCAGGAAGAAGGTCAGAGGAAAAAAAATGGCAGCCATGACCTAGGCCAAGTCTTCTAGTGTAGGGCCACCAGGGCCATGGGTAACGTCAGTGCTGAGGACAGGGCACCAGCAGTCCTAGAGGTAGCTTGTGTGCACAGACTAGCGATGAGCGAGCCCTAGGACGTGACCTGGAACATCTCCTAGGGTGTAGGGAGGGTGGAGTCCCCAGAGCTCTGAGCAGGATGGCCAAGTGTGTGAGGGTCTGACTCAACCAGGAACTATTGGGGAGCGTGGGAAACTGGGCACAGACGACATGCTTGCACAAGCAAGGCTTGGGCACAGCCCAAAGGACCGTCACTTGCTGTGCCATCACTGAGCCTCACTGTGGTCCTTGAAGCAGGTGGAACTCTACTCAAAGGTACTCGGTTAAGAGTCCCTAACCAGCCGGGAGGTGGTGGCGCACGCCTTTAATCCCAGCACTTGGGAGGCAGAGGCAGGCGGATCTTTGTGAGTTCGAGGCCAGCCTGGTCTACAAAGTGAGTCCAGGACAGCCAAGGATACACAGAGAAACCCTGTCTCGAAAAACCAAAAAAAAAAAAAAAAAAAAGAGTCCCTAACCAGAAAATAGCAGAGCTCAGTCAGGGGACCAGATCAAGATGACCCAGTGACTCAGTATTTGCTTAGGAACAGGTGCTCACAGGTAGTTTAGGAGTGAGTCAGTGATGCCAGTCTCTCTGAGGGGTCAGAGGCTTGGAGTGTGGGGCCTATGGAACCAGTTGCAGAGAAGTATTCGGGTACACACTCCAGGACTGGCCCTCCACACAGCCCACAGAGGCCAGGGTCCTTCCCAGACACAATCTGACATTCCAGGCTGCCCACTGTGACCTTTTAGCAGCTTCCATCCTTGGCTGTGACTTGGCCCCGGAGTTCCCCCCATCCTCCATCCTTTGGAGACCTCTCCAGCCTTGCACCACACCCAAACCTTTCCTGGCTCCCATATCCCCAAGCTGTAGTTTATTGAACAAATACTACACCTCCTTTTAAGGTCTACATATCCCAGGCTCTGCCTTCTGCTGCTCTGCTGGGATGACTCCCAGAAGGCTCCTCTGCTACTACAAGAGCTGTCTCTGGCTTTGTGGCCTCTGATGATCTGCCTACTGGGAGACAGGCGGCACCCCACTCTGCCCTGACCCTTGGCTCTGCCAAGTTCTACTCTCTATGTGTGGTCCTGCTCTCCACCGGGCTATCAGAGCAGCCTCAACTAGACAGTATATCAGGGCCTACCTTCGCCTCTCCCTCACTTGGGTGTCTATAGTGTTGGCAGCATGTAGCTGTCATCTCTGCCTTTGTTTGGGGAAGAGGGAAGAACACTTTGTAATTTGCCAAGTGTTCTGCCATGGCATTATTTGGCTGAAGGGCTGGGCAGCAGGAAAGTTTTAGAGAAAAGAAAGGCCGACACACGAAGCATACGCAGCTGGTTTGTAGGTGGGACCTTCATGGATCAAAAGCCTTGGAAATGTGGTTGTAGACCTACAGAGTGGGCTATTCCAGGGAAAAGGGCTAGGTTCTCAACTCCAGAAGTCTGGGGTTGTCAGAACGCATGCACCTGTAAGGAAGAGAAAGCCCCCCTCCACAGCTCCACAGCTTACACACTAACAGGGCTCACTGTCTGCTGGGCATGACCCCTGAGAGTGGGCAGTCTCTCCCCAGAGGGTGTGCACACACCCTCAGCACCCACATAGCATGCGGCTGCTATGTCTTGCATGGCAGGAGACAGATTCCCAGCATCCCTTTGAGAGGTCACTGGGTAGTTTCTCTGATTGGACAGTCTTTTATCATACAATTATCCCCCAAACTAATGTCCATAATATTGATTTGGACAATTTTGGGTCACATGATCACCCCTAACCAAGGCCTATTAACTGTTTCCAGCCAGCAGAGCTTAAGCCTTGGAGGCATGGAGTTGACGTTAACAGCTTCCTATAGGCCTGTGGGCTATGGAGGAGGGGTAAAGGAGGAAGACCCCAGTGGCTGCAGCCCCTGTGTTTTAACTCCGTTTCCTGCCTCCATTATGTTATTTCGGGCAGGACACTGAACATCTTTGGGCACCATGTATCTACCAGAGTGACCGTGAAGACTCCACAGTACCAAGCATAAGCCCTCAGGGTAGCATCTGGTCCCACACGTTAGGTTCCTGTGGTTCCAAGGCTAGCCCACAATTCTCTCACCAGGGAGCAGTGGTCCATCTGTGTGAGAAATGTTGAGATATGAGGGACTGTGGGAAAGAAAGGAAAGCAGACCATCCCAGGAAGACCGTCGAAGCCGCTCTGAGCCAAGAAGAGCTTTTCACCCCACCCTGCTGTACTCAGGAGCTGGCTAGTCCATGATCCAATCAGACCCCCTGGAGTCCCTGCCCAGCTCCTCTTTTGTCTGGGCCTCAGTATTCCCCTCTGCAAAATGGCCTGTCAGTTTCAAGCCAAGACACAGGCTCTGGAGTCAAGCATTCAAAGAGCATCCGAACTTTGGGGGCAATTTGGGGCCTGTTAATTACTTCTCTGTATCTCAACCCCATCCTTAAAAACAGATATAATATAACGTTTCCTGCCTCATGGGGTTGTTGCAAAAATCCAAGTAAGTCAAATATTTATAAGGGACGTGGTGACCGGAGGGGAAAAGGAAAATATCTGAGGAGGTATGATGCCAGGCAGTGTCATTCCTGAAGCTCAGCTGGTGTCAGAGGGCTTTGCTAATCTTTGCCACTACATCTGTCGGGGGGGGGGGGCTTGTTTAAGACTTAACCTTTGTCGTTAATTGGGTCAAGTGAAGCAAATGAACCTCAAAAGGACGTGTCACATCTCCACCCAGTGGGAAACTGAGATCGTGTTCCATCTATGGAAGTTTCCAAAAAGTGTTAGGCTGGAGAGATATCTCAGTGGTTAGGAGCACTTGTTGCTCTTGCAGAGGACCTGGGTTCAATTCCCAGCACTCACATGGTAGTTCACAACCATCCTTAACTGCTCCAAGGGGTCTGACACCCTCTGATAGGGTGATCTGTTATGTATTCTAAATGTTAATTAATCTGCTCCCAGGAATCTTCTTGATGTACAAGGACACACACACACACACACACACACACACACGCGCGCGCGCGCACCAAGTGTTGCTATGTTACCTTGCTCGCTAATCATTGCCTCTGATTGGCTTTATTAAAATGTCGAGGTCTGCCAGGTGTGGTGGCACATGCCTTTAACCCCAGCACTCAAGAGGCAGAGGCAGGTGGATCTCCATGAGTTCAAGGCCAATATGGTCTACAAAGTGAGTCCAGGACAGCCAGGGCTAGTACACAGAGAAACCCTATCTCAAACTCCCCACTCCACCAAAAAAAAAAAAAAAAAAAAAAAAACATGCTGAGGCCTGTTATTGGGGAAGAGAGAGAGGTAGGCAGGTTGAAAGTTCTTGGGTTTGGGAGGAAGGCAGAAAGGATCATGGGAGGGGAACAGGAGGCAGAGGAAGAGGAAGGAAACATGCCATGGATAAGTTGAAAGTTCATGTCTCCACATGGCCTAGGACAATCTGCATAGTGTGTAGAGTAACAGCCCAGAGGATGTATGTATATACTGGGGTTTTATTTGGGGAACAGAGTTAAAAGCTAATTTAGATGGGCTAAGAGTGCACAATTCAAGCTAAGGCTTGTTAAACCCAACAGGTGTGTGTGTGTGTGTGTGTGTGTGTGTGTGTGTGTGTGTGTGTGTGTTCATTTATAAGTGGTGGGTTAGGGGTTAACTTTGCTGACCAAGTAACTATAATACTCTTACAGGTAATTATTAATTGATAATTTCTACAACCCTCTTCTGAACTCCACAGGCACCAGGCTTGCACATGATCATATATATATATATATATATATATATATATACACACCCCTGTTATACATAAAATAAAATAAAACTTAAATTAATGAGTATAGCTAGCATTCAGGCCCTCTACTCACATGAACTAATGTGTCTCCATAGGAACAATGCCGGGCCCATGCCTTTAATCCCAGCACTCAGGAAGCAGAGGCAGACAGATCTCTGTGAGTTAGAGGCTAGAGCGAATTCCAGGACACCCGGGGCTACACAGAGAAATCCTGTCTCAAAACAAAACAAAACAAAATGAACCCTGTTAAGTTGTATCTTAGTTTTACAGACAGGGAAACTGAGGCACATTAACCTCAAGTAATTTACAGCAGAGTCTTAACTGTGGCAATGGCATGTCTTCTGTGTGAATATTGTTGACTTCTGACTACTGTGTTGATGGCCTCATCTCCTCATTAAAAAGAGTTACCCACTTGGGAGGCAGAGGCAGGCGGATCTTTGTGAGTTCGAGGCCAGCCTGGTCTACAAAGCAAGTCCAGGACAGCCAGAGATATTCAGAGAAACCCTGTCTCGAAAAACCAAAAAAAAAAAAAAAAAGAGTTACCAGGGATTGGGGGTGTGGCTCAGTTGGTACAGGGCCTGCTCCGCATGCCAAACACCATGAGTTTGATCCCCAGTGGCACATAAACTGGGAGCTGTAACACACAACTGAAATTCCAGCACTTGGGAGATGAAGGCAGGAGGATCAGGAGTTCAAAGTCAGCCTCCACTACAGAAGGAGACTAAGGGTAGCCTGGCCTAACTGTCTACACAGGAGGAGATCAGCAAATGTAAAGGACATTCAAACCACAGGATTAACAGCCTGAGCCTTTGTCCTTGAAATTGTCTGAGGCTAGGAGGAGACTTCTCCCAAGGAAAAATTGAGTTGCTCACTGTGGGATTTACCATTTTTTTAATGTTTATTTATTACTCCAAGCTACATCTCCATCGTAGTACCCTCTTTCCACCCCTCCCAGTTCCACCCTCCCACCCTCTCCTCCCTCTCCCACCCATCCCACTCCTCTGATGTGGAGTGTCCCTACATATCAGCCCCTCTCAGTTCAACAGTCATATGAGGGTTAAGAGCTTCCTCTTGCACTGGGGGCCTACATGGCAACACCCCTAAGCAAATTGTCCCATTAATAGGTAACAAAGTCTATGTTCCTGATCCTTTTGGTGTGTTGGTTGTAGGATAGTTATCCTGTAACTATATGGCTAAAATCCAATTATAAGTGAGTAGATGCCATGTGCATCCTTCTGAGTCTGGGTTAGCTCACTCAGGATGAGCTTCTCTAGTTCCATCCATTTGGCTGTGCATTGCATGATTTCTTTGTTTCTGATAGCTGAGTAATATTCCATTGTGTAGATGTACCACAGTGTTTTTTTATCCTTTCATCAGTTGAGGGACATCTGGGTTGTTTCCAGTTTCTAGCTATTACAAATAAGGCTGCTATGAACATAGATGAGGATATGTCCTTGTGGTTTGGTGAGGAATTGTTTGGGTGGATACCCAGAAGTGGTATGACTGGGTCTTGAGGTAGGGCTATTCCAAGTTTTCTAAGATATCGCCAGACTGATTTCCATAGTAGATATACAAGTTTGCATTCCCACCAGCAATGAAGGATTGTTCCCCTTTCTCCACAACCTCACCAGCATGTGCTGTCATTTGAGCTTTTGATCTTAGCCATTCTGACAGGTGTGAGATGGAATCTCAGAGTCGTCTTGAGTTGAATTTCTCTGATGATTAAGGATGCTGAGCATTTCTTCAAGTGTCTCTCAGCCATTAGAGATTCCTCCTTTGTGAATTCTTGGTTTAGCTCTGTTCCCCATTTTTTGATTGGATTATTTGGTTTCTTGGTGTTTAATTTCTTGAGTTCTTTATAAATTATGCATATTAGTCCTCTGTTGGAAGTGGGGGTGGTAAAGATCTTTTCCTAATCTGTAGGTTGCCAAATGCCATTGTCATTTGCTCTAATGACAGTGTCCTTTGCCTTACAGAAGCTTCTCAGTTTCATGGGGTCGCATTTATTGATGGTTGGTCTTAGAGCCTGAGCTGTTGGTGTTCTGTTCAGGAAGTTGTCACCTGTGCCAATGAGTTCGAGGCTTTTCCCTACTTTCTCTTCCATTAGATTTAGTGTGTTGGGCTTTATGTTAATGTCTTCGATCCACTTGGAATTAAGTTTTGTGCAATGTTGTAAGTATGGGTCTAATTTTGTTCTTTTACATGTCAACATCCAGTTAGACCAGCACCATTTGTTGAAGATTCTGTCCTCTTTCCACTGTACGGTTTTGGCTTCTTTGTCAAAAAATAAGTGACCATAGCTGTGTGGGATCATTTCTGGGTCTTCAATTCGATTCCATTGATCCAGTGGTCTGTTTCTATACCAGTACCATGCTGTTTTTATTACTATTGCTCTGTAGTATAGCTTGAAATCTGGGATGGTGATGCATTCTGATGTTTTTTTATTGTACAGGATTGATTTAGCTATTGTGGGTTTTTTGTTATTCCATAAGAAGTTGAGAATTGTTCTTTCAAGGTCTGTGAAGAATTGTGTTGATATTTTAATAGGAATTGCATTGAATCTGTATATTGCTTTTGTTAGGATGGCCATTTTTATTATGTTGATCCTACCTATCCATGAGTATGGGAGATCTTTCCATCTTCTGATATCCTTTTCAATTACTCTCTCCAGGGACTTGAAGTTCTTGTCATACAGGTCTTTCACTTGTTTGGTTAGAGTTACCCCCAGGTATTTTATATTATTTGTGGCTATTGTGAGGGATGTTGATTCCCTTATTTCTTTCTCAGCCCATTTATCTTTTATGTAAAGAGTAATTGATCCCAAAAATTCCACCAGAGAACTCCTACAACTGATAAATACCTTCAGCAAGGTGGCTGGATACAAAATTAATTCAAAGATATCGGAAGCCCTTCTTTATACAAAAGATAAGTGGGCTGAGAAAGAAATTAGGGAAACAACACCCTTCACAATAGCCACAAACAATATAACATATCTGGGGGTAACTCTAACCAAGCAAGTGAAAGACCTGTATGACAAGAACTTCAAGTCCTTAAAGAAAGAAATTGAAGAGGCCATCAGAAGATGGAAAGATCTCCCATGCTCATGGATAGGTAGGATCAACATAACAAAAATGGCCATCCTGCCAAAAGCAATATACAGATTCAATGCAGTTCCTATCAAAATACCAACACAATTCTTTACAGACCTGGAAAAAACAATTCTCAAATTCATATGGAATAATAAAAACCCAGAATAGCTAAATCAATCCTGTACAATTAAAAAAAACCCACACATCTGGAGGGATTTCCCAATCTTTAATGAAGAGTCTAAGAGTCTAAATGTCTCAGCTCATACACAGCCCACATCATAGGACCCTGAAACAGAAGCAGTTCCTAGACATACCAGCGCCACTTCCACCCCCTCCCCCGACTTCTAGCACAAGGAGCTGTCCCTGTTGAGCAGTGGTTCTCAACCTTCCTAAAGCTGTGATCCTTTAATACAGTTCCTCATGTTATAGTGACCTCCCCAACCATAAAATTATTTTTGTTGCCACTTCATCTTTAATTTTGCCACTGTTATGAATAATAATGCAAATATTTTTGGAGACACACAGGTTTGTTAAAGGGTTCATGACCTCACAGGTTGAGAAGTGCTGCTGTTGATGGAGGTGGGGCCAGAGGAGTGATTAAGAAAGGTGTCAAACCCAATCAGCATGTCCCATGGGGCACCATCCACACATCACTGAGCCACGAGGCTCTGTCTGAAGAGATGCATTTGGAGGAGGAATGTGGGAGCCCACTGAGGCAGGCTAAACTTACCATCGCTGTCTAGACAAGCCTTTCACTTCAGTAAAGAAGCATTTGAGAAAAGGAAGCTGAGAAGGGGAAAGATGCAGGTAGTTCATGTCAGTTTGAGCCTGGGTGGAGGTTCCCATGATGATGGGAGCCTGTGGTGGAGCAAGATGCATGCCTCACAGACGTAGGAAGTGCAGAAAGAGCGAATGAGAGGACAGGGAATCACAGGCCTCTTTAAAAACATGACCTTGGTGGCCATAGACCTCCCACTAGACCCTACCTCTTACAGGTTCCACAACCTGTCATCGTGCCAGGTTGAGGACCAAACCTCCACAGCACGAGCACATGTTCAGATGATAACCAGGAGATCTGATCAAATGGGCAATAGTAGCTCACCTCACCTGTCATTGGCCAAAGCATGCAACTGACTACAGCAACCACCATGGAACTGCAATTGATGATGCTACAGCCATGCATCCTATTGGCACAGCCTGACAACACACACACACACACACACACACACACACACACACACACACTCACACATTTTAATCTAAAAACAACAGAAATAAAACCTTAAGCATCTTCAGCTATGTGAAAGTTCCCTCCTGGCTCTATCTGTGACAATGCCACCAAGCCTATCCAATGGCCAGACCTGGGTCTCTAGCTGCCATTTCCCCAATACAACAAACAAGCCCATCAAGGGACATGGGGGTTGTACAGCTGAAGCAGGAAGGGTCTGAAAGTGCTAAAGCGTGAGACGGACATAGGCACCATCTAGGAGGCTGCTGTTCCCTGACAGCTTGAGCCCTGACCCAGAAATGTAGCTGATCATGAATAGAAGCAACAATGCAATGCATTAAAGGTGTGGAGCTGGGGGCATGGCACAGTGGGTAAAGCCTTTGCCATGCAAACATGAAGATCTGAGTTAAAGCCTGTGTGAAAGTAGTGTCTGTAATCCCAGTGTCCCTATAAGATGGGGACGGAGACAGGCGCATCGCTGGAAGCTTGTGGGCTAGGTAGCCTGGAGAATGCAGCATCAAACAAGAAAGAAGACCCTGTCTTAAACAAGGTGAAAGTCAAGAAGACTGACACCTGGGTTTTCCTCTGACCTTTACACACAACCTATGGCATGTGCACACCTGCAGTCACTTACACACATGAATACACACACACACACACACACACACACACTTTAATTCATGAAGTCATTCTGATCAAGACAAAATTTTTAAAAAGGAGGAGGAAGGACAGAAGGAGGAGAAAGCTCTTCCTTGCAGAAAAATGCTAAAAGTGTGCAAGAAATGAAACCACACAGACAGTTATCTGCATGGAATCAATTCACTTGTCCCCGCTGAGTGCTGGGTGGTGCCGTCAGGTCAGAACACAGTCTACGTGTGTGCTCTATATGAACCCTGAGAACACATGGAGGCATCCTCACTTCACAATGGAAAAAGCAAGCAGGTCCAGCCTGACCCAGAGCTTGGACTGTGAGCCACCAGGCCCTCCCCACCCCAAATGCAGAACCAGTCCCAGACTGAAGGCCTGGGACATGTGTGTGTGTGTGTGTGTGTGTGTGTGTGTGTGTGTGTGTGTGTGTTTGTGTGTGTGTGTGTGAGACAGAGAGAAATACAAAGACACATATGGACAGAGACAGAGAGAAACAGAGATAAAGAAACACAAAGAGTTACAGAGAAAGACACACAGACGTTGACACAAAACACACAGAAAGACAGAGACACAGAGAGATGAGAGAGAAACAGAAACAGACCCACAGAGAGGGAGTGAGAGACATAGGCAGAAGAGACAAGAGACAGAGGCAGAGGTAAGTGAGGTAGGCAGAGGGCTGCTTTGGGGCGGGGCTTCTCAACCTGTGACTGTTGTCCTTTGGGCAGACAATTCTGTGATGTGGAAATGAGTACTTCCCTTGCCTCTACCCACTGGGTGCCAGCCGTACCTCTGGCTATAACAATTCAAATGCCCTGGACATGTCCTGGGGGGACCCAGCTGAGCGCCAGTTTCTAGGCGAAGGGCAGAAGCATAAGTTTATTGATTGAGTCTTTCAATTTTTAAGATTGAACCAAATAAAAACGTAAGGATCCACTCCACCTCACAGGAAGTGGTTCTGAGTAATGAGTGTGGTTGACAAAAGGGGGCTCCTCCCTCCTGTGAGTTTTGCGTGCCTGTGGCTACCTAGAGGGCTCTGGGCCATGCTGAACTGCAGCCATGTTTGTTGGTATTGGACAAGTTGACAATACCTGTATCTACACCTGGGCTCAATTAATGGACCACCGCATGGAACATGCCACCAGCTGACATGCCAACAGCAAGAGTCAGCTAGGATAGGGAAGAAAACAGAAGACCAGCCCTGAAGGGCCCTGTGGAGAAGGTAGGCTTAGGTCTAAGCAGAGACACAGCAAGAGAGTTCAGAGCCAAGAGGCCAGGAAGGATGAGGGAGCTCACCTGGGAAACTGGGTGCTCTTTTAAGTAGCAGGTCCAATGAGATGGTGTTTCAGAACAGATGAGCAAAGCTGAGAGTAGCCAGCCCATGACTGGAAAAATCAGTCAGGCAGAGAGAACAACCAGTGGGGAGTGTTGGAGCAGGACCTCACTGGCACTGTTGGGGGTGAGGGTGGGAGTGGTCTGAGAAGATGAGCAAGGGTCCGTGGCAGGAAACAAAGCAAGTCTACTACTGGCAAGTCTACCAGAAGCCAAGAAGGACTCCCCCCCTGGCCCTGCCCCAACTGTGATTGAGACACAGAACTGCTGCAGCAAGGGAAGGAGGCATTGAGAGCCAAACCAGGAGATGGCCCCTGCAATATGCTGGCTCTAAGCAGGGCTGACCTTGGGGAGAAATAAATAGTTGATTTGGATAATATTTGAAAGGTGTGCTGGCCAATCTTTGTCAACCTGACACAAGCTAGAGAGATCTGAACTGAGGGAGCCTCAGTTGAGAAACTACTTCCATAAGACCTGGTTGTAAGGCATTTTCTTAATTAGTGATTGATGGAGGCCCCAGCCCATTGCGGGTGGGGTCATCCATGGGCTGGTGGTCCTAGGTTCTGTAAGAAAGTGGGATGAGCAAGCCATAGGGAGCAAGCCAGTAAGCAGTACTCCTCCATGACTTCTGCATCAGCTCCTGCCTCCAGGCTCCTGCCCTGCTTGAGTTCCTGTCCTGACTTCCTTTGATGATGAACAGTGGTGTGGAAGTGTAAACCAAATAAACCCTTTCCTCCTCAACTTGCTTTTTGGTCATGGTGCTTCATCACAGTGGTAGAAACCCTAACTAAGACACCAAGCCAGCCAATCCCCCTGACAGATTACATTTGTGTGAGACAGAAGCATCAAGGATGTCTCTCAGGTCCCCATCTGAGCTACACTAGAATTGCCTACTGTTTCAGAGTGGGAAACCAAGGCCAAGATAGTGAAGTAGGCTGTCCATAGTCACACAGCACTTGTTGATTTGAATCCAGAACTCTGGCTTTGGAATCTTCTGGTTCCTTCATCAGCTCCCTAGTCTAATTTGTGTCTTTGTTTGTTTGTGACAGGATCTCACTATATAGCCCAGGCTAACCTAGCTCCATCCTCCTGCCTCGGCCTCCTAAGTGCTAAGATAACGGGCTGTTCTACTACACCCAACTTGGCTGAACTTTGAAAGAAATGTTTGTAGGGAATGACCAGAAGACTCAAAGCCAATCCCCTGACCCAGTGCTGGTGTCTAGGCCAGGAGGAAAGTGTGACTGGAACGTGCAGTCCTGGGCTTACACAGTATCCATTACCCATCAGCCTGCCAGCCCTGGAACACCTCTGGTCCAACTCATCAGGGGAGATGACAGGACCCAGGCTGTTTCCGCATAACCCATGCACTCCTACTAGCTACCTTGTAAGTCCAGAGTTGACATCCTTGTCCCACTGATAGGGATCTTGGTCAGACAGGCCTATAGTTCAATGCCAGTCATGCTAGGGACTGAAGCAGAATACCACAGCCTTGGGGCCTCAGTATTAACTATCATCCTGCCAGGGACAGACCCTACAGACAGAACGGACAGCAGTATTCAGGAGCCCTCCCCCCACTAGCGCCTCTCCCTCCCACACTCCACATGGTGGCCTGGCCACCTTATTGCTTTACTTGGAGGTGTTGGCTTCCCTGGCTCAGATGCTTCGTCAGTATCCCAGGGATGGAGAAAGTACCTCGGGATGTCTGACACAGATCTGCTCCTTCGCCCCCATCCAGCTTGGAACGCTGTTGCCATGGAGAAACATCAACAGGCCTGCGCAACATTTGGGCAACACAAATTGGAAGATTGATCTTCTTCCCGGAGCTCAGGCCCAGACATGCCAGGGTGTGGGCTGGAGATGGGACAGGGAGAGTCTGGGACACCACATGATAGCTCCAGACTAGAGTAGAGCCAGCCAGCTCCCCCTGCACCCTCTATGTAGCATAGAGCCTCTTCTCTCATCCACCACAGTGGACATGCCTAATTCACAGCTGGGGAAACTGAGGCCAGTGTTCTTGCCTCTGCCACAGGTCTCTGCTAAGCCCAACAAATGGCTGGGTGTCTCATCCACAGCTCTTTTCCCACTGTTCCCTGAAAACCTAAAGGTTCCTCATTGACTTCCCCCGAGGGCCTTGGTCAGGTCCCTGGCCTGGCCACTCACTAGCAGTGAGGTCCTGCCTCTCTAACCATCAACTGTTCTCCCATCTGTAAAGTGAGGTTGTGACCACACCATCTTTACCAGCTCCATTGGGTACAAGTAACTGTGGGATTTGTGTTTTACTGGCCTCCCTTATGGGATTCTGGGTTATGTGTAAATTTGGGTATCACTTTACAATGTTCACCAAACCATGCCATTTCCTTGCCTTAAAGTCGTCCGTGGTTCCCCATCGCCTTCTGGATAAAGTCCCAGAGTCTTGGTGAGGCTTGTCAGTGACAATCTATTTTTTTCTACTTTTATGCGTTCATACATCTCAGTCCAAAAAATGTCAGCGTGCTCATTTAAGGGAGCACCTGGCTGAGTATGTTAGATAAACGAGTTCCCCTTTAAAAACTGAGACACTCAGACTTCTGAGGCCCTGTCCCCAGGAGCTTGCCAGGGGCTGGCCTGAGCACTTTGTATAGGTGGTCTAGTTCCAGCCTCACGGTCACTGAGGCGGACGCATGGCTGTTCTCCCTGGAGGGTGGAAGGGACAGAGGGTCAGTGGATCGAGGTTCCATGAAGCATCTTGCTGGATCACACAGCCTGAGAGAGGGCAGCCTCTGAACCTCTGACTGTTGAAGGTTTTGCACACAGTCTGCCCTGGTTGCTGGCCTGGAGGGGTGCCAGGCAACAGGTCCAAGGCATGCATTCCAGCCCTGTCTGATGGGAAAGCAGACTGACAGCTCACATCACCCAGGGCCAGAGGGGAAGGCCTCCAAAGCTTGTTAGGACCCTTCAACTTCATCCAGGAAGTAATGAGAATCCCCAAGACTGATCACAGAACACCAGGTCCACGTTAGAGTTCCTGATTCAGTTGGGCTTGAGTAGAGACCCAGGGTGACAGCACCACTGGTGATGTGAGGACCACACTTTGAGGACCGACATTGAAGAAGGAACACACAGTGGTGGGGAGCAGGGTTGGATACCCAGGGTGTCTTACAGCAGTAAGGGCTACCATGGAGTTAGGAGGCTAGGCCTCTTGTTCTGTCCTTTATAACCTACACTGAGTCAGTCAAGTGGTCCTGAGTCCATGGGAGAGATAGGGTACTGCCGTGCATCCCTCACTCTTGCTGGGGACAGCCTGCAGGAGAGGGTTGCCAAGACAAGGCTAGGGTCCTATTCCTGCAAACCCCTGCCCCAGAGGCTGTATCAGAAGTGACCATTTTCCCCTGGGTCCAAGTTCTCAGAAGTCTTGTCCCAGCACCCCCTTAGAAGGCCCCAACCTGAAAAGTACCTTTCTCCTGCATCCTTCAGAAAGGGTCAGTACTGCTGGTCCAGGGAAACCTTCCAGTGGAGGAAGGGGATTCAGCCTCCACAGACCACAAAAAGCTCCACACATCTCTCCCACAGTTCTATCCCTCAAGGGCAGACAGACAGGAGTCTCCAAATGGTCTAAAGTCTTTCCCAAATGGTGCAGAGCCCAAGATGGCCTATCCTCACTTTCGTCCTGGCCAAATCTCTTCATTTCCTTCCCTTCCTCCACTCCTCTTTTTCTCCTTCCATGCCTCCCTTCCCCTCTCTTTCCCTCCCTCCCTCTTCTTTTCAACTTCCTCCCTCCCTCCTTCCCTCTCCCAGAGCTTACACTTTATAGGGAAGGACACTTTAATTCACACTTTATAATTGGTTTATGTATTTCTGCAAACAAGTTATAAAATTATTTCAGGTAGAGGGAAGCGTGCTGAAGAAAAAACTAAGGCAAAAGGAGAGAAGACGGAGTTTGGGGGCATGCCTCTCTAAGACAGTGATCTCTAGGTAATGATCAGGAAGGGAAAGTGCTTGCCTGGGGGCACCCTAGGAAAGGCAGGAATCAGGTGCAGAGTCACAGAGGTGGGCAGGGAAGCCTGAGAGAGTAACCAAGGGCTGTGGTGAGGCTGGAGAGCCCAGGGGCTCAGCGGGCAGAGGCAGTGGGAGGGATGTAGCAAGTGGAGAGGGGAGATCAGAGTCAGGGCAGATCATAGATTGGGGCTGAGGGCTAAAGAAAGGGATAGGGAGGCTCTGGTAGGAAATAGGGAGATGCTCTGGGGGCCAAGACCAAGAGGTAAGTGTGGATTCCAGACACACAGAGCACCAGAGCCAGGAAACAAGACAGCCCTGCTCTGGGGCAGAGCAAGCAGCTCCTGGCAAGTCTGAAGCAGGGAATTCTGGGACAAGTGATGCATGCCCCTCTAAGGAGCCACCTGCTGGAGTAGCCTCTCTCTTATTAAGTATCTTCTTCTTGCAACCATGACTCAATTTCTTTGACATTTTTCCTCCAAAAGTTTTTGCTGTGTGCTAAGTACCAAGTCCATTTCTGATACACTGGTGACAAAGGGTGGTCTAGTTACAAGAACCAAGTCCGTTTCCATACACTAGTGACAAGATACGGTCTAGTTACCAAGCACCACATCCATTTCTATACACTAGTGACAAGGGATATGCAGTTACCATTCAGTTCTTTCTAAGAGAAGAAAGGCAGCATTGTGCTCAAGGTCACACCGCTGAGAATTTTGGACCCAGGTAGTCTGGCCCCAGAATCTATATGAGTCTGACCAACACACTCCAGTGTCTGATCTCACACACACACACACACACACACACACACACACACACACACACACACACACACACCTCAGCCCACAAAGCATTTGGAGAAGTGGTGGTTGGTGGTGAGGGATCCAGACCCAACCTGGTTTTACCTACAGTCTGAATCCTATCATCTTCTGTATAAGTAGGGTCAGCACAATGAAGAGGGCCTAGGAAACTGGCCTGGATGAACTCTGTGCATAGAGAGCATGGGGCTGTAAATGGCACACAGAATGTCCTGGCTACCCTTGATCCCATGAGACTCAAACAAGTCACTCTCCTCTCCCCTCCTTCCTTTCTACCTTCCTATAGTGGAGAGACAATGACACCACCTCTGGGGACTGTCATGGGGGTCCCATGAGAATCTTTGGAGCACCTGTGACTCCTGTCTTCTCCGTGTTGGTGCAGATTGGGGTGTTCCATCACTGCTCACCAAAGAAAACTCCTTCACAGGCTGGGATCGCTGTCTCAAGTACCTGTTGATGACTGGTTGGCTGACTCAACCATGGCAAGTTCCTTTGCCTGCCAGAGATGCTGGGGAAAGAGGGCAGGCAAGAGGCTGAGGGGTAGGTCTTGGCCAATTTGCACCCCAACCCAACCACAGTCACTGTGGAGACACCAGGCCACAAAGACTCTCCATTGTCACTTCAGAAAGCAGATCCAGTCCCTGACTTAGAACCTGTGCAGAGGTGGGCAGCCTCACCTTCCTCCTGCCGATGCTCACACATCTGCTCCTCCTCTGCTCTGCTCGTATCCAGGCCAGGAAGCAGCCCGGTGCCGGGTTCAGCCCATCCTCTAGAAGCCTTGCTGACACTGGCTTCACCACTGTTCAGCTGGCCAACCGATGGACAGTAGAGTAAGGGAAGTTTCCTCCAGGAAGAGGCATGCTACAAAGCCTGTTCTTCCCGCTGAGCCCAGACCCTTCCCACAGCATTAAGCATCTGTAGCTGCCTGCACCTCCTAGAGAACAGCAGACATCTGGGATGATGGACAGAGAGATGGTGACATGTGTCAGCTCCCACCTCAAGCTAGTTTTATTTAGATTTGTTTTTATAAAGTTCCCCCACTGGAGACGAACTAGCACCAAATCACAAGGAAGAAAGCTCCTGGCTTGGGAGGTTATTTGGTTTTTGTTTTGTTTTCTTAAAATCAGGTTTCACTACATAGCTCTGGCTGGCCAAGAACTCACTCTGTAGAGCAGTGTGGTCGTGAACTCAAGAGTCCTGCCTGCCTCTGCCTCCTGAGTGCTAGAATTAAAGGTGTGTGTCCCAACATCTGGCCTCAAAATACCTTAGTTTTGACATTGAAAAGCAAAGTAATTACATAAGTTTGCACACACATGTAATCTAGAAGGGACAGAACATGACTTGTGATTAAGAACCACATACACGTGTGTGCAGAACTTATATTCAAATAAGAAATCATGAGTAAGCTGCAGTGACATAGACAGGCTCCTGGCTGTCCCTGATCCATCAAAGCACAAGGCTCTGCTGATTCTCTTGACAGACTGTCCCAGGAGACTGCGAGGCTCTGTGTCCCTGTGTAAGGAGCTGGTATTTGGTAGAGGACATAAATGTTTTGGAACCGGTACATGAACACTGTCTTTAAAGATAAAGACTCCATGACAACAGAGCATGCTAGGTAGGAATAGCTGAGGGATGTGCCCCATGTGTGGCACAAAGCTGCATTCTCATACAGGACACCAGAGGTGTCTCTAGTGCCCACAGCACCCTGCTCTGAGTTGTAGGTGACATTGTGGTCTGCCTGCCAGGTTAAGGTGGATAGAACTTTCTTTGTTCGTTTCTGAAGTCTAGGCTTCCAGGCCCACTTGAACAGAATTGAGGAGAATTGTGGGGTTACTGGAAATATATCAGTGAGGAAGGGAAGTGGACTTTTTATTCCAGGACTGAGTAGGTCCTCAATATAAAAAAGAGAGGATGCCGGGTGTTGGTGGCGCACGCCTTTAATCCCAGCACTCAGGAGGCAGAGGCAGGCGGATCTCTGTGAGTTCAAGGCCAGCCTGGTCTACAAAGTGAGTCCAGGACAACCAGGCTGTTACACAGAGAAACCCTGTCTCAAAAAAAAAAAAAAGAGAGAGAGAGGAGTAGGAAACCCAAGAACTGGCCTGGAAGGTCCAAGTGCCCCCTGGAAGACACAGTCTCTTCCCCACTATCACTTCTGTCCTGGGGATGAGAAACATCATGTATGAGTTATCTCAAGAAGGAAATGCCCAGGGTAAGAGGAAAGGATGTCATGGCTTCCTTCTGTGTCATAATGCAAGGGTTTCATGAGTCTTTTCCCCTCTAGACTGAGTTCCTGATGTGTGGGGTGAGTGGGGACTTCTCCGCCTGTGTCTAGGACCCAAACAGCATCTAAGTACCTGCTGCACCTATTGGGTGAGTGAGTGTGTGAGTGAGTGAGAGATTTTCTGTCATCCCATTCCACCCCTGGACCTTTTCACTGAGGACACGAGAATGAGATAGAATTTAGAACTTTGCTCACTGAACTTCTAGCATGTTCCAGGCCCAGCTTCTGCTGTCATCCAGGTCTATGCTGGTATTTTAATCCATTATGCACAGTGCTTACTTTGACTTGGGGGATTTAGTTCTCCTTTTAAAAGAAACTTGAAAGTTGACTCTACTCCTAGGTGTGCAGCCAAGAGAAATGAGAACACGAAAACCACCCAAAGACTTGAACATGAATGATCATGGCAGTGTGATTCACCAGAGCCCAAGTGGAAACAACCCAGAGGTAACATCAGTCAGAGAAAGAATAAAGAATGCATGGCATAGCCATTTAATAGAACACTATTCTGTTATTAATAATAGATTATTAGGTGCTATTAATAAGATATTAATAAATATTAATAAAGTACTGACACATACTATCTATACCATGTATGAACCTTGAACACAACAGTGAGATATGAGAAACCTACCCCTAAAGGCCACATATTTTTTTTTCTTTTTTTTTTTGGTTTTTCGAGACAGGGTTTCTCTGTTTAACAGCTCTGGCTGTCCTGGACTCGCTTTGTAGACCAGGCTGGCCTCGAACTCGCAAAGATCCGCCTGCCTCTGCCTCCCAAGTGCTGGGATTAAAGGCGTGCGCCACCACCGCCCGGCAAAAGGCCACATACTATGAGAGTCTGTTTCTTTGAAATGTCCAGAATAGGCAAGCCACAGATTCCAACTACCTAAGGCCAGGAGAGGGATGCGGGCAGGGGTGAGGTGAGGGAGTATAATGATCACTAAGAGACAGGCATGCATAGCTGTGAATATATGGAAAACCACTAACCCTTGCATTTTACATGGGCAAATTATGTGGCATGTGAATTTTTCAATGAAGCTGTTATAAAACCCCCCCCCCCAATAAAAAGAAATTAGAGAATTCCCCTTTTCAAGTAGGCATACTCAGAGAAGCCCGTTTCACCATCCAGTGGCTGCTCTGGTTTGCCAATGGCACTCCTATTTTTCAACAGTCTTCAGCCCATTCTGCAAGGCAGCTTTTCTCAAGACTCACCCCAGAAGCCCCTTATTGCCAGTTGCTGCCTGTCCCCGGTCTGGGTGACCCTATCTGTTGCTCTTGGCCCCCTGGTCCATGCCTACTGCTGCCCCTCCCTCAGTTCCTCTCTGTTCAGCAACGCCAGCTCCAAATGCCTGGGCTGCCTCGGGAACCTGGTGACGAGGGCCTGTTGTGGTGTGTTTGGGCACAAAGGCCTTCACTGCCAGCGTTGCCAGGCACAGAGGATGACTAAGCCAGCCACTTGTGCTCAGGTTTCAGCACTGACCCAGGAGCAGGGGGAGCTGAGGCTGTTCAGCTGCTTAGGGACAGGCTTGTTTTTGTCCCATTATGCATGCTATACTTGGGCCATCCTTACACACACATGTGCTCAGCAAGCACCTTCAGCCACCTGGTGTGAGCCAGGTGCTTCCAATGACATAGAGGTGCCCAGAAGAGTTCTTGGGAAGGTAGTATTTAAAAAGCTCAAATAAAAAATGTAGGGGTTCCAGACAGATGAACATTGAAGTGACCGTCACAGTCCACTGACTGTACCAGTGGGTCCCACACCCACAAGCCTAGTCCACTGTAGATCAAAAACAGAGAATTTTAAAATTGTGTCTGATACAACCATTGTGGCACATACCTGCAGTACCAGTGCTGGGGAGGTAGATGCAGGAAGATGACCAATTTGAGGCCAGCCTGGTCTAAAAGGCTGCCTTCAAAAATAATTATGTCTGGCCAGGTGTGGTGGGGCAACACCTTTAATCCCAGCACTCGGGAGGCAGAGGCAGGTGGATCTTTGTGAGTTCAAGGCCAGCCTGATCTACAAAGAGAGTCCAGGGAAGCCAGAGTTGTTACACAGAGAACCCTTTCTTGAAAAAAAAATTATGTCTATACTGAACACACGTTTTTCTTAGCATCATTCCATAAACAATACCATACGGCAGCTGTCACACACATGTGCAGTGTGTTGTGTGTGGTGTGTCTTTCAGAGCTGGTTTGTAGGATATAGGAGGCTGTGTTCAGGATCTGTGCAGACATTATGCTGTGGGGATGGACTTGATCTCTGTAGCATTCTGGGAAGAGTCTCCTGCCCCTATTCCCAGGTCATCTGAATGAAGAACTCTCAGCCTAGCTGGGGAAGTGAGAGAATGGCCTCTGGGAGGGGCCTGGAAAATAACTATCCATGTGTCAATGAGGGTGATGAGCTAGAGGTGAGGAAGACCACCATAGCAGGGCAGGTCAGGCTGGAACTCAGCCTTGGGGAAGTGTCTGAAGGGCAGGCTGGCTCCTCATTAACTTCTATGTAACAGAAGCCTTAGGGATTAACAGGTGGGCAGCAGGATCTGACCTAGCTTCTGTTTCTCAAAATCTCTGGGCTGCTGGGTGAGGAATAGACAAATGGAGGGGAACAGGAATGTTGGCCATCCTCTTTCTGCAAGAACCACCCCACCCCCACCCCATCCCCGGCTGGCAGGAAAACCCTTCTCAAGGCTTTCACACTGTCGCTGTTGGCACTTGAAATTGAAATTTAAATCAAGCACTAATCTTTTGTAAATTTTACCTATGTGGCTCAAAGTGTAAGGAAAGAAACGCCAGGGGCTGGGAGATGCCTCAACAGATGAGTTGCTGCTCTTGTAGAGGATCAGCACCCACAGGGCAGCTCACAAACCATCTGGTGGATTGGACACACACTTCTGGCCTTGGTTAGCACCAGGCACACATGCATGTACACAAAAAAAACACATAAAATCAAATAAATAAATCTTTTTTTTAAAGTAATAACAGAAAGAAATAATCCCAGCCAAGGGTCAGGATTTAATTAATAGTTCCTTTGTTTTTTGTTGCTGTTCACATTAGTATAAAACACAACTAATGTAAAACATTTGAGCCAGGCTGGTGGAGCAAGCCTTTAGTCTGGAGGCAGAGGCAGGCAGATCTCTGAGTTTGAGGCCAGTTTGGTCTACATAGTGAGTTCCAGGCCAGCCAAATCTGCACAGTGAGACCTTGCTTCTAAATACCAAAAATAAATAATAGTAATAATAATAAAGGTTTTGAAAATAATAAATGAATATAAATGAATACAGACCTAAGACTACAGAACAGTGAAGTATAACTTATAAAACTTTACTAGGAACACATGGAGATTTGTTGTGGTTTCTTTGTTTGCCTTTTGTTTTTTAGTAAATACTCAATTTTTAAAATTTAACCCAAAAGCAAGTTCAAAGCCTCATGTGTGGGTCTGAAGAGCATCAGTCCCAGTCGCCGACCACACTTTACAGCTGTGAGCTTTTCACCTCTTGTCCTAGTTTGGTTTCTGTTACTGTGACCACTTCTCGGCTGTGAGCTTTTCACCTCTTATCCTAGTTTGGTTTCTATTACTGTGACCAAAAGCGACTTTGGGAGGAAAAGGTTTGTTGCATCTTACAGTTCAGAGTCCATCAAGGCAGGAACCTGGAGGCAGGAACAGAAGCAGAGGCCACAGGATGAGTGCTGCTTACTGGTTTGCTCCTCGGGCTTGCTCAGCCTGCTTTCTTCCATCTGCCCAGGGATGGCACCACCCACAGTGGGCTGGGCCCTCCCCCATCAGTCTTTAATCAGGAAAATACCCCCACAGACTTGTCTCCAAGGCAATCTGATAGAGGCATGTTTTCCATCACAGTTTCATCTTCCCAGATGACCCTGGCTTGTGTCCAGTTGACATCAAACTAACCAACACACCTCTGGTTAGTTTGCTCTAGTGAGGTAGGAATAAAGCCAACAAGATCACGAGTACTTAAAACAACCTCCACAAAGACTGTGGAGCTATGCCAACTGAACAGCCTGGGGTTTAACTCCTCTAGGCTTTTCCTGAGCACCTACTGTGTGCTGGGCCACAGTAAAGGCTGGAGTTCCAGAGATAGATATAAAAATGTCCATTTCTTGGGTTGTTAGTCATTTAGCTGGAGAGACAGACAAGCTTCCAGGAATCACAACTTGGTATAAAGCTCCTTAGAAGGCTGTTACAAGGGGTGTGGTGTCCCAGAGGGAGGATAGATAGTTCTGCTTAGGGCAAAGTCAAGCACAGCTTCTAGGAAAGGTGCTGCTTAATCTGGGTTTTAGTGCATGGATAAGAGTTTTCCAGGTAGACAGACAAAAATTAGAACATCCAAACAGAAGGAACAGAATGGGACAAAGTTAGAGGCTTGAATTGGCAACTGTCACAACATCCAGTGCAAGGTTGACCAGAAGGAGCTTTCTCTAGGTATTGTCTTTACATCAAGCATAGAAGGTGCTGAAGCCAATGAAGCAGTGAGGCCAAGTCCCATTTCTTCATTCTTAAGAGCTGGCTATAGATGCTGCACAGAGAGAACACCAACTTCTGCAGCCGTGAAGGAGTGAGCCTGCAGTCTTCTTGCCTTCAAACTGAGCCTGCGGTTCTGCTATCTGGGCTACATTCCACAAGAGGTAAAGGGGATAAGAGGAATGACAACCAGGTACAGGCCAGCAAGACGTACTCCGTGCCCATCTCCATGGCCCTCCACCACCCAAATGGTCCATGGGAAGGAGCCATACAGATGTTGCAGGAGCAGACCAACCGGGCCAGCATGTCTTTGTCTAGCCCATTCATGCCCCATGCACACCCAGTGAGCTCTTCTAGGCAGACTGGCTGAGCCTGACCTGCTCAGAGAGGAGGAGGAGGTGTAGCACTCAGGGATCCATATTCATCCTTGACAAGGACCCCTCCGTCAGATCCTATCACAGCCTTTTGTCCCCAAGATCACTCAGCCTGTCAGGATGTCCCCACAGGCAGACCCCAGAACCCCATCCTTCCTGTTGTACACAGGTGGATGTACTGTGGGCTTAAATCTCCAGTATCCCCACTTTGCTAGCCACCAACCAACCCTCATATCCCCCAAGTTCCTTATACCCATCATTCCTTGGAGACCTTCCCTATGTCACCCCTTTGGCTTCAGCAGGCTCTCCTCTCTGCTGGAAAGGCCATTCCTTAATACGCTTCACCCCACCTGACCCCTGTCTAGTAAACTCTTACTGAGCCTATCGGGCCTTACCCAGCTGCCTCCTCCTCTAAGAAGTCTTCCCTGATTCTCATCCCAGCAGTCAGCCCTGTCATCATCCCAGGCCACAGGTTCCTTTAAGTCACAATGACTGAGAACCACATAGAGGCAGAAAACAAGACTTTCAACTCTGACATCACTAGTGCTTCTGGGTAATTTTTTAAGCCAACAAAAGAAAAATTGTATTGATCGATCGATCGATTGATCAACCAACTAACTGCTTTACTGTCCTGCTCCATAGATGTGGTCAAGGGTGGCGCAGACTCTCAGACTGTGCCACAGTAACCTGGCACACTACAGAGTGAATGACATGCTCTACAGGAGGTTACAGGGCCATCCAGGCCATCCGTGCACCTACTGGGTGATGGAGGCTTTGGGCTCAGACTCAGCTCAAACCTTAGTTTTGCAACTGCCAGCTATGCACCCTGAGGGGAGTAACTTACCCTCTCTGATCCTCTGTACTAAGATGAAAACCAGTCCCCACTCCCTAATGCTGTGGCAATAGGAAATGCCTAGCATAGCACAGGCTTAAACAACTCTTCATTCACTTCCCTGGACACCAGGAATTCTCTCGCTGCTCTCCCCTAACATCCAGTTGTGTTCACATCTGCACTTCTAAGAGCCTAGGCCAAGGTCTTTCCTGACTGGCTGCGAACCCTTGTTGTCCTTGCTCGGAGCACCAGTTCCAACCAATTTACTGTGACACCGTTCCTGTAGAAACTCCCTCACAGGCACCTTCATACATGTGTGGGAATCCACACTGACACATGGCCGGTGGAACCAAGCCCATCAGAAGCAGCAGGGCCCACTCCGCTGAGCCCCAGAAAGGGCAGGAGCCAGCCGAGACCAGCCGCTCTGGATGAGGGACAAGCTCGGTGTCCCACAGCAGGTGCGTGTTGTTTATGCCGTTTCCCAGGCAGCAGAGTCCAGCAACCCTGGCCAAGAGTTCTAATTTTAAACAGCGGGTTCTGGGCAGGCAGACTTAAAGGTCAGGTCCTGAAAGGCTACCCAAAAGATGCACACACTAAAAAAAGATGACCCTCAGTGTCAAAAGACAGCCTGCCTCTGGTCCACATTGCCTGACATGGCGAGGACAAGCCTGTCAGGACCACCTGGGAGGCAGTGGCCATGGCTGGTTCCCTTCCACTCAAAGCCAGGAGTCTCCAAACTGCTGGACTCCAAGAATCCCACCTGGGAACCCCAGTTCAAAGCAGATGGGGAGAAATGCTCATTTTCATTTGTTGGGCTTGTTTCTGTCGAAGTCCTCATCGCGTTCCCTGCTGTGACTCTGTAGCACATTCTAGTTCCTTCCTGTAGGCCCACATCTGATGCCTGCTGACAGTGGCACATCTTTGTGGTGACATTTACCAACGTCCTTTGTCTGGTGGCTCCTGCCCAGTGTTGGGAAATGAAAGGGTCTGATGGATTCAGATGTGACACAGCAAACCCCTATCTGACGAGACATGGCTTGTCCTCCCAGCCAAGGCTCAGGTGACCTGCTGCTGTGTTTTCCTATAGTGTGAGCTGCCATGGTTGCCCAGTGTTCCCTTCAAATCATGGGGCAGTGGAACAATGGGCCTTGGGCTTATTCACTCTTCCACATTTCTTAGCAGGACTGAGTCTAACAGAACTCCCCTCACCTACCAGCTAGTTACCTGTAGGTATAGTTTACACATAAAGAGCCACAATGACTTAGGATCCCCTTTATTTGGGGGCACACTCTTGTCTCTGGGCAGGGCACCAGTTTTTCAACACGCAGACCAAGGCATATGGCCAGATCTCTGTCTGTGCTGGACCTGGCCTTCACCCCAGCCATGGACCTTCAGTGCAGCCCCTGCTTCTTCAGGCCAGTGACTCTATTGTTTGGCTGCTTCCGACCCAGGGGCCTGTGGGAACTAGAGGCGCCGGCCCTTCCTGCACTGGCAGGGCCCTAGGGAGGAGCTGCCTTCCACTGCTGTGCCTCATGTCAGTCCGTCAGTCCGACTGATAGACTGCCACTGCCTGAGGCAGTAGGGGGTGCTGGGCTCAGGAACTGTCAGCTCTGACTTAACCTCTGTAGCCCTGGAGACTGAAAGCCACCTGCTAGGGCAGCCTCAGGACAACTCCAGGGTCTGGATCTTGCAGCCAGGTGCTCACCATCCCCAAAGATGCAGACATGACCCTGAGTACTTGGCCCTGAAGTGACTGAATCTAGACTTTCCTAGGACCAGATGGACGGCATTATTTTTCCTTAGGGCAAAATGAGGCCCAGGTGCCTGGACAGCTAGAAATAAACAAACTCCAAGTCTCCCCCCTCTCTGCCTCAGTTTCCTTGGAAGATGGGGACTATAACAACACCTACTATATCAGTTGTTGTGAACGTTGGAGAAAGTACACATCATTTAGTCTTTGCTTTTCTAGGTAACTTCTAAGACGAAGAGAGTCTGAAGGAGAGCCAAGTGACGACCAGTCATCCCTACAGGGTTTCCTAGATTGTGGATCTTCGATGCTAAGCCTGGGGCAGTTCTGGCACACCAGTGAGGTGGTTTCTATCACCATGCTGATCTGGTAAAGCCCAGACAGGAGGAGGCCCCAGTTTTATGCTGAGAGCTATGGTTTCTCCCAAAAACCCTTAGGCCCTTGGTCCTGGTCTCTGCACGGTGTCTTTGCTTAGCCACAGGGAGACCAGATGTTCTTAACATTAAAATTTTTTTTTCCATATTCTTCAGGGCAATCTTTTGATGCCAGAAATAGTAGTCAGGATTTGGTAGTTAGCCCAGGCCACTAAAAATAGCTCCACTGCCCACTGGAAGGCCTGCTCCTTGTGGGCCCCAGATGCCCTGTGCCTAATGAGGTCCCTGTCCCCAACCAGCACCTTAAATGAACAGGAACTCTATTGGGCTAGCTGGCTGTGTACATGGAGGCGGTGAGCTCCACTCAGCTTCCTCAGACCAGACGTGCCCTTCTCTCCACAGTTACATGAGCTCATGCCTGGGTAGTCCCAGGGCAGCCTTACCCTGCTTGGCTAGCTGTGCCATCACAGACTTTAAAACACTTCCATATACACATAACACCCACAGAGACACACCACCAACAAAACAACAACAACAACAAAACAAAATGGGTAAATCTAAACAACTGCATTGACTAAAACAGCCAACAACATGGTGGAACGAATGTTGCACTATTGGAATAATAAAAAAACTCTAGAAAATACTGGTTAGCTAAGGTGGGAGGGAAGGGTGCAGAGAATGAATGTTTATGTATAAATATGATCTGTATTTTAAACACGTTGGCAGGAATGATACATTCTATGTTTCTCAAACTTCGAAAAAATGTGAGACTAAGGGCTGAAAAGGTGGTTCAGTGGCTAAGAGTACTTACTGCTCTTGCTGAGGACCCAAGTTCTGCTCCCACATTCACACCAGGAGGCTCAGGACCACCTGTAACTCCAGCTCCAGAGAGATGTGACACCTGTGGGCACCCGCACTTGCATAGTCACATTCATACACAAACGCACACAGTGTGAGCCATTTTTATTAAAAGTAATAAAGGTGTGGTGGTGCACAACTTTAATCTCAGCACTTGGGAGGCAGAGGCAGGTGAGTCTCTGAGTTTGAGGCCAACTACAGAGCGAGTTCCAGGACAGCCAGGGCAACACAGAGAAACCCTGTCCCAAGAAACAAAACAAAACAAAACACACACACACACACACACACACACACACACACACACACAAACAAAAACAAAAAACAAAGAAAATCTAATATAAAATAAAAAGATACATTGAAAATATGTAAAACTGGGGGCTGGAGAGATGGCTCAGCAGTTGAGAGCACTGACTGCTCTTTCAAAGGTCCTGAGTTCAATTCCCAGCATCCACAGGGTGGCTCACAACCATCTATAATGGGATCTGATGTCCTCTTCTGGAACGCAGGTGTACATGCAGATAGAGCACTCCTATACATAAAAATAAATACATCTTTTAAAAAATATGTAAAACTGTATAAATCTGTCAACACTCATTAAACTGCAAAGCTGACACTAAATGTGTTTGTTGAGATCAATTTTATTTCACTAGGTTACAGAGGGCAGCCCCTGGGACTAATGACAGAATTCCATGGGGTCCTCGTCAGAAGCATGACCCTCTAATATTCTTTCCCTACTTGCAAACTGATACCAGAGCCTACCTTGGTTTCATACTCTGGCAGAAGACACGCTGCCCTCAAGGCAGAAGTGAAGGGCTTGACCACTCACAGCACAGCACATGCCGCAAGCTCCACTTTTGTAGTTTCTTTAGAACTCAGTCTCCGGGGGCCCGGTACAGAGAGCCAGATGGGCGCTGCTTAGTTGGTGGTGGAGCTGAAGTATGGACCCCTTGCCTGCAGCTGCATCTGCCCAGGGCATTCCCATTGTGTATGCCATCCACCAGCTAGTTGCTTTGTAGCTCTCGTAGCTGTGGACACCATACTTGGAGGAAGGCCGTTCTAAGCCATTCCAGCCTCACAAGGCCGCTGTTGTCTCTGGACAGGCTGAGAGCAGATGGAGGCTGGCATTGCCTCTGAGCAATTAGCTCATCCAAAAGTTAACCATAGCAAGCCCCAGCTGTGACCTTAGTTAGCGTCCATCATCCTCCGGCAGAGTCTCACGCTTCAGTGAACAGACTGAGTGATCACATCCTCCTTACATAGCCAGTCCCAAGAAGAAACAACTTATATTTCAAAACTTAGTTTTCAACAAAGTAATGTGATATCAGCGAGCCATCCAGTCAGCAACCCTGATGAGACCGAACAAATTTCCTTTCAATTACTGATAAAAGCCTGCCTGCCTTCCCAGCAACCCTGTCCCTTATCCGGGTGGCACTTACCTACGGGTTGCTGATTATTGATAAACTCTTTCCAACTTCCCGCTCACCAGTCTGCCACAGGTACAGGACAGCTGCTGTGGTGTCCCCATACTTGTGTTAGAATGATCCACTCTGGGGCTGGAGAGATGGCTCAGAGTATTGGCTGCTCTTCCAGAGGACCCGGGTTCAATTCCCAGCACCCACATGGCAGTTCACAACTGTCTGTAACTCCAGTTCCAGTGGATGTGACACCCTCACACAGACATACATGTAGACCAAACACCGAATGTACATAAAAATAAATAAATTATTTTAAAAAAAGAATGACCCAAACTGAGCTCAGTGATGCTGTCAGTTCACACATGCCAGGGACACAGGTGCATAAGACAGACATCCCAGAGCAAGAGAGATGGTTCTGCAATTAGAGGCACTTGCTGCTCAATCATGAAGCTTGGGGTTTAGGTCCCAGAATCCATATCAAGAAGCTCACAAGGGCTTCCTCTGGCTTCCATAGACACCTGAGTTCTCTCTCTCTCTCTCTCTCTCTCTCTCTCTCTCTCTCTCTCACACACACACACACACACACACACACACACACACACACACACACACACAAAACTAATTTCTTAAATTTAGTTCAGATAATCCTCATACACTCCACAGCTTCATATACAATGAAGAAGAGGCAAGGCCATAGAATGCAACCTCTGTACATAACAATGGGACTATTCTACTCCAATATAGCCCCTTCATATAAGGGTGAACTACTCTCCTGGGCCGTGGAAACTCTTAATTTAGGGGGGAAAACCTATGCTAATTTGTACTGGAGAAACCCAGATCCATTGTTTGTTTGTTTCTTGTTTTTGTTGAGTAGAAGCTTGCTGTGTATCCCAGGCTACCCTTCAACTCCTAACCTCCTACCTCGGCCTCCCAAGTTCTGGGATTACAAGGAAAGGCATTCTCTTTACTGCCCTGGTCAGGAAATAAATCTGCCTCTGACCCAGGCTCTTCACCTGCAAACATCCTTAAAGACATGGTTCCAGAAAGTGTCACAATGCATAAGAAACTTGTGGGGCATGGTGGTACATGCCTTTAATCCCAGTACTTGGGAGGCAGAGACAGGCAGATCTCTGTGAGTTCAAGGCCAGCCTGGTCTACAAAGTGAGTCCAGGATAGTCAAGGATACACAGAGAAATCCTGTCTCGAAAAACCAAAAAAAAAAAGCAATGCATAAAAAACTCATTCCCTCCCATAGTGCACAGTGACCCACCCAGAATCCTTCTATCTTACCGTCCTGTTGTCATTCCCTTGTTACTCCATGTTTACAACTGCTGCTCCAGGTGCAGGCCTTATCTGTTAGATGGAAATGAAGTACTGCCCTCTTCATGGAGACTCCTTGCAAGTGAGACACATCTTTAGTTTGATCTAGTCAGTGTGTGTCAGGCCAACAGCAGTGAGAGTCTTGTTAGACACAGACTCTGGCCAGAAACATTGGAAGCAAAGTCCCAGGTCTCTTGGGTACTATGCTAGACAAGAAATGTCCCTAGTGGGCCACCAGGTCTTGTCTTGCGGAGACTATGGGGCTCCTTTCTGCAGGGAGACCCCGTGGAAAGAATAAGCAGAGCCAATGCCTGGAGCAGCCAGGAAGTGCCAGGTCACAGCCAAGGTGTGTCAGTGGTGGCTCTGATGGCTCCCTCTGGGCCAGGGACAAAACCATTTTAACTGTGTTGGGTATTTTCCAGCTTCTGCAGGCTTCAGGCCCATACTGAGCCCATCTTCTCAATGTTTAAGGAGTAAGAATCGGAAGCCCAGAATGTGATTTGCTGAGTGGGGCTAGACCACAAGCCTCTTGGCTTCTCGGAAAGTGTTAATTGGTGAGGATGAGGATGTGTTTATGTAGCTATTTCCTCAGAATTCATAACATGACATTTTAAAATCCCTGTGCGTGCGTGCATGTGTGCTCATGCTAGGAGGCTGAATCCAGTTCTTCAGAATTCAAATGTTTCTTCCTAGATGGAGGAGTCAGGCTTCTAAGGTTCAGGAAATACATCTTACAAGGATTAGGAACCTCCTGAAACTCATGAGTTTCAAGGTTACTTCCCAAGGTTATATAAGCAATAACAGTTGCTGGGGAGAAGGAGGCTTTCTGACTTTCTAGCTGCATGTCAGTTCCACGGATGCAGCTTTTCAGTAATGCAGCTGCCAATAGAGTCATTCACATGCTGTAAATAACCCTCATGAACCTAGCAGTTAGTTTCACCTAGCTAGCTGTGTGTGAAATCATTTCTTTGGTACCATGTCCGAGGTGAACAGGAATTTGTTTAGGTCTCCCCAGGAAAAGTCACACAGAAGAGGCTGGCCATCAAAACCTACTGCAAACTCCTCCTTTGACTTACTGACAAAAAACGGTATAAACAACATCTAACAGCAGTACAGCGAGGACACAGAAGCCTCGGATCTAGCTAGCACTCAACTTTCTTCTGTTTTCTCAGGACACCAGCTGTCCACTGTGAAGTGTCCAGTGTTGGAAACACAGTGCTCTGATCCACCATTTGTAAGAGCTATACAGGCACATGAGCCTCTTTGGATGAAAGTTCCAGAGAAGGAGGGGACCAGGAATAAGTCCAGGCACCCTTATTCCTTACATAAAACCAAGGCTTCAGACTCTACACCTTCTGGGACCAAGAAGCCCTTCCTATGCCAAGTCTCCAGGCTTCTAGAATGAAGGATCCCTGTGGCCTGTCTTTGCTACTTTGTGGGTCCTTTCTCCACCATTAATGACCCTGGTTTCACCCCCTATCACTAGATAGGACAGAAAGAAAGATAGAAGGGAGAGAGAAAGAGAGATCTCTGAATCCGATTTATTTCTTCTTGTTTCTTCTTTGAGGGCAACTACTAACAAACTGCCGCCAACGCACCCTGCCCCAACAAGCAACAACCACTAACCCCACCAAGCAGGGAGGGCCCTAGCGTTTATGTACCCTCTGAAAAGTTCCCAGAATTCCAAATGTCACACAGTCACAGAAACTATCTGCAGCGGGCAAAAACCACGCCTCTGCCAGAGCACAAGGCAAATCATAGTCAGCTGCTGGGAAGCAGCCCCATATCCCACACCTGGGATTAAAACTAAAACATATTCTTATATTTCTGTGCTTTTTAAAAGAAGTCAACATTCCAGAATTCTCACTACAGCTATCCCTCTTCCTTGATGTAGCCTTCCTGTCTGTTCTCTTCAGGCAGATCTCTGTTCCTAGGCTCCCATTCCTTGTTCACACTCTCAAAGCACTGCTCTCTATACAACCTAACAAGAGTGGAGAGAAACGGAAGTCAGGGCCATGGTGTATCTCCATCTCTGTGTGGCTAGGATCCAGCAGGGGGCATGGGACTTCTTGCTCAGGAAGGTCTGGTCTTAGAATTGAGCTGTGGGTAGTAGGAATGGAGTCCTTGTCTTGACCAATTTACCTGCCCTAGTGTCTCCAGCAATGTTCACAGCAGATCACTATCACCTTCCCCTTCTCATGAGCATGGTGCTCACCCACTCTAGGATGAGGTGCCACCACACCTTGCCTAGTGTTCCTTCAGTCCTCCTCTGCTGGATTCTAGTCAAGACCATTTAAACCAGGCTGCTTCCCAACCCTGGAAGGCCCTATTTCTTTTTCATCTCTACCTTTTCCCATGGTACCCATCACCTAACATTTGTTTAGTGGTTCTGGGGCTGTGAGGACAGTGGCCTCATCTGTCTTACCTACTGCCCAACACCTGGTTTTAGAGACTACAGCCTGGCATGCCAAGGGCACTCCTCACACACAGTGAAGGGAGGAACTTCAACATGTCCCCTCCTCTCCGGGTGAGTCCTGGGCCACAGCAAAGAGGAAGTGACTGCTTTCTCCTCAGCCATCTCTTTCCCTTCCACATGAAGCAATTTCCCTTGGAGACCCTCCCACAACACTCAGAGGCATGCAAATAAAATATAACATCTAAAAGCACTGTTGATCAGGAAGCAGGTGGCTCTCTGGCCATCCAGGACCTGGGTCATGCCGGGGCTCTCCCTCCAGGATCAGGGCTGCGACAGGGAAGGGCTGCAGTGAGAAATTGACCTTAGGGACTTCACTCAGAGACCCTGCCTCCCACCACTTCTCCATATTTCCTCCCTCATGTTCAGGAGAGAATTCCCCCTACTGTGTGCCTTTGCTGGGTGGAGGGCAGTCACTGATTCATGGGGAAGTCAGTGGAGCTGCTCCTGGCTCTGACTCACAGATTCTCATCTGCTAGGAAGACTTAATGTCTCATGACTTCTCTTGGAAATGTCCTTTGTCTAGTGGCTATTGGGGATTCTCTTCTGGCCTCCTACAGAGTCCTGGGCCACCCTTCCCGGCATTCAGGCTCAGTGTTAATTGCTTAATAAAGAGGAGAGTTGATCTTTGTGGGAGGTGGAAGGTGTAGAGAATTGCTGCTTCTCCAGCTCCCACCCAAACGCTGCTGCTGCCTTATCACAGGTGCTGGAGGACTGAAGGAATACTGGGCAAGGTGTGGTGACACCTCATTCTAGAGTGGGTGAGCACCATGCTCATGGGAAGGGGCGGGTGATAGTGGTCTGCTGTGAATATTGCTGGAGACACTAGGGCAGGTAATTGGCCAAGACAAGGACTCCATTCCTATTACCCACAGCTCAATTCTAAGACCAGCCCTTCCTGAGCAAGAAGTTCCATGCCCTCTGCTGGATTCTAGTCAAGGAATAGTCAACCTTTCCACAGCTGTAGAACAGAGAGCTGAAGGAACAGGAGGCTTGCAGGAAGTCCAGATTCTGATCCCTGAGGGAAGAACAACAGGAAAGGTCAAGTCTTTGACCATGAGTGGGATAGACAGTTGGCTCTGTTCTGAGGAGACAATGGCCTCATATGCTGGAAATTTCTCTCTAGACTTGTGTGCTTCTAATTTCTTTTAATTGATACACAAAATATTGAAATTATATGTATTAATGGGTACCATGTGGTATTTTGGTTAAAATATGCATTGGGTAATGTTTAAATCAGATTAAATAACCTGTTGCCTCAGTCAATGACCATTTCTCATAGAAAACCACTCAGACTCCTTACAGAATCCTGAAATGCATAGTCTAGAGTATGTGCAGTAGCAGCTCACATCTCTAATTCTTCTATCCTATCCTATCCCTCCTGGTATTTGAGACTCGCTTCCTTTCAGCTATGGCATACTACAACCCCATTAATGACAAAGAAAACTAGGTGAACTCTGGTACTGAGGTTCTCTTTTCTTAAGATATTGTCTCTTAACTTTGAAATGTGAAAAATGAAAGAAAGGCTAAGAAGTCAAGCGTAACTTTGTAAAGGCTCCTGCGTCAAACAAGACAAGAATAAGAGTCTAGAGTTCACCAGGGAGAAGCCTGCTACCTCCGGTCCAAGCCCTCAGCTGATCTCCAAGTGGTTTTAACTCCCTGGATTCCAACCAAGCCAATCATCACAGGTTCTATGTTTCAGAGGTCACCTTCTGCTTTGACTGGATTAAGGTTACCCAGCTGCCCCTAGAGACAAAGTCAACTGTCTTTTGAGGCTCACCTTAAGCCTCAAATGATCGCCAGTCTTTCCACCCACCTGTCATACACTCATCCAAAAATAGATATATGAGAAGCATGGTCCAAAATCAAGTATGGCAATGGAAAGATGGTTCAGAGGGGCGAGGGGCAGGGAGAGGGGCTTGTTGTCCAAGCCTGAAGACCTGAGTTCAACTGCTGGATGCCAGGTAAAGGTGAAAGAAAAGAACCAACTTTACATAGCTGTCTTTTGACCTCCACAAATGCATGGCCTGTGGGTGGCCTTTGCACCCTCTCCCCACCCCTCTCACATACACACACACCAATAATAATACTTTTTAAAAAATCAGGTGAATATGGTGGCACACACCTTTAATCCCAGAACTTAGGAGGCAGAGGCAGGTGGATCTCTGTAAGTTCCAGGATGGGCACATAGAGAGACCCTGTCTAGAAAAAAAATGGGAAAAAAAAAGATAAATTTTGAGATGTAAAAAAGAAGACTGGGTATGCAGCTCCGTGGCAGAGCCCCGGGTTAATTTCCAGAGAGAGAATCACAGCAAGACACAGTTACTGGACCCCCAGTAAAATAAAATGATGTCAGTATCTAAAGAATACAGAAAAACAATAACATGAATTTTTCAGACTGCTAAACAGCATTAAGTTACATTTCCCAAAACACAACAGCAATATGCATAGAAAGAAACCTGCAGGGACACATTGTATCAAAACTTGTGACAAAGATAAACTCCTAAATCAAAGAGAGAAAACTGGACAAGTTGTCCTCAGAGAGACAGCAGGAAGCTCATTAGCATACTTCCCAACAGTGACAAGAGCCTGAAGGCAGTGGGCTATATATCTTCAATGCAATTGAAAAAATAAAGCAAAAACAAAACAAAACCAAAAAAAACCCCCAAAAAACAAAAAAACTGGAATTCTTTGAAATTCTTTGAAAATGAAATATTCTTGAGTAATGAAGGTGGAGAAAAAAACCTGCAGCAGTTGAGGGGGTCCTCAGGGCAGCACCAGGAGCAGATGCCAGCTTTGCTTTCAGCTGAGTGTCCACAGACTGGCTGAACAACCCAGGAGACAGCTTGGGTTACTACAGTAACACAGGCGGTGTGAGGACAGCTGTACCATGCAGGCCATTTTAGAAATGATGGGAATGGCTTATTTGGAATAGATAGATAGATAGATAGATAGATAGATAGATAGATAGATAGATAGACAGATAGATAGACAGATAGAGATAGATATGGATATAGATGATACAGAGATAGAAATATATAGATAAGATATATATACAGACATAGATATATAGATAAGATATAAATATATATGTTTTGAAGAGAGCCCTGTCTCAGTTTGCTGTTGAATTAAATATGACATTCTGTTGGCAAAGGTGGAATGTCCTGCAGACAGAGCCTGGCTTAGGGGCAACTCTCAGGTGTGCATTTGGAATTGCTGGATGTGAGTGCCTATTAGACCCATGAAATATTTCTAGGAGCTACTAGATACTTTCATCTGCATCTAGACAAACACTAGAATAGAGATTAAAATCGGAGACTGTCGGTGTATATTCCTTTATTCTTTTCCACTTTTTTTCTTATGAGCCATTAACAACAAGAATGGTCAAAAGAGAGCTAATGCTTGTCAGGTGCCCATTACCTGTCTGCTCCATTTGATTTTGACACCTACCAGAAGCAAATCCTTGATGACTCTCTTATAGAGATGTGGGCACTGAGGCTTTCAGGTGAGACATGCTCTGTGGACGGTCAGATACCAGCTGATCGATCAGTATCAGAATTCCTTCTCATTTTTTAATCCTTTGAACACTTAACAAACCATCAGTGCTTGGTACTGAAGGGACGAATGAATGACTGATGTCAGCTGTGGTGGAGATTTATAATCCCATCTTTACAGTGTGGTCCAGGGGATGGAGAGGACAGGCTTGGGATTTGGGAGTAGGTGGTGTCCTCCACAGACCCTTTAGGGGAGCCCATTCTTAGAAGGATCAGTCATATATCCATTATACTAACCCACTTTCCAAAGGTCCCCTGGTTGTGATGTCTCAAGAAGCATCCCACTTCCTAACCTGTGTTTTCTGCAGCCTGCCTGAATGAAGCCCAAGATTGCAGATGTCCTTGCTTTGAGGATGAAGGGGTTTAGCCCTAGGAATTGAACAGGAAAGGGAGCCAGATGACACTTCAGGTGCCTCTTATGGATAAGGAAACTGAGGCTCTGAAAGGGAGGTACCTTGGCTCGGGTCAGTGGGGCAGGGCAGAGTGATCTCAGAGCAAGGCCACTTCTGCTGGCAAGGCATAGGGACAGGCATTATGTGAATGCAAGCTGGCGTCATGACAATGGCAGGACAGCTCACCCCTGTTTCCCTCTGCCAGGGCGCTCTGCTCAGGGAGGCAGGGAGGGGCATCAATACTCAGTGACAGAATGGGGACCCGCTGACTCACCCTTGCAAGCCTGGTTAATGCGCCTTTCATTAAATCAATGTGCCTTGAGAGGTGAGGGGTGAATGGACCATATTACAGGTGGGGAAACTGAGACTTCGAGAGTTTAACAAGCTTCTGTCAAAATCTGGGTCTCAAACACAGTTCTACCTGACTCAAGTGTTCTATCTCCTGTCCACATAGGATCCATTCAAACTCCAGTTTTGCTGCCCTCTGAGCTAAAACCCTTTTCCCAGCTCACCACCCAGGCCTCAGTGTGACTGGTGACTCCTCTACACAGCCTGTGCCTGACCAACCCCAACTGGAATGCCCTCTTTTGCCAGCCCCCCTCCATAGCTTCATCCATATCCCTCCCTCTCCTTACTTCTACACACATCTCTGTTGTGACTCCTTACCAGCGAGTACTTTGTCTTCCACTAAACAGAGAGCCTATGGAGTCATGGATAGTTATTGCCTGGCTGATCAATTAATGAGGCAGTGAATGAGTGGGAAAGCTCTTAGATTTAAAAGCTCATTAGAAGATGGGTTTTTTTGTTTGTTTGTTTTGTTTTGTTTTTCTTTCTTTCTTTTTTTTTTTTTTTTTTTTTTAGGTGCTTTACTTATCTGGACTCCTCTGCAAACCAACACTTCGAGGCCAGTACCCTTTGTTCTCCCCAGAACAAAACCCAGTTCTGAGCTGACACTGGAGAACTGAGGTTGGGCTCAACCTGGTTGTTCTTGAACAAACTTGCCCAGCACAACCTCAGATTAAAAAAAAAAAAAAAAAGTCCCCAGAGGTGGGCAGCCCTCCCACCTGCTCTCCAGAAAGCAACCTTTAGAGACAAACAGCCCCAGGTGACCGGGATCCACCCCCGATGGGGGGTGTGGGAAAGGCAGCTCCAGCAGGCTGACATTGTTTGCCTCTGTGTACAGCAACAGAAACCACACAGCCAGCATTTCTCAGAGGCACCCCGCCCCCCTTCATTTTAATCTCCCAAACTGACTTGTCAGCAGCAGGAAGTGACATGACAGCTTTCCTCACAAAAGGGAAACTCCTCTGTGTTACCATAGGGACTGAGGCCACTGAGGGCTCACAGATTTATATAATCTTAAAGGTGTAGGCACCATGATGTCATCCTGGAGAAGCTGAGAGGGGGAAATGGGATGCCAGAGGCTGCTAGTGCAAAAAAAGGGAGCTTTAATTTGCAAAGTTCCCCAGAAAGGAAAGGAGAGGATGCTGTGGAGGCGGTGGGGGCCGAAGTCTCATCTGATGGGTGCCTGGAAACCACAGGAAAGCCTGCTCCACAGCCTGGAATTAAAGGGCTGGGATGAAACCAGACCTTCAGATCCAGGACAAACTGGTCACTTCATAGGGTGGGAAAACTCGACGTCATTGGGGACAAGGGGGCGGGCGGTCCGCTTGTTTTTCTACAGCCCTCATTGACCATACCAGTCACTGCAACAGCTTCTGTTGTCTGTGTTGCACAGAGGAGGAAACAGGCCTTGAGGGGTATAGCTTTTCCACCCCAAAATTCTGGGGTAGAACTATGGGGAGCACAGCTGTCTAGAAACCCATGTTTAGCAACTCCCTCAAGCCATCTTGGGTCAGTCTTCACTGAGACTCCAGGCTCTGCAAGGCCACCTACTTACTGCAGGACCCTGGTCCGGCTGCCTTGTCTCTTTCTCTGGGAAACTGATGTGATGTTGAAGGTTTGTGAACACAGGCCAAATACTTAGTGGGAGCCCCTAAACTGGCAGTTGTCACTGTCACATGAGTTGTCTCTACATCAATTCTCTCGGGGAAATAAATATGTTAACAGTTTCTTTTCATCACGAGATAACCATTTTGTCCCAAGCATGATGTTTTCTAGAGCACCTCAGCAAAAGTGACCCACCTAGAGGAGAGGAATTGCTCCAGTCTGGGCTGTGAGGTGAGGAGATAGAACTGGAGAAGAGAGGGAATTGTTTTCACGGCGGCTCCCTGAGGCAGCCTCTGTATTTTTCCATTGACTGGATCACACTGGAGATTAATTTGGGTTCAGTCAGTGACTGCCAAGTTGAAAGCAGAGGCCCAGGCCCATGGGAAAGGCAGTCCCCACATCTGCCACGGAATTGCCATTGCTGGTACATTTCCACGAAGGGGACAATTCACAATATCAAATATCTGGGGCTTGATAAAAACAAAAAAACAGTGGGTTGGATCTGTTTTGACTCGCCCCAAACCCAGCCAAGGAGATGAGCTTGCCAGCTCAGGATAAGTTCTTCTGTATTAGAACACACGGATCTTTAGATCTGGACGTCAAGTGGCCAGTGGTGAGGGGTCAAGGGCAGATTCTGTATCATGGTTTGGACAATGAGGCTGGGTGAGGACCATGGCACCAGTCAAAGATGAATGGGACAGCACTTAGTCAGCAAAGAGCCAGCAGAATAGCAGTTGCCCAGAGGCCAGGAACCCAAGGGATTTGCATGTTAGGTTGCTGTTATTCAGCATTACAGACTGGATTATGGGTTGGTGGTCCATTACACCTTCTCAGCTTTAGCCTGCTGGGCAAGAGTGAAAATTCAGAGTCCTGCCCTGCAGCAAGTCTGACTTGATCGCCTATGTCTTCAACACAACGATGAAGAGTTAGCAAGTGACCCGAAGGAGACAGTTGCCAAAAATGCTGTTTCTATGCAGAGGTTGGTGTGCATACCCTCCAAGAACTAGCAGGGGGAGTGCAAGTGATTCTTCCCTGTACATGCGCACAGCACTTGGATTCTTTTTTTTTTTTTTTCATTTGATGAGTTGTTTTTTTAAAGATATAAAAG
>CAJQZJ010032904.1:6801267-6819043 GCA_907164525.1 Lophiomys imhausi
TTCATTTGATGAGTTGTTTTTTTAAAGATATAAAAGTTTTGACCAAGCCTAGCCAACTGATTATACAATACAGACCAGTGACAGAGTTCAAAGGTCATAGGATTAGAAAACAAAATGCAACACCTAATTCCCTGCTCTAACTGCTCAGGTACCTGGAGTCTTCGTATGCAACGGCATTTGAGTCTCTCTGAGGGCAGGCTACTCCCATGCTTTGTATATACCAAGGACACATTAATCTAGGCATTCTGCATAGCTCAGGGAGGGGAGATCTTGCCCATGATTCCCAAGGAAGATATTAATAAAAAACAATTAATTCAGACACAAGCTCCGTGAGTGACTGTTAAAGGACACAGGTTTGTGCCTTGGCCCTATACTAAGATCTAGGTGACAATGCCTTGTGCATGTCACCTGCATGCCTCCCTTGCAACTCAAGCATCTCATGGAACCCCTGGGTCAACCAAGTGGTCCCGGATCAGACCCCACACACACACATCCTGGCTGCGCTGGTCCAATGCTTCCCTATGACACTTGCTTAAGAGTGCGGTTGCCAAGGAAACAAAGCATCGAAAGCTCAATAAAAATGTCATAATTTATTCCATTGTATAAAAAAGTCATCCTAGTAACAAAATGTCTTCTCAGAAGAAGAAATATATTACTTCAGGTCATAAATAATCAGCAAACATACAACTGTTGACGACTGAAAACTACAAACTAACACTGGCTTTGTCCATCAGTGCTGAAGCCAAACCTGCTCTGCGTCCATTTACAAGGTAGCACAGTACACAAACACAAAAAGTGAGGTATTCGGTTCTCCTATGAGTAGACACTGACATTTGTGAAGGCAGACCACCCACCTACACAAAAATAAATAAGGTAAAATTCTCATACACATAAGTCGTTCGTCGGGAATGGCTAACACTGATAGGTATATCAAGCATGAAGTTTCTAGAAATAATGGGCAAGTGAAGAAACTGGCTCAAACAGAGTCCTTTCTCTTCTGCCCTGTTTTGTCAGAGGGACTTGATGTACCCACAATATATTGGTCCCGAATGTGCTGAGTTCAGCAAATGTCTTGCGGTCGAGTCATTATTATGACTGCTTAGGAACTCAGTGGAACTCGGGAGGTGTTTGGGGGGGGTGTTAAATAAATAAGGACCAGCTCACATGAACCTCTCCCAGAGTTATTGCATTGCTCCTCCTATGGGAGGAGTGGTGTCCCAGTGGCACGTGTATATCCACACCTCCCCTGGCTCCTCAGCAGCTGGGAGAGGTCGTGATGGGGCTTTGAAGGTAGTTCAGGGCACTGTTCGTAGGGTGGACAGGGATGGAGACAGGGAAGTTGAAGACAGTGGTAGTGGAGGCACCCCGGTCAAGGCCAGCCATGGCAGGGCTCCCAGCTTCAGCAGAGCAGTGAGGGGCCAGCACCTGGGACTCGAATTGCAGCAGCTGGCCCATGAAGCTGAAGTTGGGGGAGATGATACTCCTTCTCTGCTTCACAAATTCAAAGGCCTCGTCCAGCTTCACTCGGTTAGTCCTCATGAGGTAAGCAAGGCAGATGGTGGCTGACCGGGAGATGCCGGCCTGGCAATGGACAAACACTCTCCCTCCGGCATCCTTGATGGAGTCTGGAAAACAAAGTGGTGGGTGACTCAAAAAAATCAGGAGATTGGCCCAAGCCCAGATCAAAGATGGCTAGGAAATGTCATGTGTGACCAGAGATGGCCAGGGTCAGCCCCTTGCTTATCATGTGGACTTGTGTACACCATGCAAAGGATAGCAAGGGATTTAAACCCACACTGGGTTATCTGCACTTATATCCTGGACAAGTCAGTTCCACTGTCTGTTTGCTACTCTGTGAGGAGGGTCAGGTGAGGACCATTCAAGCCACCATCCAAGAGGCTGGACTCAGTGGCTACCGTGGGGACAGAAGACAGAGGCCTCAGACACCTACTCCATTTACCTATGAAGTCAATTGCCTCGTTGAACCAGGAGCTGATGTCTGCCTTGTGGTTGTCCTCCACGGGGATGCTCTTGTACTGATAATGACCCTCAAAGTGGTTAGGGCAATTGGCTGAGACGTTGATCAAAGCGGTGATGCCCAAGGCGTCAAGCATGTCCTTCCGGGAAGCGTGGTAGGCACTGCCCAGGTACAGGAAGGACAGGATCTCCACTGGGCCCCCCTGAAATCCAAAACAGTTCAGCATTCGTCAAGCGCGTTCAGAGTCCACACCAGTACCCACGCCCACAAAAACTCCCCACTGAAAAAGGGAGTTTCAGACACAGTGATCTCAGCACTGTTGATGGCATACCAGAGTAACAGTAAACAAGTAAGCGCATTGGCTTGGACAGAGCCAGCAAGCTCTTACATGCCAGCAAATGGGAGACTCAGCGGCATCCGATCGCTTCACTGTGGAAGGATCCCTGTGTCCCCTCGAGTATAAATAAAGCTGCAGCCGCTTTCTGTATTCTCCCTGGCACAACCCTTCCAGACCTCTGCCAGCTCTGCCAACCCCCCACCCCAGCCCCGCATGGACCCGGATTCCTACTAACCTGATCGTAGAGAGGCGTGCTACAGGAGCTGCAGCCGGATTCTGCGCTGTCAGGGACACTAGTACTCAGGGGTAGGCTGAGCCCCATGGGGGTGGACTGTTTGCTGCACAGCTCGGGGCAGGAAGCCGAAAATGCTTCGTATCCTCCTGAGAACACAAAGGCACACGTTTTCCCATTAGCACCACCAACACATACCTGGGGACAAGTCACCCACCCACCAGGGGCTGCGAGTTTACATAGACGGCTTAGGAAAGCCTTTGTTCCTGGAGCCAAACAAAGCCAGTGACAAGTACCGGGAGGTTGGACGCGGGCGCCCACACACTCCAGGTGCGACGCCCCTTCCCGAGCTGAAGGCAGAGGTCCTGCCAGAGCGAGCGCGTACCTTGGAGGAAGAAGACTTGAGTGGAGCGCGCCTCTCGGCAGAGCGCGCCCGCAGCCAAGGCCAGGGTGCCGTCGCGCTTGGCGCCTTCCAGGGCGGCGCTGCGCTCGTCCAGCAGCACCACGGCGTGGTAGGCTCCCGCCAGTAGGCGGCCGCGCAGCTCGGCGTTGGGCACGATATGCTCCAGGCCCATAGCGCCTTTGGCGCGGCGCCGCACGATGGTGCTGAAGCGCACGTTCACCGAGCCCGCGATGTGGCCCGCGTTGAAGGCGAAGAAGGAGCGGCAGTCCAGCAGCAGGCACTGCGCAGCGCGCTCTCGCAGCAGCGCGCGCAGCCCCCCGGCGTCCAGGGTGCCCACCTCCATCACCATGGCCAGCACTAGCGACCCCAGCGTGCCCGTCTCCCGGCTCTCAAGAAACAGTCGGTCGATCCCGCGCGGTGTCCTGTGGCCCTAAGTCCCCAAGTGATCGCTGCTCCCGATTAGGCTTCCCCGCGCGTCCTGCCCTCTAGTCCTCCGCTGCGCGCTCGTCCCGAGGAGCGCGATTTTATTGTGGCCTCTCGGGGGCGGATCTGGGCGCGGCACGGGGCGGTAGGGGAGGCGGGGGGAAGGGAACGGTTTGTTTGTTTGAATGGCGGTCACGTGGCCGGGTGGTGACGTCACCCGCCCTGCCGGGCTTGGCGCCACCAAAGCCAAAAGCAAAGACGTCATCGGCCTGGGAGCGGATCGGCTTAGAGGGCTGGCTCGCGGCCCGGCCCCCACCCTGTTGTCCGCCAGGCCGGCAGGCAGAAGGGCGCGCTGTCAGTCCGGGTGGCCAGAACGCGCGGCCTGAGGACAAGCCCGGGGACACCTGCCGGGCTCCCCTCCCCGGGTCTCTGCCGAGGGTGCTGGGGCACTGCTGGGACTAGGGTCTCTACTGGCCCTGCTCCCACCGCTGGGGGGGGGGGGGTGACCGCGGCTAGCGGAGCGGAAAAGGGGAGGGGGTGGAGAGAGATGACCAACTCAGTCCATAACCCTGTGGCTTTACCGAGGACAGTGGCGCGAGTCGAGACGTCCTTCTCTAATGTCACTTTAAAATGTTTTACGCCGAACAAGGGAAAGTGCCTCCAATCAGCACCCCCCCCCACCACCACCAGAATGTTATTTATCCCCACCGCGGTGCTCTCTAGAGGACGTGAAGCTAAAGGTCGCAAGGTCTGGTGTGGAGTCAAGGTTTTGGCATTTGGGGGAAGACTTGGGCAGGGCTCGACAGCGCTCCCCAGGGACTGCCAAGTACGTTGTCGTGGCGTGGCACCAGAGGATACTGCCAGCCCACCCCCCCCACCCCCACCCCCGTACACAAACACAACTTTCTTCTTTTGTTTTATTTTCTTTTGAGATGGAAGTTCTTGCTGTGTAGCCCTGACTGGCCTTGAACTTATAGAGATCCGCCTACCCCTGACTCACTAGTGCTGGGACTTAAGGAGTCTGCCCTCATGCCTGCTGGACAAGAAGAAGCTGAGCACTCTAGCAACCCAGGGCTGGGGTCCATGAATCCGCCCCTACATGGGACAAACTCTACCCATCACACCCTGGTCCTGGTCCTCCAGAGAGGCTGAATTCCTAATCCAATCCCAAGGAGCTATTAGGAGACCTGTACCTTGGCACCTATGAGGACCCTCAATTTGTCTGTGTTCTCCCCACAAACTCCACAACTATTGGGTAGGGCGCGAGCCCCGTCGCGACACCACGGAGTTGGATACACAAACATAAACATTGCGCCACTCTGCAGGGGTGCCGAATCAGGAACATTCTGCGGTTTCTTCCTCTCTGCTAGGGGAGGTGTTTTACCCGACACTATGTGTCCTTCCCCTGCAACGTCAGTTTTGGCCTCCCTTAGCTCTTGCGTTCTACTTAGATTATTCTGTAAATTCGGGATACTTTATTTTTAAAGAACATTTTTACCTTCCTTTGAGCATTGCTCTCAAAGAATAACAAAGTCTTCAGATACCACCGCCCTCCCTGCATCTCAGAAGAGCGACAGAAAGAAAAAAAATTTGTTTATTCTACTTATTCAGCTGAGTACCTCAACATATTTTTTGTGTTGAATCATAAAATGTTACAGTTGCTGCCTTTTCAAACTGCATACCAATTTCAGTTCCCCCCCCCCTTTTTTTTCAAGCCCTTCTTTACCCAAACTTTTCAAAAAGGCCTTTTTATACAAATACAGTGGCATGGTCTGACACTGAAGGCTGCTGCTCTCCCTGGAGTTCTGCTGTCTTCCCTGCCCAGAAGGAGCATAAAAAGGCTGAAACCCTGGGGCCAGTTGACTATTGGGGAGCTAGGCTTCTGGGGAGTCAGCCATTCTCTTCTCTGTTGAGCCTTCAAGGTAGTAGCTGTACAGCTGGTACCACACAGCATGACTTGGTGACATTCCCTTGTGAAGCAGAATGGGCAGGACCTTTCCCCTCCTGAGTCACCAACTCTCAGTTTTTCCCTTCCTAGCAGTGATTCGTATATCATGAGGCCCATGTGCTGCATGTTTCAGAATCTGGCATCAGAACCTTGGAGTGTCCCTCCAGGTAGGTCTTGAGAGACACCTATAGAATAGGCATTGATTGGACCGAGCCTCAGCTAAGAGAAAGCTCTCTCCATGTGCCACAAAGACTTACTCTGTGGTCCATTTGTTCAGAGAGAGTTAGCAAAGGTATAGCCATTGAGGGTCCCAACACAGGCTATGGGAATGCCCTGGTGACTGGGCAGAACCAGAGAGGCTTCTGCTGAGCTGAAGTGCCAGGGTGAGCAGCTGGCATTGTGGGCTTAGCTTCTGAGGGCCCAGAACAAGGTGAGTCTAGATGTCAGCTGTGCCCTGAGCATTTCCTGATTCCAGGTGTGCTTAGAAAGAACTCTAGAGGCAGCATGGGATGGTAAGAATCGGTCAAAAGACTCAGCCTGCCTCTCCTCTTTGACTGGGTGGCCTGCCATCATTCATTTAATCTCGCTGCATGTCCCTGTGAAGGGGGAGAGAAGCATCAGTTTCTATCTGGTCCTGTGGGGACAGTCGGTGGACAGGTTTGGCACCAGCCTGGGAACCTGTCAGTTCCATTCAATTGGATGTCTTGAGGTTTGTTTGGTTGGTTGGGTTTTGTTTTTTTTTTTTGACGGGGTGGGGTGGGTGGGGGGGGGGGGGGGGGTGGAGAGCTGAGTTCCCACTAATGACTGAAAGTGTTGCCTGCTCACTGTCTACTCTGTAACCCTGGGCAAGTGACTTTATTACTCCTGAGCCTCAGCTTCCATGTTTATAAATGGGGAATAATGTCTATCTAGAACTAAGTAAAATGGTGAGAGAAAGGCCTGGTGGGATCCCTGCAGAAAAGCTGCTGGTGGGGGAGGAGCAGTATTCCTCAATGAGCTTCCCTCTTTCAGACATCTTTCCTCTGGTCTCTCCTCTCAGTCAGCTTTCTGCCACTGTTCAAATACCAGAGATAAACAACTTAGAAAGGGGACTGGAGACGCCAGCCCACGGTTGCTGAGTACTGTCATGATGGTCCTGCAATAAGGAAGAATGTGGTGGGTAGCTCAAAGCCGAGCAAAGAGGAAGATGAAGGACCACAAGGACACATTCTTCAGCGAGGCCCCCTCCTGCAGTTCCTACTACCTCTACCTGATAGTCCTTCGAACTCTGAGCCCATCATATCCATTGATGAGCTGAGGGTCACTTCCCCTAAATTTCTCCCTGAGCATTGCTGCAGACGGGACCAGGCCATTGACACAGGACCCTTTTTGGGGACATTCCAAACCCAAGCCACAAAACTCTTCTTGTTCAGTAACCTTCTGTGACTCCCATTTCCCAAAAAATCCAACGGGTCTCCCAGTCTCCTTGGCCTCTGGCTGACTCCCACTTGCTTTGATTTTGTTCTTGCATTCCAAGAGAATATCCTAGGCTTTTCACACCCCCACAGCTGTGCGCACACTGCCCGGCCTGTCCCAGTCTTCTGAGCTCCCCCTACACTATTCTCCCCTGCAGACCCAGCAAAGGGGCTATCTAAGCAAAGGAAGGCTCTTGCTGGCTTTCCTTCTCTCTCCTAGGCTCTGGAAGACTGCCGGTTGGAAGCCATTTAACCCCTGTTTTATTCCACTGGTCTACATTCTTGCTGGACAAAGAGCAGGGCCTGTGTTTTGTCTCCTCTGCAGTAATAATGCCCAGTACATAGCAGGCCCACAGTCCGTGAGATAGCAGAGTTTCTTTAAGAATGCCAGGTGCCAGTGCTCTTAACCTGTGAGCCACCGTTGCCGGGCGGTGGTGGCGCACGCCTTTAATCCCAGCACTTGGGAGGCAGAGGCAGGTGGATCTTTGCGAGTTCGAGGCCAGCCTGGTCTACAAAGTGAGTCCAGGACAGCCAGAGATACACAGAGAAACGCTGTCTCGAAAAACCAAAAAAAAAAAAAAAAAGAATGCCAGGTGCTTTACAGGTGCCCTCTCCTGACCTAAGTGGCAGTCCTGGAAGGGGGTGGTGGCTAAACTCAGAGAAGGGACATGGCCAGGGTCACACAACTGGGAGCTGTTGATGCCAGTCTGGCCTGTGGCCATATCCACCTAACACACCTGAGGCCTCAGTTTCTGCAAGCTTTATACTGGCAGTGCTACCCAAGGCCTTTGGCTCCCAGATGGCCTAGAGCTTTCCTAAGGAGCAAAGATCCCTGCAGCAGGCTTGGTTAGAGTTTGAACCCACCTAGCTCTTCTGACTCCAGGCCCTCCTGTCCCTGATACCTTTCTGGCCTATCCTGATGGGGGTTGGCAAGGATAATGTCACCCTCCACACCCAGGCATGAGGACAGAGCCAGACTCTTGTGCAATTATTGCACACAGCTCTCTGATCATGCCTGAGAGGTCTGTGCAACTCTTGTCATTTCATACAACACCCTCATTTGAGAGAAGTGAGGCTCAGAGAGGTTAAGCAACTTGTCCAAAGTCACACCGTGTTCAGAACATCTTCACTGGAGTCAACATGGGGCCAGCTGTGTGTTCAACTTAATACCACTTATCTCTAGACGTCAGCGCTCCTTGCATTTTCTTCCTTAGAAATACAGACAGAATGGTGTTTTTACTCAAGTGTGTAGCATTTGGAAACAAGAAGAAGGAAAAAAAAAAGACAAAAACATTAAAAGGAAATCATATGGAGGGCGGTAGCATTACTGTTACAACCAAGTTCAGGTTGACAGCCTGGGCCAGGAGCCCAGCTCACAGGTTTTGTGTTGGAAAAATTCATTACTTCTCTCACACTGTTTGCTCATCAAATACAAGCAGAGTCTGTTCTGTAGGGTGATACAACAGCAGAGAGACAGGGAATGACACAGTCCAGCTCAGGAACCATGCCGAGTCCTGCCTCTCTCTACAGAGCCTGGGTGACACGAGGCCCAAAATATTTACTCCATTAAGGGGAAAAAGAAGGCCAGCCCCTGCCACGGGCTCATGGCTTGAAGGTCCAGGAACATGCTCAGTTAACTTGTACTGTTGTTATTCTGTGGCTATTTATAAACTTTCCCCCCAGGATACATCATGGAGCAGTACTTGCTTTTGTCCTCTATTTCACTTGTGTAGAAGGTGCATTTGTCATGTCCTAAACGTTCTTAAAGTGTGACTCAGGCAGAGGCCTATCCTAGTTAACTGCCATAGTAACAACTGTCAGCAACTTCCTTTCTGATCTGTGCATGACTTAGCGAGGTGGGTATTAGGGTCCAAGGCATTTAGGTCCAATAAAGTAATAAGACTTATCATAGAAAAGAATTAAAATATATCATCACTCGACCACAGACATCAGGGCAGGAAATGGACTCAAATGAACAGGTGAGCCTCAGAAGCTCACTGCCCCTGGCAGTTGCAGTAGGACCTCAGCCTGGAAGGATGTCAGGAGTGGACAGCATCAGCTTGGGGAGCTCTAAACCAGTGTGGGATGGAGACACACTTGGCACAAGGCTCCACTAACTGCTACTTTCCTGCTGGGAGCCTCCCCCTTTCTCCCCAGTAATCAGGGAGCAGTAATAACCCATCAGACCACTGCACAGAGATGTGTTTGTCCCTGGAATAAATGACTCCTAAAGCTTTTCTCTGGGAGCATTCCCCCGTGAGGATCATCTGCCCTTCCTCCCAACCTGCAAGTTTGAGCATGGGTCCTTACTCTTCTTGGTCCCAGTACAACACTCAAAACATAGTTTGTTGGGCAAGCTGGTGGACCAGTCCAGGAACCAGCAGCGGGGCAGAGGTAGCGGGACTCACTCTACCATTTCCAAGGCCCCTTCCTGACCCAAGGACATGGCTCCCCAAGCATAGCTGACAGAGCCACACCCTGCTGTGTGCTGGCTGGGGGACTGACGCCTGGGGGAGAGGTGACAGCTCTCTCCTGGTTTCCTTTCTTTTAACAGAGTATGAATTGAGATATAATTTCCCCTTCATAATTAGGAAACAGCAATTAACATCAGCGGGAGCGAATGAGGTCATGTTTTGTCCATTCCAAAGCCTCCCCAGGGGAAAGAAGAATTGTCATTCCAAAGTATGCACAGAATCGTAGATGAAGACTTGGAAATAGTGCGTCCCGATGTCCCACTCTTCCCTTTGTGGGAAACTCATTTGGAAGCAATTCTTATTTGTAATAACTATCTGTCTCTCCTGGAGGGTTGCTGGGAGGCTGGCCCTCTGCCAACAGCATATTATTTCCATCTTGATACAACGGTGATACAAACCCACAAGAAAGGAACATTTACCACCACCAGGTTAGAAGAGGGAGCCAAGGCCCAGAAGGATCAGTGAACATTCCCAATGATACACACCCAAGTGCTCTCTCTGCCTTCTGAGACTTTAGTCCTTATCTTCTGGGACACACAGAAGGTGTGGCACAAGGGTGGGGTGTTGCGCCATTTTGATGTTCATTTGTCAGGCATGATAGCTTGCAGGGGCCTCTTCTAGATGCTTCTGGGTTTCAGGAGAAAGGGGAAAGCGAACAAGCTGGCACCTCGGGCCTTCGGCAGGGCCCGCCTGACTCACTGACCGCACTGGACAGATGACTCATTCGCTAGCCTTGACCTCAATGGGTTTGGCCACCCATTGAGAGTGAAGTCACACCTCTAGTGCCCTGATGCATTCATTCATCTTAGCCAACTCCAAGACAGGCAAGGAATGGGGTAGGGTGGGCCTGTTTGGGGTTAGAGACAGGAAGGCCCACACATGCCTCTTTTGATCCTGACTGGGCTGCTCACATAGGCCTGAGCCTTCCCTCCAGGGGCCTTAGTTGGCCATAGCCACAGTAGAAATATCACAAACCAAGTGCTTTCAAGAACAGAACTTGGTCAGGAATCAGCTTTGAAGGCAAGAAGTGTGGTAATAAGGTGACCACAGGGTGGGTCCTCATAGGGGAATACAATCCTCACCTCTCAGAAAGCTGTTGCTGATGTTTGCTGGCCACCTTTGGGTTCCTGAAGATGACCACCCTTCTCCGCCTTCATCTTTGCATGAGGTTCTCTCCGTGCATGTGGCCATGTCTGAAATTCCCGTCTCCACAAGGACACCCATTCACGTCGGATCAGGAACACTCTGCCCAACTCACCTTGACTTGCTTACTTGTGAAGCTGACCCTGTTTCCAAAGGTCACAGTCTGCAATACTGGGGAGGTGGGCAGGGGGCAGCCAACATGTTACACTGTCTTCTGTGCTCTCAAAAGAGACCCCTCCCTCAATGTTGTAAAGATATGTTCTCTGGGTATGAGGGGCACCCCCTTCACTCTTGGATATGACTCAATACCATGAACATGACACTTGGCCTGACTCGTAGGATTTCCATTTAACATGAACCACGTGAAAAGACCAAGGGTGAGTTGTTTTATTTTGTTTTGCCTCTTTTTTTCTTCCTGGAATTAAGTACATTGGTATGCAATGATCAAAAATAGCCAGGGAAAGGAGAAAAGAAAGGCAATGGCATGGGAATTGCACCCTACCTGACACTAAAGTATTCTACCAAGCCTCTGTAAGAAGCTGAGTTTGGAACCACAAAAAGGCCACAGAGCCATAGACACCAGAGCCCAGTTAAAGCCACTGGTGCATCTCAGCTCATGGGGGCATGGCAGACATTGGGACAGAGCTGGGATGATCTGTGGGCTGGGGATGTATCTGAGCAGAGCTCAAGCCTGGCATACCTGGCTTCAAACACTAGGACTGAGACAACAATGGAACACAAAGTGAACCCGGGCCTCACACTGAACCCCTGGGCCCAAGCTCACAACCTTAGAAGCTCTCCAACAAAGTGTGCAAAGAGTCTTCTGTAATCCCACAGGTAGGAAATTTTGAGTCGGTTTAGAGCTCAAAATTACAAACAATCAAAGAAAAGCTATAGAAAAGTTAAAGCCAGCTTTTTATTGAGACAGGGTCTCTACATAGCCCTGGCTGTGCTGGAACTCACTACGTAGACCAGGCTGGTAGACCTCAAACTTACAGAGATAAGCCTACCTCTATCTCCCAGTGCTGGGAGTAAAACTGTACACCACTCGTCCCGGCTAATCAAGGTCTTGAAAGTAGAGGTGGAAAGCAAAGCAAAATGTGTGTGTGTAATTCCAGCTTTCGGGAGTCAGGAGGATTACCACTTGTCCAGAGGTGGCACCACCCACAATGGACTAGGCACTCCTCCATCAATCACTAACTAAGAAAATGCCCTATAGACCTGATCTTCTAGAGACATTTTTTTTTCAGTTGAGGTTCGTTCCTCTCAAAAGACTCTAGTCTCCGTCAAGTTGACACAAAACTAGCCAGCATAAAGGGCTATGCTTTGACAACTTGCTCTCAAATGACTCAGTCATCAGTGGGGTCTAGGCTTGGGAAAGAACCCTGGTCTCTTGGCTTAAAATAATCACTTAGGTTGTGGAGGCAGGAAGATCAGAAATTCAAGGTCATCTTTGGCTACACGTAACTTGGAGGCCAGCTTGGGCTATGTGAGACCCTATTGTGGGGGTGGGGGTGGGGAGAAAATCAATGTGAATATAGTTCTTTCTTAGCATGTGCTAAATCCTAAGTTTCATCTAACACAGAGAGGGGGAGAAAGGGGGAGAATGAGAGAGAGAGGGAGAGAGAGAGAGAGAGAAGAGAAGGAACAGAGAGAGGAGAGGGGAGAGAAAGGGAAAGAGGGGGAGAGAGAGATAAATGAGGAGCTGGAGAGGCTCAGTGGTTAAGAGCACTGGCTGCTCTCCCAGAGGTCCTGAGTTCAATTCCCAGCATCTACATGGTGGCTCACAACCATTTGTAATGGAATCTCATACCCTCTTTGGTGTGCATGAAAACAGAGCACTCATATACATAAAATAAATAAATCAAAAGAAAGGAGTTCATTTTCTTGATAAACTGCCCAAAGATTTAATGCATCTTTCTAATGCATCTTATTGTCACAAACAATTGGCAAAGATTAATAATACTCTGCTCTCTTAGACTCAATGCTTTCAGACACTAATTAAGAATGGAGAATAATGAGCAGATTATAATAAAGCAATTACAGATTCCACCCCACAAATCACCTAGCCAGTCAATGGGACAGTGTGAGAGGAAGCTGTAGACTCCAGTGCAGGCCCAACCGCTCACTCTCAACTCTCAAAACAGTCACCTAATCCAAGATTGGAGGGAGGGGGATCCCAGAGCAAGCACACAGCGACCTCTGCAGAAAACACCCAGCCCGGCCTGGCCTCTTCTAATCCAACTCAGTCTGCCACTCTCCACCTGAACTAAGAGCCAGATCCCTCAGGTCAAGGGCTCAGTGCTCAAGGCTGCCCTTCTCCCACTGTAGTTACTTGTGGTAAGTAAACCCCAGCTTGTCCCACTTGTGCGCTCATGAGTGTCATAGAAGCTACTGTTCCCATGGCTTCTTCTAAGGCCCAGTGAATTCCCTTGAGCCAGCTCACAGGGCTTGGGAAAACACATTTCCCTGTTTACTGTAGATGATGCTAGAAAGGGTACAGATGAGGGGTATGAGGCGGTGGGGGGGGGGAGGGGAAGAGATCCTACACCCACTCGAGGACCCTTTGGTTCCACACTCACTTGAGCAGCCCCCAGGGCAGCACCCCAGCTCTCAGGATAGCTCTCCAAATCCTGTTCTGGGGTTCCATGAAGACTTTACTGCATGAGCAGGACCAAAGCGTAAACCAGGTAGAAATGTGATTGGATGAAAAGGTCTGACCCAGTGATAAACTACCTGGGAAACTCAGCAAGGCTTGCCCAAACTCTTCCTGGTCGCTCTCTACAGACTTTCTCCCCCATTTGGTGCAGCAGCTCCTCTGAAATAGGGTCTTCAGATTTACTACCTGCAAGAGAATTTGTTTGTTTGTTTGTGTGTTTAGTTTTAGTTTGTTTTTCAAAACAGGGTTTCTCTGTTGCCTGAACTTGCTCCATAGACCAGGCTGGCCTAGAACTCACATGTATCAGCTTGCTTCTGCCTCCCAAGCACTGGGATTAAAGGTGCTCACCACCATCTATCTATGCAAGAGAATTAATGCTTTATGGCCTGCTCTAAAACAGAAAGTAGGGCAAGCATATTCCCGTGAAGAAGATGAACTTCTCTGGCCTGCCTTGGTAGTGGAAGCAAGAGCGTCAGGGATTGTAGATAAAATTCAAAATGTACATGCCGTGAGGTCACATTTGACACTGTAAGTCCGAAGGTGTGAATAAGAAAGAACTCTCACAACTGCAGGAGATGTCAGTCACTCCCTACCTGAGTTTAAGCATACAGTGCTTTAAAAAGTGAAAATGCAGACAGTCCCCAGGTAGAAGGGAAAAAGTGCCACCCTGGTCCATGCTCAGGTCAAGCCTCTGCTCTGCTGGCACCCTGAAAGGATGACACCATGAGGAACTAGTATCTGATTTTGAAACTGGAAAAGGCAATGACAGCTTCCTCCCAGGACTGGATCAAGGGTGAAGAGAGTGACTTCATGCAAATCGCAGAGGGTTGGGGGTGTGGGGACTCGCCAAGGCCACAGCCCAGCCCCATCTGCTCTCCTGCACCACTCACTTGAGGAAGTACTACCTCCCAGCACCCAACTCAGCCTGGACTCTGGACTCACCCCGGTCCCAACCTTACCCATTCCCAGTTCTAGGGCAAGATGCAGGATGGAGAGGAAGGACAGAGAGACTCTGTTTCTCAGTCCTGCCAAGAGGCAATGTTTACCAATGAACAGTAAGAGAATAATTAGATAATTAAATGAAACTGTATAAATATATACACCAAAGTATATATATACATATTATATATAAAGTGTGTATATATGTACATATTTATGTATACATACATACATATTATATACGCACTTGTGTATATAAATTATATATATATATATAATGTACATGTTTATATGTATATTATATACACACATATACATTATATATACATTATGTATATACATCATCTCATATCTATGTGGATTCAGTTCCAGGACCTCCCACAGATATCAGAATCTGCAGATGCCCAAGTACCATCTATAAAACGGTGTGGTGCGTACCACCAGAGAGCCCACACACATTCTCCTGAAGACTGAGGCAACCCTGGGCTACCTTCTGCCCAGTACAACAGGTGCTGTTTACTGGTTTTGTGCTGGTGTTCAGGTAACAATGGTAAGAAGCAGCTCTGCACATACACAGTGTGGATGTATTTTTTTCCCTAAATATTCGCAGTTCCTGGTTAAGTTCATGCAGCAGAAGCCATGGATGTGGATGGCTGATTCTGTGTGTTTGTGTGCACATCCACGAGAGTGCATGTGCACATCCAAAGGAGACACATAAAGAGAAAAGGGGGCCTAAAGAGAACAGGAGGCAGGCAGTGATTCGGCTGTAAGGAGGGTGTTCCAGTAAGACCTTCATGAGAAGCTGACATTTGAGTGGCCATCTAAAGAGGAGAGGGAGGGAGCTATGGATTATCTAGAGGGAGAGTATTCTAGGCAGACACCTCAAAACAGGAACTAGCCTCCCAGGGACAAAGAAGCATCCAGCCTAGAAAGGAAGAGATAAAACCATCTTTAAGCACAGATAACATGATCCTACCTGAAGAAAGGCTAGATAGAGTGTGTAAGACAGTATGTTATTAGAAGCAGAGCAAGGGTGCTGGAGATTGACTTAGGAGCTGAGAGCACTTGCTATTCACCCAGAGGACCCTGGTTCAGTTCCCATCACCCACAAGGTGACTCACACCAACTGTCCAGTTCCAAGGGGCCTCCTAGCATTTCCTCTTCTGGACTCAGTGAGCACCAGACACGAATGCAGGCAAAGCACCCATATAAGTCAACTGGGTCTAAAAGAAAGGCTGAGGGTGTGGTGTGCTGAAGGAGCACCCGGCTCATTTGCGTGAGGCCCTGTGTTCCATCCTCATCATCTACTTAAAAAAAAAAAAAAAACCAGAATGGATAAGCATAGCGAGGTCACAGGGTGTAGGAGCAGTTACAGAAGTCATGTTTATTTGTAGATACGGAGGGAGCAATCAGAGAGTGAAACTAAAACCAGAGCTCAATTCACAGCAAACGTGCACAGATTGCTACTGAATAATATCACAGACCTCTGTTGAGAAAATAAATGTTAGATAAGTGGAGTGATCTCTTATGTTGTTAGATTAAAAAATTCAATGGTTTGTGACAATCTCCATTCTCCTTCAATTGATGAAGAATCCACAAAACTCCCAAAGCCTCTCACAGGCTTCTTTTCTGAGTCTGATAAGCTTGACTCTGAAATTATAAGGAAATTAAAAATTCCTAGAATGACCAAAATAGTTAAGAAAGGAAACAGAGCCAGGTGTTGGTGGCACACACCTTTAATCCCTGCACTCGGGAGGCAGAGGCAGGTGGATCTCTGTGAGTTCGAGGCCAGCCTGGTCTACAAAGTGAGTCCAGGACAGCCAGGCTGTTACACAGAGAAACCCTGTCTCAAAAAACCAAAAAAAAAAAAAAAAAAAAAAAGACAAAAAAAAAAGAAAAGAAAAGAAAGAAAGGAAACAGAATTATAAGACTTTTACTTCCTGATTTCAAATGTTATGATACAGCCACAGTGTCGAGGGCAACATCAGTGGTCCATGGCAGCATCTGTGGCCAGGGCAGCATCAGTGGTCCAGCAGCATTAGTGGTCCAGCATCATCATCAGTGGCCAGGGCAGCATGGTGCTAGCAAGGGTTGGCAGACAGGCTACTGGGACAGGCCTGGCCACCAAGAAATGAGCCAGTTATGGCTAGTTGATTTTGACAAAGGTATCAAGACAATTCACTAGGGGAAGATATTCTAGTAAAGGCACTTTCCAAGGGCCAGCATTCCACAAATCCCTCTACCGGGATATCTCATGCATATCTCATACTCCACCCCCCCAATACACAAATATACATACCTCCACCAAAACAAAAATTAACTTAAAGGGATCATTAACTTAAATGTAAGGGCTAAGACAACAAAACATCTAGATTCTAGAAGAATAGGGACTGGGGAGACACCTCACTTGAAAACATACCTGTGTGTGTGTGAACACACACACATAAACTTTGAGAAGGATACATGCAGGGGGTCTTCAAAATTCAAAACCATGGCTAGGCGGAAGTCTTAGATGCAACACCAAAAACATTATTTATAAAGGGAAAAACAATTCAAAACTGTTTTGCTTTAAAATCACCATTCCATAAGAATGCCATCTACCTTAATTGTGGCTATTTGTTCATAATTTGCACATATACCAAATTATCACATCATACATACTAAATTTACATAATTTTATGTCACTTATAACTCATGAGTTATGAGCATAGGATGGGGGTACAGTCACCATTAAGCCACCACACACATGTATGGTGTGGTGGCTTTATCCCACATAATTAAAAATAATAAAAATAAATACAGAAATATTTTTTTAAAATAAAATAACAATAGCTAGAGGCAGGAGTGCATGCTTTGTAATCCTAGCATTCAGGAGGTTGAAAGGGGAAGAACGTCACAAATTTCAGACCAACCAGAGTAATATCGGAAGACTATGTGGAAAAAAATAAAAACAAGAGAGGTAGAGACAGAGGCAAAAAGATAAACAGAAGAGGAAGTGCTGGTTAGATGGTCAGTGTGTGAAAGCCCTTGCTTGTTACACAAGCCTACATTCCTGAGTTGCATCCACAAAAAGGAAGGAGAGAGAACAGATTAGACAACATGGTCCTCTGACCTCTACATGTACAACATAGCAAGAGTATCCCCCTCATCATACACACAAAACCAAAACCAAAATAATTCTCTTAAAAGAAAGATTAGGATTTTTTTTTTTTGCAAAAAAACAACTTTGGGAGAGAACAAGAAACTTAAAAAGACAAACAACCCAATTAAAAAAAAATGATACGTGTGGCCGTCTCTCAGGGAAGATGTACCCTTAGCTGGCAAGAACAAGTAGGTCTCAGCTCATCACCCTTCGGGATATGCCCCCGGAAACCACAGCAGCCCCAGTGGTACTGCACCCTGCATGGCAGTGGCATTCATAAAGGCAAACAAGAACATGTGATGGTTGGGATCCAGAGAAGCAGGAGTCTCTAGTCCACCAGGTGAGAATGTAAAATGGTTCAGCCTCTTTGAAAACAGTTTGGAGTTTTCCCAGAAAGTTAAAGGTATGCAGGAAACAAATATGTAAATTAAGATTAGCATATGATCCAGCACTTCTCCTAGGTATCCACTTAAGAGAAGTTAAAAGGTATTCACATAAAGTCTTCGAAGTCAATGCTGATCACAGTATTATTTATAATAACCCCAAATTGAAAATGTCTCTCATTTTCCATCAGTTGATACATGGATAGGAAACATCGTGATAGGAAAGCAGCCAGACCCAGGAGGCTGTGAGACAGTGTATCA
>CAJQZJ010032904.1:6819053-6835975 GCA_907164525.1 Lophiomys imhausi
GTGATAGGAAAGCAGCCAGACCCAGGAGGCTGTGAGACAGTGTATCACATTCCCACTTACATGTCCAGAAGAGACAAATTTAGAGAGACAGTAAACAGATGAATGGTGGTCTAGGGCTGGGGTTGGAATTCTGAGTTGTGTACACTTACACCACATGAAATTTACAATATTTAAAATGCATGAGGGGCTGGACATGGTGGTGCGTACCTTAATCCAAAACAGAGGCGAGTGAGTGTGTGAGTTTGAGGGTTTTGGGGGTTTATGTTTTTTTGCATCTCAATACTGATTGTTAACAAAAAAAGCATCTCAATGCTAATTATTAACAAAAAAAAGTAAAAACAAAATAACTGATCAAAATTACTGTGAGAAATTCACAAATAAATACTTTATACTTCTGTGTTGCCGGTTGACTTCAAGAAGTGCTTGACTTCGCTCAGTCATGGGCTCTCTGAATCCGGGCCTCTGCCTCTCTCCTGCTGTTGTGTTGAGCCCTATCTATCTTCTCCGAATGTCTGAGTGGACTAGAGTGGGCAGCCAAGTGCTTACCCAGACATTAATGAGATGGACAGGTGACACAAGTCTTTGAGGACAATAGATAAAGCCTGAAAAGTTCAGCTGAGGGTTGGGAATAAAAAGCTCTACAGGAGATGCAACATGAAGGGAAATTGGGATCTTAAAAAAGAGCAGAACCATTAACAGCCCTTTTTCCACATTCCCAGTGATTTCAGATAAAGTTGGAGTGGAATTCTCTGGATGCTGTCCAGGGAGCTGGCAGCCTTGGGGTGAAAGTCCAAGGTTCTATCTGGGATTCAGTTCATACCCGAGCCACACCTCCAGGTCTTCCTGGCTGGTGATAGGCTAGGAAAGTTGTCACCTTTCTACTGTTGATGGCTCACAAAGCGTCATGACAACAAGTCTGCCATGAGGAACTGGTGTGCACAGGGCCCTTCCTTCCCAGTGGACTTTAATTTCCAGATTTCCAGAACAAAGTCCAGCTGCATGGGACCTGGCAAGGGGCCAGCAGGTCAATGAGTGAGCATGGTTGGAAGGCCAGAGCCAAGAGCACAGACAAGCTGCTCCTGTGCTCCATTTGAGATTTACATTCATGTGAAAAGAAAAGGGGGAAAAAAAGAGAGAGAGAAAGAGTCTGACAAAGGCTACTGATTAGTAAATGTGACTTCCCTACACGTGAGAGTACAAGCAGAGAAGACGAGCCTGCTGACATGTGAGGGGTGTAGCTAGGTACCCACTCTTTCTCCAGAAAGGTTGGCCTAGGAGAGATGTAAGAAGAAAGAAGTGACTGGAAACCTTGTTTCAAAAGTCCAATATGTCTGGATAATAAAACCATGGTATTCAAGAGAGGAGAAGGGAGGAACCCAGAGAAAAGGGGAGGCCAACATGGCCAGGGCAGGACACAGGGTATGGGCCTCAAGGCCATCAGCAGGCTTGGGGCTTCTCCTAGGGGTGAGGTGGACACTAAGGAGAGAGGAGTGACCTGAGCCCAACCCCAGGTAACAATAAGGCTCAATGAGGTGTGAGGTAAACAGTTCACAGAGCAGGGAGACCATGGAGAGAGCATTGGGCCAGTTAATTAGTGTTGCGCCTAGTGTTTTATCCTCTTGATACCTGTGGGCTCAGAGATAAGGTCACAGCTGCTTGCTTAGTGGCCCGTGGGGAGCCAGGCTGAGGATTTTACCAACAGAGGACCCAAAGGGCAGGCAAAGTTGGGGTGATAGATCACCCACCACCTCAGCTTCCTTGGCCTCTGAATCTGTTCCTTGCCTGGAGTAGGGAAGTGGTTATGGTACCTCTTTTCTGAGTCATTGAGGTGAATGAAGAAGGCAGACATCTTCAGAAATCTGAAATCTTGAAAAATCTGAAAAATTTTAGCAGGGTGCCTGAAATGGGCACCCTTCAGTCTCCTGGGCCTATACCCAGCAGATGTTTATTGACACTTGTCTCAGGATGCACCGGCCTAGACAATAAAGATATAAAGTGCCAAGACATATTTCCCCAGAAGGAAACACAAACAACACACAGAGAGACACATATACACTGACACACAGAAACACAACACACACTCAGACACAGACAAAACACTCAGAAACACAGACACACACACACACACATACAGATATACACATAAATACACAAAATACACCCACAGATATATGGACACACACAGAGACACGTAGACACACACACCCAGATACATAGCCATACACAGAGTATATTCATGAGCCACCCAATTGTCAAAACACTGCATTCCAGACAGGGGTGAGTGTTTATAGAATTCTTTTTCTAGAAATGGACAGAGGTGTGGCCTGGGCTGACTTGCTGTAGGAGACATGGTAGGCTATCTCAGGGCAGGCCATTCTTGGATCCCTGATTTGGCACCTTCCAGTCCCTGTGGCAGTTTCTGTGACTAAGAAAGGGACCACAGCAATTTACCCCAGGAGGAGGAGATGTCCTGAGACAGAAAGCAATAATGTAAGGCTGGATTGGGACCACTAGCCATGTTAGCTCTCCTCCAGTGCCCCACATCTGGGGTCTTGGGGGGGGCTAGAGGCCTGGATTTAGGGGCTTTGAACTTCCCAGGGGTCTCAAGGTGCATGCAGGGCTGGAGACTCTTGATCACCAAAATTCTATTCAGTCCCCAGCACTGAGAATAAAAGGGGGTGGGGTTTGTCTGAGGTTGCTGTGTAGTGGGTCTTCAATACAGACAGGCTCATCGAAAGGTTGACACACAGTGTGGCTTCTTTCCTTTACCCTTTTTATTTCCCCAGAATCTGTTCATTGGGATGGTTCCCATTGATCTAAATATAAGTGCTGTTAGTGCCACTTCTACATGAACAAGCACCCTTCTGTACATTGTTTTTCCTCTTGTAGGCTGAAAGACAACAGTGGTGCAGCCAATATACAAGACTATTGTCTGTGCACGACCAAAGACCTCGGTCATTTTATAGCATCTTGGACATGTCACATTCCTTAAAATAGGAGTGGAGTCTGCACCAGGAGCTTCCTCTCTCCTCTTCTGCGGAGAGATGAAGGAGATTTTTTGCAAGAGGCATGCTCTTATAGGGAGGTGGTCACCACCAGGAAAGCTTCCTTCCCTTATTTCTTTAAAAGTGAACGCAGACATTCATGGACCTATAATCACAGACAAACTTGGTCTTCCCGAGCCCAGTTTCTTAAGCGGCAAGTCCTGTAGCTGGAAGTGGTGCTTGCCAAAACCTTAACAACGTGGAAAGGTGTCTGAACATGCCGCGAGTCCCAAGTGTCTCTGGCTGTGCTCACCAGTATTCCACTCGATTTCTCTGCAGCCGTGGTTCTGAACACTCACATGCACACTTTCTTCAGCATGGCCCAATTGGCCTTGCAATGCCATAAACACAGACTAAAACATCTTGGCTAGGCATCAAGACTCCTGAGCACCAGGAATCACAGTGGGTTTTTTGTACTTGCAAAGCTCCTGCTCTTACAGAAACAGTGATTTCATTAGAAAAAAACAAACAGCTTCAAGGTTTTCCTGCTATTATTCCTCAGCACACAAGCATCAGATTAGTATATTTTGGGATTGGATTTTAAAAATTGTTGTTTGAGCCAGGCGTGGTGGCACATGCCTTTAATCCCAGCACTCAGGAGGCAGAGGCAGGTAGATCTCTGTTAGTTCAAGGCTAGCCTGGTTTACAAAGTGAGTCCAGGACAGCAAGGAATACATAGAGAAACCCTGTCTAGAAAAACAAAACAAAAAAAAATTGCTGTTTAGCCTGGAGTGGTGGCGCATGCCTTTAATTCCAGCACTTAGGAGGGCAGAGGCAAGCAGATCTCTGTGAGTTCAAGGCCAGCCTGGTCTACAAAGTGAGTCCAGGACAGCCAGATATACAAAGAGAAACCCTGTCTTGAAAAACAAAAAAACAAAACAAAACAAAACAAAAAGTTTTAAGAAAAGTTGCTGTTTAAGTTGCTGCCTTGAGTCATAAAAAATGTTCATTGAATATTAGGATTAAGACAGAGTTCCCAACATCTTCTGAAATGGCCCTAAATATTCTTTTGATAATTTATATGAGTATTTGTGCTAAGGAGTGTTCTAAGCATTGATGATTGTTTAAAAAATCAATTAACTTTTAATTAATTATATCGATAGCCTTGAAAAATGTTAAAGACATTCTATGTCCTGCAGTATCAAATGTTCAACCATGGTTTCATTATTTCTTAAACAAAACTGGGTAAAATGGCATACTGAAACTGAACCTTTTTAATTATTCAATATGTATTTATTGATAACTATATTCACTTATAAACATTTACCTAACTACTAACCCTATGAATGCCTACAACCCCTATTACCTAACCACTAAACCTATTGGTAACTATTACAACTATTTTTATAACCTTTTAAAAGAATACAGTCTCTGGCGCATGTCCTCAGCCATCAGGAAAACCTAAGGAGTAGACCCTTTAATGCATTTAGTTAGCAGTCTTTCTTCCGGAATATCTCAAACGTAGATCCCTTAGGGTAAATTGGCCATTGCAGCTTCACCTTAAATAAGGCTTGAGGCTTTCTTCTCTCTCTCGGAGACCTCAGCCTTCAGTAAACCAACTTATTCCCTTTGTATCAGCAACTCTGCTGCTCTGCCTCAATTTTTGAAGCTGGCCACAGTTCCGTTCAGGCCACTGTTCAGACAGGTCAAACCCCTCTAGGCAAAAGCTGAGCCACAGGGTTTAGTCCTTGGCCTTTTGCTGTCTTGCTGAGGCTTTCTCTGCTCACCAGCTTCTTTCTGCCTCAGGGAGATCTGGCCATTAGTTCACCAGCACTTTCTCCATCAGAGGATACAAACTACTTGTCATTTCTATCCTGAAGATTCTCTAGCATTGGAGCTCTCTAGCATGGGACCTGCCCCCCACTCCGTACTTGTGGATCAGATGTGATGATTGTGAGCCACCATGTGGTTTCTGGGAATAAACACAGGTCTTCTGCAAGAACAAGTGCTCTTAACCACTGAATTCTCAGCTACTGCTCTGGTACCATGCTTGCCTGCCTTCCGCCATGATGGTCACGGACTCACCTTCTGAACTGTAAGTAAGCACCAATTAAATGTTTTATTCTATAGGCTACCTTGACAGTGGTGTTTCTTCACAGCAATATAGAACAGCAACTCAGAAAATGTGTGTGAGTGTTTTGCCTGCATGTGTTTCTGTACACCACATGGGTACCCAATGCCCATGGAGGCCAGAAGAGGTTGTCAGTTCCTCTGGAGCTGGATTTGTTGATAATTGTGAGCTGCCACGTGGGTGCTAGGAATCAAACCCAGGTCCTCTATAAGAATAACAAGTGCTCTTAACCACTGAATCATCTCTCCAGTCCCCAAGGTTTAATTCTTTATGTGCAAATAGATAAACACATCCATCTCATCAGTATACAGATTTACTTTTTTTTTTTTTTTTTTTTTTGGTTTTTCGAGACAGGGTTTCTCTGAATATCTCTGGCTGTCCTGGACTCGCTTTGTAGACCAGGCTGGCCTCGAACTCACAAAGATCCGCCTGCCTCTGCCTCCCAAGTGCTGGGATTAAAGGCGTGCGCCACCACCGCCCGGCTCAGATTTACTTTTATCTTGAATAAATGGAAAAATCATATGTACACTAAAGAATGGTTTTGAAATTTCTTATGATTTAATAACAGCAAATTTTGATTTGGATAACTGTTGTAAATACCTATGTAAAAGCTGTGAAAAGTTTCTCAGGCAAAAGGCCGATGAATGGAGAAAGTTTAAAAAGCCCTTTGATAGAGAGCAACCACTGGGGGCGAGGGCTAGGCTCACACTTTCCTGCCTCTGCTGTCTCAGCGTTGGCCCTGTGTAACCCAGGATGTACTGTTCTTCATATTGATAATAACTAAAACAGTTCACCAGCTATTCAGATCCTTGGTAGTACCCTCTCTTCATCTATCCCAGGGACAGGAAATGCCCAGAATAGCCCTAGTGAAGGAAAGATCAAAGTGAAGGCCGAGGAGGGAAGACGAACTACTAAGCCCTTCAAGTCCCCTCTACGAGTCCCAGAGTCCCTCCTGGGCCTGACTAACCAGAACTCCAAATGGGTTAGGGTAACAGAATTGGGATGTTACCAGACCCAGTCCTCTTGGGGGACAGAATGAGGAGGCAGTTTCCAGCTTCCTGAGACACCTGACCCTGAGGTTCCTTTGAGCTGTTAGGGAGGAGTCCATCTGTTGCTTGACCTAAACCTGATGCAACCAACCATCTGGCCCACCTCTGGCGTTCTGGCGTTTGGGAGAGCTCACCGGGAAGGTTTTGTAAAGGGCAGAGGTCAGTTGTGCTCTGTGGAGATCCTGTCTGGGTTTCCTTGGCTGCCAGAGACAATGAGGACACTCAGGAGACCCAAGGGCTGGTCCTAAACTCACGGTCCCTGAATCTGAGTACGTCACAGGACCCAGAGGCTCAATCCCCAGCCCACGCTGTCCCTTGGCCTCTATCTCTGGGGTCTCCATGATAGACAGAGCAGGAGAGCGCGTAATGCGTATGATCTAGGTGAGGCACGGAGAGCGCGAGCTACCTGGAGCAGTGTCCTGCGCCTGCACCCTGTCTGGAAAGAAGCACAGAGTTCAGGGAAGCCGGGCCTCACCACTCCTGGGGAATCATTTCCTTGTTGTACACTAAGCTAAGAGCCCTTACAATTCCCGCAGGGGAACTGCGCTAAGTACCTTGGCCTGAAACACAGGCTCCACTGTGCTGTCAGTACACTGGATGGGTAGAGACCCCATACCTTTCTCTAAGTCCTGGTCACTGTCCCTGGGCCTCAGACTCCTCCACTGCCCTAAGATGGTCAAGAGAGATGAATCAGAGAATTATCTAGAAGGAAAAACCATAGCAAAGTTCAGAGATCTCACACCTTCACCAAACCAGTCTCAGCTAGACATCAAACAAGGGGCAATTTCTGATCCGGGAGCCAAGTGGACCTCTGGACCTCTGGCCCTGAAGTCAGGGCACATATATCCCTGGCTGTCTCCCTTTTTCTTAGAAGTCTTCCCAGCCCAGTACTTCCTAGGTCTCTGCCCAGGGTCCAGCAACCTCCTTAACCCCAGTCTCCCATTCCTCACCAGGTGATACAAACCCTAGATGAGAAAGGCCACAGAAATGTAGGACCTTGCTTCAAAGGAAAGAGAAGACACACGTGGGTGCTCATGCCTCAGTTTCCTCTACTGTCATGTGGAATTTACCGCAGTTTGGAAAGCCTTAATCCTACCTCCAGCCACTTCCTCTATGGCCATTCAGTCAGTTGAGGCCCTGATATGGAGCAAGACTTGAACTGCCTGTTGAGAAAAGTAAATGCTAGGCATATGACAAAGACCCACTGAACCTCATAGGGCTATGTGCCCAAAGCCCATGAGGTCACAGAAGTGCAGTTGTGTGAATCCTTGAGGAAGATGATGAGCAGGAAGAATTTGTGCGGCAAGCTGGTGTGGAAGAGCACAGGTTCTGGGGCCACACTCTAGACTCAAGTCAGAGCCCCACTAATATCTGTGGGGGCTTTGAGAAAGTTTCTCAGCTTCTCAGAGCCTCTGCTGGCAGGAGACATGTGAGTCAGGCACAGTGCCTGGCATAGGGTCAGTGCTCAACAAAAGGGAGCCATCTCTATTGTCTAGTATGGTTGTCTCTGAGCCACACACTTGTATACACAAACCTGGATATTCCCACAACAAAGTTGTCACCTTGACTCATGGGGCAGAGCTTACAGGAAGGAATAGGCATTTCCCTGCTGTTGCTGTGAATCTCTCTACGTCTTTCCGGATGACCCGTGCCAACTTGAATCTAAATGTTCCTGCCCTGGGTCGTCACTGCTGCTGTGATTTCTAGATGCAAAACAAGGCTGGTGTGTTTCCCAGCCCACAAGGTGAAGAATGGGTGGGAAAATGGGAGCCTCTATCTCACCTTCAGCTTGTCCATAACCTCCATTCAACTGGGCCTTTCCTCTCCCCGAGCATCTGCACTCCTCCTAGAAATGTAAGGAAATGATCTAAGATAAGAACCTGCCATTCTACCTTTGATGGTTAAGACTGTGGTCCTATGTTTACATCAGTAGCATCACCAGCCTCAGGAGAGAGTCTACTGAACACCTGCTACCCACCAGATATAGACATTTGTGTCACCGAATGCCACGGTCCCCCAGCCATTACCAGACTGTTCCATTGACCCTTGGTGGCCACCTGATGGGATGGCCTCATTCTCCTGGATCAGTGGCTGATGTGACCCAGGACACAGTCCTGGGTCTGTGACACTAAGAAGGGTCCAGGTCACTAAGCCTGGTGAGGTAAGAATTGCCATCTCCTTTTATTGATAAAGAAATCTGTAGCTAGGAGAAAGGAAGGGAGTCAGCCCACGCCAGGGACCCTGTTAGGGATGGTGGCCCCAAGGATGCCCTGCATCCATTCTCTACCTTCAATTATCCTAATATATTAGGATAGGTGAGGCTTGAGGAAGCATGCTTTAGCCTCATGACTCTCACTCATGGCCCAGCATCCCCTAACTGAGACCAATCTTCCAGAGACACCAAGGTCTCTCTCGCCCATGCAAACCAATCCCAGAGGCTCTCCTTTTTGTGGGGACTCAGGAAGGGTGGCAGTTTATTTTACCAAGGCCTTGGAGCTGAGGCCTCCCCTTCGTTACCATCTCTGCTGCCCATGGTGACTTTGGCAAGCCCCCAGGATGACTCTCATTTTGTGGCTGAGGAAATTGAGGTCATATGGTTTATCCACACTTTTAAAAATTCCTGCGCAATGTGGAATTGGAGAATGTTTTTCCACTTTTGGCTAAGGAATTTGGATTCAGGATGCAGGCCCCGCCTGGCCAGGCCGAGGAGGAGGCCCTCAGGAGGGGTGCAGCACGGCCTCCAGGACCCTTCATTGCAGAGCCTGCCCCACTTTGCTAGCCACCCTGCTGCTGGCTGTTGCTTTGTTGCCCCTCCTAAACTCACCTGACTCCTCCAGGAGCACAGTAAAGGAAGATGATTTTTGCTTCAAGGGGCCCATGCAACTCCAAAATCAGAGCCCCAGAAAGAAGGTCATCATGACTCATTCTCAGCCCAGGGGACAAGCCTGCTAGAGCAGAGGCTACCTTGGGAAGACCTGGGCTTTTGTTTCTTCAGGAACCAAAATGAATCATCTATGCTACTAAGCAACACTGGCCAGTCCCAAACTTTCCTGGGTAGAACCAACTTATGCGCAAAAATGAGATCGGCCATCAGTACGTGGGAAGAACAAGGTAGAAGCTGGAGCCTGAGTAAGGGCGGCCAGCCAGCAGTGACCACTCACCCACGCCCCACATGAAAAGCTGTTGATTCAGGTACCTAGTTCAAGAGAATCATTGGCATCTTATGGGTGCCTGGTCCTGAGCACACTGTCCCTTCTCCGGACCCTACCACAGAGCAGATGAATAAACTAAGGTGTTTACTGCCGCCCCCAAGCAGGACCCAAGCTACCTTCCCTCTGTCCTTAGAGACCTGGTCTTTATCAGTGGGCCCAGAGCCCAGTTACAAGTGTCAGCACTGGGGCCAGGCTGAGACAATGCAGCTGGGTCATTTCAGGGAGTAAGCCAGCTGCAAGAAGCAGCAGAAGCTGGTGGGGGGGGCATCTTGGGGCTCAGAATTCCTGAGGCCAGATGTGCAAGCCTGATACAGCCAGAATGGCCCAGTCGGGCTACACTCACTGGCTCAGGCACTGCTGTTCCCTTGTCCCCTCTCCTCCCTTCCTCAGCATGAAAGAGACTCAGGGGTGCTGGCAGCTGCTCCCCAGCATCTGGCGGAACATTCTGCCCTAAAGCTGGGTTTTCTTCCCTCCCCAGGGATAGCTGGTGACTCATGTTTCCATTTTCGACACAGAGCCAGGCACTGGATCTTTCCATGACTCCAAGGACCGCCTGTGTGGTGCTGGGACACGAATTATGATGTCAGACATATCTGAGTTCAAATCCCCTCCTTGACGCTTGTTAAAGATCTGTGTGATTTTAAGCAGCTAGTTTACTCTCTCTGGCTCCTATTTGTAAATGAAGACCATAGCCGTCGACTTGGGTATCGTTTTGTTTTAGACAAGGTCTCCCCGTGTAGCCTGAGTAGGCGTCCAACTCTCTCTGTGTGTATGTTGTACACCTGTATGCATGTGTCTGGGGGAGGGGACCATGTATCCATGAGCACACATGTGGAGGCCAGAGGAGGACAGCCAATGTCCTACTCTATTGCTTTCTGAGTTAGCCCCCTGAGACACTGTCACCAAACCTGTCACCATACTTTGACTAGGCTGGTTGGCTGGCCAACAAGCACCGCCAACCCTCTGTCTCCATGAGTCCCCTCCCCCAGCACTGGGGTTACAAGTACATGCGGCCACACAGGCTGGGGCTTTTATGTAGGTGCAGGGATCTGAACTCAGACGATGTGTGCTGTGACTCATGGACCCATTCATCTCTCCAGCAGTTTCCAGCTCTTGATCCTCTTGCCTCAGCCTCCCAAGTGCTCAGTTTATAAGCAAGTGTCACTACTCCAGCCTCAGCTGTGACACATTTATTGGAAAAGCCCCTTCTCTTCTGCTCACAGCCCTGAAAGTGAGCTGTTCCATTCAACAGTTTTCTCTTTGCATTACTTTCCATAATCCAAGCAAAGAGGAAGCTGAGAGGTTTTTGAGGTGTATGATCCCTGGGTTACGATGATCCCACTTACAACAGTGGTGGGAAGCATGTCCAGATCTCCACACTGCCCACACCGTTCATTTCCAGGGTTCAGCGGAGGCACTCCATGAACATCCCTCATCCCGTCATAGCAGTGACTTGGTGCTGAGTGGCATTTTTTGCTAGGGTAAATTTCTGAGCAGGTTTAAAGAGGCAAGGCTGAGCTGTGATGCTCCGTAGGTTAAGGGTATCAAGTGCCTTTGGCTTAATGATATTTTCTGTTACACAGTAAGGTGAGGAACACCTATGTACCATTTACTGCTGCTACAGTGCTATTACCAAGTACTAGCATAGTCTTGTTCTAAAAACAGGAAACTGAGGCCCAGGGAGATAAGTAACTTGTCTGATGTCACACAGCCAGGAAGTGGCAGAGCTGAGATTCATACCTGGGCTGTCTGGTCTCACGGGGCAGCACTGTGTCACGCACGGTGCTTAGGAAGATGAGAGAGATGGAGGAGTGAAGCTGGGCCGGATGCTGGCCTGGAATGGGTGCTGTGTCGGACTTCGCTGCCGTGATTAGCACTGCCACCTTGCGTGCTGTGCTTCCCTTTACCTGGCCAGGTCTCCACTCTTCCCGTGAGGAGGAGCCAGAAGGGTCATTCTTCCTTTAGGTCAAAGTCAGCAGTGGAGAGTACTGAGCAGGACAGCCAAGTGTTCTACCCCAAATGTTTTGCTCCACACGTGCTGGACGAATTTTCTTTTCTGAGGCCCTGGGTCACTGACTTTACATCTCTGTGCCTCAGTCGCACGTCTACCAGGTGAGGGTGCTCACCCTCAGCCCTAGCGCAGGAACAGGCAGGAAGGTGCTGGGTAAGGTAAGGGCCTGAGAAACATTAGTACCTTGACAGACTACTCTTATCAAAAGGCAAAGAGCACGCTCCGGGCCTCAGGCCTACAAGCCAATAACTGCTGTGGCAGAGGCACATGTGAGACCGAGCCAGGCCAGAAGGTTCCAGAGGCGCCACACAGAGTTATCGGGAAATCACAGAGAGAATGTGGACAGAGCTAGCAATATTGACAAGGGCAAAACACTAAAACTGGCTGGAGCAGCTCGCAGCAGTCATCTTAGTAATTGGGACGCTGAAACAGGAAGACTATTGAAAGCGTGAGAGGCCGACCTAGGCTACAGAGTGAGAGACTGTCTCCAAAACAAAACAAAACAAAACAAAGCAAAACAAAACACACGAGAAAGCAGAAGTTGCACCTAAAGCACCAACGAGAACTGTGGCCACAGCAGTGTCCTCCTGCCACCCACAGCTGGCTTCCTGTCACCCTTCTCAGACCTTTTCACCTCACCTAGCCCTGCTGTCCCATCCTTTCCCATGGCCTGTCCTTGCCCTGCTCTTGTGGATGAGCCAGCCTCATCCATGGCCAGATTTCCTTGCTCTGGAGAGCCCCTGCCCTCTCCCTGCCTCTGTTTCCCCAACCTTCCTGCCCTCAGGGAGCTCAGAAGCTTGCCTCCCAGAAGAGGCGAGAGGCACAGCAGCTCTCATGCTTGCTAAGCTGCCCTGGCATGAGTCTGAGCACACAGCCTGTCCCCACGGACACCCATGTAAGGAGCCCTTTCTCTGAGGGGTCTGCAACTTGAGCCCAGAAAAAAAAAAAGAATCGTGAGGGGTCTTGTGTGGCAACATCCATCTGGAGCAGCAGAGAATTTCTGAGTTGATTCTGAGAGCTTCCCTTGTTGGCTTCCCACTAGCACACATGCCCACATGGTCCTCCTGGCCATGCCAGGGACTGCTGCAGTTTGCAATGGATGAGATTGCTCCTGAGCACTTGAGAGGATAAGAAACAAAGTTGGGAAGCTTCAAGGGCTGTAGGGAAAGGAGAGAAAGGAACCTAGCCAGGAGCCAGCATCTGTAGGACGGGGGCTACTCCCAGACACAGTGCAGGAGGTGAGAGCATGGGAGTTACAGCCTACCGGGCTGGACTGATGCCACAGCCCACCTTGCAGCCAGACGGCCTGCAAACAGCCACCTTCCAGGTTCTGGTTATGGAGCTTGGGGGCAGGCTCAGCTTCTGATCCTTACCTTTCCCTTTGTGTGACCTAGGCTAGGCTCAGTTTCACAGTCTGTGAAATGGACACAATACTCTCTTCCCAGAGTCCTGGTGAGGGCGAAATGAAATGAGTCAGTGGCTGCATGGAATTTGTATCATTTGGACTATGATGACAACGTAATAAACATTAGGGGAACGGTGCAGGCGCCAGGGTGCTGTGGGCATAGATGACCCACGGGGAAGCTGGTGCTGGGGCAAGGTCTTGAAGGAGATTGAGTTTCTATACAAGGAAATGCAAAAAGTGAATCAGTGCAAGAGCAAAAAGTGAATGATTCAGAAGGCATTCCAGTACAACAAATAAAGAATCCAAACCGAATGACTGGGTTCCTCAAAAAGAGGACGTTGCTCTGCCAAGCTAGAGTATTAGTCAGGCGGAGGAGGCGGTTACTGGGAAATTTCGCCCTGTTCAGCATTATTGAGAAGTTGTGGGTTCCTGAAGCCTTATACTGGTGTTGCACAGCCCTGCAGGCTTAAGATTACCCAAATTCTTGGGTCAGGGAGCGAAAAGGAAGTATTTAGGGCAGGATCTCCTTAAAGGGCAGAATGGCCTCAAGGGAAAGCATTTAGATGTGTTGGAGCATCTGGGACAGCTGCACAAGCCAACTAACATCTGCCCCAGGGAGGCAGGACTTGGCAACATCTGGGAAGCAGGGACAGGGTACTCCCAGGGTCTGGGTCTGATGCAGTCTTTCTGTCCATTTCAGAAAAAAACCTCTCCCATTTCTTCCCACACTCAAACTGTGCTGCAGACCTCCCGTGAAAATGCTAGAACGAGGGAGAGGACGCTGTATTCCAGTTCCTCCACTTGCTGTGTGACCTTGGACAAGTCACTCACTTCTCTGTGTCTTCAACTGTCATCTACAAATTGGGCACCGCGGCACCCAACAGGAGTAGAGAAGTATCTGCTTCTCTAAACAGTTGGTAAACACTGACCTCTTTGTCAGTCTCAAGGCCTGGTCCCATTTTCTCCTCCGATGACTCCTTGTTGGGGTGACTGTAGATTCTAGAGTCAAGTAATCGAATGCCTCGTCTGGTGCCCTCCCAGAAGGCATTGCGCCAGTGCACCTCCACCTATATATATACATTTACATCAACAACATGGTGAGCTTTGTTCTTAGAAAAGACAGAAAGCTATCAGGAAAAACAGGTGAGGAGCACATAAAATCTCAAGAAATAGGAAGGGGGAGACCCTCCTCCACAGTACCACATCTGTATGTTGCATGTGAAGGTGACCCTCCCACTCCGCCCCCCCATCTCCCCTAGATCTGGAGATAGACAGATAAGCTATCTGGGGTTTTGGGGAGAACCAGGACTCAGAGAGGCACCACCTCCCCTCCCTGAGATCGGTTCTGGTTCATTGTCTCACGCAAGTCTCCAAGCACTGGATGCTGGAGGTGGGTTTGAGGGAAGGACGTTTGAAGTTGAGGAAGTACGTATGCCATTGGGGAGCAGCTGCTGTGTCTATGAGGTGACTGTAAGGCAATCTTTCTGCCCAGGCGTCAAAAGATAGCTCAGTTTGGCCCTTCAGTGCATCTCTGACAGGCAATTCCTCAATTATCCATGAACTTTCTCCTCTTACGCCAGCTGTGAGCAGCCTCCCATGATGAAGGCAAGTTCAAGGTCAGCGGAAGGGGTGATTTCAGCTTCAAACAGAAACTGTAGTGTGGCCCCCAGTTTGAGCTCACTTCCTGTCTTGTGGGGCCTGAGTAGGTCCCTCTCCTAGGGCTGGATGTTCTGTTCCCTTTCCCCACACAGAACGTCCAGGTTCAGCCTGCTGACCAATGATCATCTACTGGGAAAGTGGACCGAGCTGTACCCCAAGATATCAGCTCATCCTGAGCTGCGTTGGGGATTCCACCAAGTGTTTAGAGAAGTAGATACCGTCCTGAGTCACCGGCCCTGTGAGTTCATTGCCTGTCAGGACTGAAAGGGGCAGCTGGAGGGGAGGAAGTAGATTGCGGCACCACAGAACAGAAGCTGGGTTTGGGTACAGAGCTGTCTTCCCTGAGCTGATACCAGAACATGGGTTATGTCATCGGTTCTCTGGGGCCTCCAACAAACATACTGAGAGCCTGTATGTCAGGTGACGTTTCTCAGTTCTGGGGACACAAGGGAGGGACAGAGGATAGGTACCTGCTCTGGATAGATAACCCACTCTCACAAGGTCCTCCCTGCTTTCACTAGTGATTACTGTATGCCACCAAGTTCCAAACTGTGCTCCGGGCTGACATGACCTCACACAGCCCCTTCCATCACTGTCCAGGATGCAGTCCCCCTACTGTTACCCCATTTCACGGACATATTGTCCTGCCAGACTTCCTTCTCCTCCTTCAGGTTATGACCTTTCAAAAAGGCAGTGAGTCAAGGTGGGGTTCATAGGGTGACACTTCACCCAGCTCTGTTGGGTGATCTAACAAGTGAGGAATGAGGGGCTGTCATCTTCCGATAAGGCCAGTCCCCGCCCCCCTAAACACCCTCCCCATCTGGAGAGGTCTCTCGTGCCTGGAGCCTCCAGCAGAGCCTTTCTCAGCATTCCTTAATCATCCTTACTTGGAGGCGGGCATGCCTTTCTTTGCTCATCAGCTTCTCCATTCTCTCACAAAGAGAGAATTTGACTCTTTCCAGGCAAGAGCAGCCTTTGGGTACGTTGTAGTGTAGGTGAGTATCCCTCTGTCTCAGAACCTTCTTCTCCCGTCCATACAGCAGGACATGATGTGCATGAGCTCAGTTATGTACGTATCAGCTGCTTGGATCAGAAGCTCCAGTGGGCAGAGGAAGAAGAAGGTGCTGGGAGCCCAGAGGGAACATAACCCCCACCCCAGACGTGACAAAAATGGAGGTGTCCATGCTTCTGGTTGCATCTGCCTGGCAGCAGAAATCTCCCAGGGCTGGGCCCATCTTGACTGAGACATGATAGGACAAATGGCTGTTTGGAGACCTGGATGTCACTCGCGGTCCACTGCAGGTCTGGTGGATGAGGAAGGCCCCAAGCGAAGAGCCATCATAATCACCAGGGCAATGAAATGGCCAATCACAAAAGTCCCCCAAGTGGGGTTAAAGAATTCTAAACTTTGTTTAGGAGATAATAATTCCCAAACCAAACGTTGGTCCCAGGGACTGCTAGACATTAGTGTCACTATATGGAGAAGGAAACTCAAGCTTCTACTCTCACTGGCATCTGTATCCTGGTGGGGAGATTTAGAACCAGGTCACTCCTGCTCTGAGAAACAGAGTTTTCAGAATGCTCATCTGTTTGTGTCATGCTGGTAGATTAAAATCTGCCATGGTGGGGCATTTACATGGCAGAAAGTGGCAAACACTATCAAGCACCCCTGACCCCGCCATCATCTCTTACCCAAAGGCTGATTGTTTAACACTCGCACTGCATTGTGGGAGAGAGACAAGCTATCTTGGTGGCCACAAAGGGTTGAAGGAAAAGTCAGCAGGGTGATATGCCCCAGAGGGAAGGAGAAGGGTGGCCATGGGGGAAAGCCTAAGATGTGAGGACTCCTGAGCTGAGAGGAAGCATGAACTGTGGAGGAGTCTGGGTCAAGGGTAGGGATGACCGCTGCGTGTATCCCAATTTCTTCTGTTGAAGCTCTGCGTCTCCTCAGTATGGGAGTCTACATGGCTAGACTGGGCCATTGAGGTGAGCCCTAACCCACCCTGGCCACTGTCCTTACAAGAAGAGGAATTTATGAATACACTCATTTGTTAGAAATAGTATTATTTGGCGCACGCCTTTAATCCCAGCACTTGGGAGGCAGAGGCAGGCGGATCTTTGTGAGTTCAAGGCCAGCCTGGTCTATAAAGTGAGTCCAAGACAGCCAGGGCTACACAGAGAAACCCTGTCTCGAAAAACCAAAAAAAAAAAAAAAGAAATAGTATTATTTAAGAATATTGATTAACACTAATGATTTCTTAAAGATTCCTTTTTAGTTATGTGTGTGTCTGTATATGTGCATATATGTATGGGGGTGCTCGAAGATACTTTCAACACATCAGTATTTGCTCATATTTGTCCTACTGTGCTGGTTCTTTTCACTGGTCCCTTCACTACAGCCAAGAAAGTTCCCTTCTGTTTTCATGGTGTGTGTGTGTGTGTGTGTGTGTGTGTGTGTGTGTGTGTGTGTG
>CAJQZJ010032904.1:6836375-6861150 GCA_907164525.1 Lophiomys imhausi
TGTGTGTGTCTGTGTGTGTGTGTGTGTGTGTGTGTCTGTGTCTGTGTGTCTGTGTATGCGTGTTTTGTCCCCTCGTCACTCCATCTTATCCCTCCTCTCTACCCCTTTAGACTCCTCACACATAGGCTTTGCTCCAGGTTTCCAGGTAACAGATTTTAAACAGCAAGGGAAAGTCCCAGGAATGTCCTGGATGGCCATGACAAGGCATTGTCCTCAGGATGGCAGTGAATCTGAAAATATGGCCACAGAGCAGCACGGTCCATTTGCCCCAAACAGGAAGCAGATCCCAGCTAGGCCTGCAAGCAGACAGCAAGGAGGGAAGCGGTACAGAAAGAGGAAGAAGGGAGAAGGGAGGTAGGGAAAGGTAGAGTCAGCCTCCCCCCCCCATCCTCCTTCTGTACTGACAGTCATCTTGCTGTGCTATGTCCTCCAAATCACAAACCCAGCGGTGACATCTGGCCAGATCTGTGAGCTTAGTTATACCTTTCTTTATGGTGGAATATACAGGCAAAGACCTTAGTGACCTAGCCCACCATGTTGCCAAACACGGAAGTCTCAGTGAGGCAGATTTTACTGATGTCCCTGGAGAATCAGAAGCAGGTGTGTCACACACGGGGCTTTTAGTCTTCTGGAAACTTCATTAACACTCTCAATGTTTTCTTAATCTTCCTTCTCTCCTGTACAGATCTCCAACCTCCATCCCGTGACCACAGCTAAGAGTCTGAGCATTTGACCCAAAAACAGTGGGCTAGGCTACTGCCCCACCACGCTTTCCTCACACTCAGAGAAGAGCAACAAGAAAACCTTCACAGAATTGCTAGAATTCAGGTCAGGGCCTCCTCTCAGCCCCCATCCGCCCCTTCGAGTGGCTTTATTTGAATGGGTCAGAACCTTTCAGAGGTGGGGCATTCTGAGAGGTCTTCTGGCCATCCATTGGGGGTGTGCTCTCACAGGGGATGCTGGGGGCCTCAGCCATTTTCTTTTCCTCCTTTAGTTTCCCACTTCTGTGAGGTGAGCAGCTGTGCTCCATCACGCCCTTCTGCCACGGTGTGTTCCGTCGCCACAGGGCAAAGGCACCTGGGCCAATTATGGTGGACCAGGACCTCAGCAAGCCTTTCCTCGTTAACAGGGGCTTCTGCACTCCATATATGCTGTTATCCTTATATCTCTTCCAGGTCCTGGCCCCAGGTCACACTCTGAACAGTTTAAACAGGGACAGGAGACTGCAAGTCTGGCCACTTGGGAAGATGGGGGATTTACACAACAAAGATGCTGCCAGAATTATTTTTTTTTTTTTTGGTTTTTCGAGACAAGGTTTCTCTGTGTAGCCCTGGCTGTCCTGGACTCACTTTATAGACCAGGCTGGCCTCGAACTCACAAAGATCCACCTGCCTCTGCCTCCCAAGTGCTGGGATTAAAGGCGTGCGCCACCACCACCCGGCTCAGAATTATTTCTTAAGCACATCAGTGTCGCTCCTTTTGAATAGTTGTTACCCAGGTTCCTCCTGCCCACCTGGCAGAATTAGGACTTTCCTCACAAGAGGACAGGGGACTCAATGACAGAACAGGACTTAATGATGGTTGGGACCTGGTACTATCCCCTTGAGCTGCCCCTTAGAGGCATATTCTTTGATATAGGGATGGGCCTGATGACTGATTACAAATCAGGATTGTCTCTTTTTGTTATAGAAATGGAACCCAAGCCGGGCGGTGGTGGCGCACGCCTTTAATCCCAGCACTTGGGAGGCAGAGGCAGGCGGATCTTTGTGAGTTCGAGGCCAGCCTGGTCTACATAAGCGAGTCCAGGACAGCCAGAGATATTCAGAGAAACCCTGTCTAAAAAAACCAAAAAAAAAAAAAAAAAAAAAAGAAATGGAACCCAAATGGAGGTCAATCTTGGTGAACAGACATTAGCATAAACTTTCTCAGCATCCCTAAACTTCAATTATGTTATACAATTTTCTTTTCTACAGTTTCTAACAAGCCTGATTAGTGCACTATTATCTTCCAGTCATACTGGAGACAATGCTCCTTTAGCTAAATTCTGTTTTGTGTAACTTACTAATTCTTAAGGAAATTAGCCAATCCTTCATAGCGTCAATTTTTACTACTTCAAGTTTCTCCTATGCCAGGACAAAGACTTTAAGATGCACCCACTTACATCTTCAGCACTTATTTCCTGGTTGAAATCACTTCCTCCATCTGAGCTGTGAGGCTACAGCTACGTCACCGGGTCATCCTCTCTGCTTACCTCACCACTTGCCCCACCCTGCCTCTCCCGCAGCCACATCACCAACTCCTCCTAGCCCTGGGAGTTCAGCCTTAGTTGAAAAGAGCCAGGGAGCCACACTTTCTCTCCCTCAGGCTGCTCTTTTGACCTTTGCCTTTCCCTGTCCGATTTCAGATCCTCTGGTTCCCTTCTGCAGAAGCTAAGGAAACGAACTGGAATCAGTGGGTCTGCGTTCCTGCTAAATCAGGTTTTATACCGTGGTGAAAGAGGCAAGGTGGTGAGGTACAAAGTCAGCCTGGAAGACAGAGACTTGAATTCAGAGCCAGCTCTGTATTTCCTGGTGGAGGAGGTGCAGGTGTCACTGGGCAGTCATTTTACTTCCCTGAGCCTCGGGGTCCTTACTGTCAAAAGCATGGCTCTCACTCAGCAATTTTGTGCTGCAAATTACTGACATGCATAAGCTACGGAATGGGAGCCTGGGGAAATGATAATAATTAGCCAGGTCGGTTCATGCATAGCCTGGAAAAACAAACTACTGAACTTAGACTTCATCCTTTAGGTGCTAGGGCGTCAAAGTAGGCTCTTTGCCTTCACTATCAGCAGATAGTAGAACTGAGATGGAAGACTTATTGTTCAAGAGGCAAGATGGGGACAGGAAGGAGGCTGGGACACTGGGGAACACATACAAAAAAATCTGGCAACAGACAGTAACTGAGAGTGGGAGGAGGTCCTAGGTAGGCTCCTGGAGGCAGCTTTGTCTGGGATGGAGGACCCTCCCTTCCCACTCTCCAAGCCCTCCACCCAGCACTGACCACTTGTTTTTGACCTACCCCTGGCAAAGGCAGTAGGAAGAATGTGAGGAAGTTGAGAAAGGGTGCCAGAAAACACAAATCCCACTTTTTCTTTCTCAACTTTTCAAACACTGACTTCATCTAGAATAATCAGTGCATAGCAAAATAGAGAGAAATAAAAGGTTTTTGGGTTTTTTTTTGGTTTGTTTTTTTGTTGTTGTTGTTGTTTTGTTTTGAGAAAGCTTAGCGAGCTGGCTTTGATTGACTTCCATTAGCACCAGGCTCCATGCTAGTCATTTGTTCTGTTACCCTGTGGAGCAACTGGTCAGCACCACCTCCACTTTACAAATCTCACTGAGGCACAGAGAGGTGAGGGGTGTGGACAGTGGTGGTCATCGTGGATTGCAAGCTTTTCAGGGCCCAAACTCAAAGTGCTTGAGGGGAAACTAAGCACCTAAGAAGACTAGAGCAAAAGAAGACCCAGAAACATCAACTGTCTACAATTCCAAGATACGCGTTCTTCCCTGCAAGTATTACAGAACTCTTAATAAATAGTGTCCTGTAAGGAGGAAACATGTTAGACATAGTGAAACTACAGTTTTACACTGTACAAAAATATTGTAACAAGCCTGTACAAGGTATAAGGTACTATTTCTGAGGGGCTGGAGAGATGGCTTAGCAGGTAGCTTAGCAAGAGCTCTTACTGCTCTTACAGAGGACCCAAGTTTAGATCCCAGAACTCAGACTGAGCAGCTTCACAACTCCCTGTAAATCCAGCTCCAGGGAATCCTATCCCCTCTTCTGGCCTCCATAGGCACCTACACTCATATACATAGACACACATACACATACCTGAGATGTAAAAAATAAACCTTTTTTAAAATATATATATATATATATATATATATATATATATTTACAAAAACAACCACAGATATAAAATATCCCAAAGTGAGTTGTGACCACCTCATAAGGAAAATTACAAAGTTATAATTATAAAATTAGGTGATGTTGAAGAAAATCTAGTTATAATACATAGAGATGTATGTTATGTTCATGACCAAAAAAAGGACAATTTATACAAATTATATGGTCTATTCCAATCAAAGCTCAACAGAGCTTTTTATTTAACTCAGTAACTTGAATGTTCAATTTAAACAGAGAGCAAAGAGTCAAGAAAGGCTAAGGCACCCTTAAATCAGAATTATGGGCCGAGAACTGACCCAACCAATATCAAATTTTATTATAGCAGCCACGATTAAGACAATGTGAAATTGGCACAGAAACTAATGAATGATAGCTAGAACAGAAAGCCCCTAATGGACCTCTATATTAGAAAATCTGATTTCTGATAAAGGTTGCATGCTATGATTCTGTAAAAAAAGTTACCCAATCACAAATACACAGGCACACATGCTCACACATAAACATGCACACACACACACTGCATACATATGTACACACACATACATGTACATTCACATATACACATACACACATACATACATGCACACTCTTATACACACACAGACACACACACACATACATACCCACACACTCACACATACATAATTCTAGGTGATTCCAGGTCTTACATGCACACATTAATGGATAGATACATTTGGCCAAGTTGAAATAATTTCTGCCTGTCAAAAAGCATGACAGGGGATTAAATAAAAAGGGGAAAATGTAGACAATATTTTCAATGTATAGTGAATAAATAATTAGGATTCAGGATAGATTAAAACACCTTAAAACTAAAGCAGAAAATCCGAAAGAAACAGGCAAAGAAACCCAAAGTTATTTTCCATAAGAGGAAACAAACATAACCAAGGGATACGTGACAAGATGTTCAGTCTCATTACTTACAGAAATACAAATCAAAACCACAATGAAACATCATGTCCTACCTGGCAATTGAGTGAAAATTTTAAGTCTGGTCTGGGAATTTGGCTCAATGGAGAGTCCTTGCCTCCACTGAGACATGCGTGATGCATCTTAGCTGAGCAGGGAATTGACCCATCAAATATAAAAATGTATTACAGCAATCACACAACAGCATGTAATCCGAGTGTAGATTAACAAGCAGATGACTAGAACAGAATTAAAGTCAACCCTCAGAACCACACACAGTAGACAAAAAGAACCTAGCGGTGGCAAGTGCCAGGACCATCTGCTCCCGATGGAAGTGCAGTTGGCACTGCCACTGTGAAGAGGCCACACATATCTCATCTGCCAATAATTTTGTTGCTAATTATAGTTATTGGGACATTTTCAAGGGGGAATAAGTGTACATAGGGTATAAGTACATTTGGGAACATGAATGGTCGTAGCTGTTTGTGTGTCAATATCCTAGAATCACCTCATCCATAGGGTGGCTATTAAAGAAGAGGGAAAAGCAGAAAATAACAAGTGTTGGTGACCATATGGGAAAGTTGGATTTCTTGGGCATCACTGCTAAGAATGTAAAATAGTTCAGCTTCTCTGGAATACAGTGTGGTGATGCTTCAACAAGTCAAAAGTAAAATAAATGCACAGCAGTCCGGCTTTGGGAAGCACCTGAAAGACTTGAGGGTGGAGATTTGAATGGACGTCTTCTGCCTTAGTACTGGCAGCCATGAGGAGCTGAAGCACCTAAGTGTTTATCCAGGGTGGACGGAGAAGCAAAGGGGATGAGTACAGGGGTCCCTGACTATGATAGTTGGACTTAGCTGCTTTCCAAGTTCATAATGGTGTGAAAGCGGTGCACAGTCAGTAGGAACTGTGCTTTCAATTTTGGCCTTCCCCTGGACTTTCTCCTGACTCTGGGCAGCAGTAGTGAGCTGAAGTTTCCAGTCAGGAGGTGAAACAGCAGATTCTACAGGGGGGCTGCGCTGCGCTGCCAGGATGTGTGCTTCAGGAGCTGGATTTGCATTCTCAGTTGACGTGTTTGTCAGCACATCCTTCAGTGTTAAAGGCAGCTCTAGATAAAATGGAATATATATATATATATATATATATATATATATATTCATTTTTACCCTGCCTATAAAATCCTGAGTTCTAAAACAACCTACTAATGAGTACAGCAGTTTTAAATTATAAGGTTAATACAAACATAGCAACTGTAGGAGAAAGCGGGTTATCAGAGACAGAGGATGGGTAAGTCTGCTGTAAGGTTGATACCCATAAAGTCTCATGAACATGGCTGCCTAAACATGACCTGAATGAGGACAACACCAGTACACATCCTAACATGAAAAGGCAACTAAGGAGTGTAAAGAGTGGGAGAAACCGTGGAAGAACCCCGAGATTGGTTATCCAATACCAAATGGCCAACCCCTAAATCTTATACATACAAGTAACTTTATATGGACCGGGCAGGTTGTACATATAAGACTATTTAGGAACACACACACACACACACACACACACACACACACACACACACGTAGATATATTTATTAACCATTAAAGAAATAGAGGCTATGAATTTGGGATAGAGCAATGATGGGTGCATGGGAAGGGTTGGACGGAGGAAAGAGAAGGGGGAAAGATGTAGTTATGGGAAAAACACATTATATTTTAATTTCAAAAAATAAAAATATTTATAAGTGTCAATTGTTTATGTTAGCAATGAACAGTTGGATATTTCCTACTAAATAAAACACACATGATGAAGTATCACTCAATCTTTCAAAGGAAAGAGATCTTGACGGGTGTGACCCTGCTTGTGCTTCGAGGGCCCAAGGGTAGACAGATCCACAGAAAGCAAAATGGTGGTTGGGGCTGAGGGTGAGGAGAATGGAGAGTTATTGTTTATATTTTATTTCTTTGGTTTTGGGGGGAAGGGTGCCTGTGGAGGCCAAAGGAGAACTTGTGGGACCTGGTTCTCGTTCCACCATGTGAGTCTCAGGGAGAGAGCCTGGGAGCTGACTGAGTTAACTGTGAGCACCTTTCCGCACCGAGCCATCTTGAAGACGTGAGAGTTACCGTTTCTTTGGCACAGTTTCAGTCTGGGAAGAAAAAAAAAAAGTCCTGGGGATGAGAGGCCTAGTTTGCTTCCCATTGCTGCGATGAACCCCATAACCAAAAGCAACTTGGAGAGAAAGAGTTTATTTCATCTTTTACAGCTGTCATGAAGGGAAGTCAATGTGGGGACTCAAGCAGAGGCCATGGAGAAATGCTGCTTACTGGTTTGCTCAGCTTGCTTTCTTATACAATATAAGGCCACTTGGCCAGGTATGGTATGACCCACAGTGGGCTGGACCCTCCCTCATCATCAATCATTAATCAAGAAAATGGCCCCCCAGACTTACCTGAAGGCCAATTTTATGGAGGAAGCATTTTCTTAGTTGAGGTTCTCTCTTTCCAAATATGTTGAGTTGACAAAAAACTAACCAGCACAAGGTGAACGGTTGGTGACGGCCACACAACAATGTGAACGTGTAACAATGCCAGTGAACTATCCACTGAAAATGATTATTTCAAAAAAACTCCCAAAATATTAAGCTACTAAAATGGATGCTATAGATGTTTTTACATGTATCCTAAAATAAAAGTGCATATCATTGTGTTTAATAAAATGTTTAAAAGTTAAAAAAAAATCCTAGAAAATTTCCACATATATGTGATTAGGAGTGTAGAGACAACTTGGGAAACAGTACACACACACACACACACACACACACACACACACACATTGTATTGTTCGTTATGCATCAGTGTGCATGAGCAAGCAGGGCACGTGGCACTCAGGAGTGAAAAGAGCAGCATAAAAAAAAATGTCACTCTCCAGCTACAGGAAAGTCAAAAGCATTATATTTGGGGACTAGACAGACAAATAGATTTAAAATTCTAAAGCAAAGTGTAGGGTTGGGCCACTCCAAATTCAAGGCAGTGGCTTGCTGTGGGCTGGGAAGAAGAGACTTCTCTTTCAAGAGAGGCATGGGGTCTTCTGAGACACTAGCAAAGGATATGTGGGTATCCATATTTTATACGTGTATTATGTTCTCTTTTTATTAATTATAATATTGTGAAATCTTTAAAATGCTTTATACAGAGGGGCATGGTGGCACATGACTTTAAGCTCAGCACTCAGGAAGTAGAGGCAGGTGGATCTCTGTGAGTTCAAGGCCAACCTGGTTTACAAAGCGAGTCCAGGACAGCCAGGGCAGCTACACAGAAAAAATCCTGTCTCAAAAAAACAAACAACAACAACAAAAAGCTTTATACAGAAAGCAGATGGGGGAAACTCCATAACAATATCTCTATGTAGTAAGACTTTAATATTCTACTTTCTGTCTCTTTAAAATCCTGTAATTCTTTTATAGAAAAGTGATGTTCAGTTATGTTAAGGAGAGGGAAAAAAATAAAGAGAGCTTTTCCCTCTGATTTGTTCAGAGAAAGGGGAAGTGGGAGGAGATGGTAGAGCATTGGGCTTCCCCCAGCTCTGCCAGGAACAAAACCGTTTGAGGCAGAGAGTTACTTGGAGGTAGAGCAGTCTAACCATTATCTTGAAGAGGTGGCTGTTCTTTTAAAGTCAACCGTCCAGTTCCCCCAGGAAATCCCTGCCAGTTTCAGGAGTGGGCAGAAGATTCTGACACCACTGGCCTTTTGAACCAACAAGATGTAGCCACAGGGCTCAGCCAGCTCTTGTGAGACAGCAGACCTCAGTCTTGGTACAAATCTCCCTTCAACAGCTTGTAAGACCAGATGAAGGAGGTGGAAACGGGAACGCACTGGACTGGGAGATGGTTTGAGAAACGTGTTCCAATAGTCCCCAAGCATCCGGACACTGTGCCTGCCCCAGGTTTCTCTTGCCAGCATTGCTTCTTGTGTCCCTAATCTGTCCCCCATTCTGTCGAGGTGGTCTGAGCTTCTCACAAACACGTGTGCAGCATCAGCAGCCCTGCTAGGGCTTAAGACTTGGGCAAATGAGACAATGGCCCCCTTGAAGGAGCTCAAGGTGTTGTGGGCCACAGAGAGAGCCATCCAGCCAGGCCTTGTGCACCAGGCAGGGCAATCAGAAGGAAACCTCGAGGTCAGATAAGTTGAGATGGGGAGCCTGTCTTCCAGGCAAAGAAGGCTGGGTGAGCTTGGCATGAGGAGAATTATAAGCAGTTTTTGTTATTTGTTTTTCTAAAATTATGACTATAAAGCCAAGCCTGGCTATGGCCAGGTGAGGCTGTGAAAATTAACAGAAGCTATATCTCAAACATTCTTTTCTAGCAGGTAGAAGGACTTGCTATATTACATGGGCAGTGAGAAACCATGTGGGAATTTTAAGGAATGGAGGTGCCCACAGGTCCCTTCTATTAAGATCAGTCTGCCATTTAAGTGGTTTGCTATTCAATGATGCCATACCATAGGTCAAACAGAGGGTCTAGGACCAAACACAGGCAGACTAGAGAAAGGATATTATGTTAGTTTCCCACCACTGTGACAAAACACTAGAGAGAAACAACTTGTGGAGTGGAAAGGTTTGTTTTGGTGGCCTGACTTTGATGCTCTCCAACTATGGTGGCAGAACACACCATGGAAGAAGAGGCCTGTTTACCTAATGGTGGCCAAGAAGCAAAAAGAAAGACAGGGAGCAACCGAGACCCCGATATTCCCTCAAAGAAACACACCTCCACTGATCTAACTTCCTTCCAGTAGGTGCTTCCTCTTAAAAATGCACTAAAAAAAAAAGAAATGTACCTCTCAGTAGCACCAAGGTGAAAACCAAACCTTTCACACATGGGCCTTGAGGGACACTCTAGATCCAAGCCACTTCGGGGACACACAGACCAAGCACACTCCCAAAGCCCTGCCTATGCACTCATCACAGCTCACCTGCTGCGGGAAGTCCTATATGTCCTCTGAGACTCTGGTTGTCCGTTGGCAGAGTGAGCTGATGTGAGTTTCTGGAAGCCCTGTGATGTGAGACATGACTAGGAAATAGTCCCCCAAGTAAACTGTCGACCCCAAAACAAGTGGCTGAGTTACGTGGATGTGCTATTAATCTTAACAATCAAAATAAACCGAACACACTTGTATACAGAATATGAAGAAAAGACATGCAAGTATTCACATCAAATTAAAAATAAAATTAGCACTCCAAAAGAGAAAGCAAAGGCTGGAATTGGGACCAAGAGCTTTATCTGTCAAGTTTCCATTTTAAACAGATTCCTCTGTGACATATGCATTAGAAATTAATTGGAAGAGCAGGTGGAAGGTGGGGGGGGCACATGTCTTTAATCCCAGCATTCAGGAGGCTGAGGCAGGTAGATCTCTGAGTTCAAGACCAGACCAGTCCACAGAGCGAGTGCCAGGACTACACAGAGAAACCCTGTCTTGAGAAACAAAACAAAAACAAAAAAATTAACTTGAAAATAAGTTGACAGGACTCCTTGTCAGTGAGAAGGTATTGGCCAGTGCCAGCTCCCCTCTGCTTGCTCACACAGTAAAATCTGATATCCATGCAGTTCCAGCTTCTAATTCACCCTAATTCCAACCTGAGTCTGGGCCAGAGCTATTTCTGGCTCACTGTAGTCTTTCAATAAATATTCATAAAAACCCTTCTCTGATAGGCTCAGAAATAGACTGAAGGGCTCTCTCGTGGTAGACCCATCTTTCCAAGGCTGTGTGTGTGGCACCCTTGGAGACCACCAGAGGGTCTAAGCTAGGTCATCAACCAAGACCTTGACTCACCGCCTCCCAAGTTCTTTCTCAGTTCCTAGTCCAGAGTTCATTTTGCTTTCCTGCAAAAGCAAAGAACACTCACCTCCAGCCTCCATTGCCCCTCCATCCCCCCCAAAAAAGCCCAGTGTAATGAGAGAAGCCACCAGCAACAGCAGCCTTAGCCAGGGCAGAGTGGGGGCCTCACCCTCATGTGTGGGCCCTTTTCTCCTGCTTAACTATCTTTTCAAATAGGGCACCTTTGAATTAAACAAGTAGTATTTCTTTAGATACTTGGTGAAATCAAACCTGAACTTTCCCAAAGTGAATTCTCTTTTCTGAACTCTGAGGGCATCACTGTGTGGTTCTGAGGGGCACAGCAGGAAGAGCACTGGGCCCCTCTATTCCAGCAGGGAACAATGAGGGGCGTTCCTCTTATGGGGCAGGCAGGATACTGTTGATGTCTACATCCTGTCTACACTGCCCTAGAACACTTCCCGGGGCCGGGGGCCAGATTTCTTGAATTTAACTTAAGTGGGAAGCTGCATCAAAGCTTTGCCAAAAATGTAGCTGTGTGTAAATGAGGAAAAACGTGGGGAGAGAATGGGATGACTATACAGGGCCAGGAGAAACTTGGACCGAGGTTCCCGAGGCCGCAGTGGTTGACGGGATGAGGCTCAAGATCCAGCCAGACCCAAAAGCAGTAATGGCAGAGCCCTTGCAGTCTCCTGAGGTTCACACTCACTCCATTTTGCAGAGGGAGAAACTGAGGCCAGAACGGGGACTGGGCAACCCCAACCGAGGCGATCTGGAAGCTTTCTCTTCTGCCTTTGACCCTAGTTTGTGTCCATCAGTGGGGTGGAGTGGAAATACTTCTTCTTAGGCCCCTTACTCAAAATACAGAGAGCTGAGTACTCCCACACGGAGGAGAAGGGGATGGGAAGGAGGACCAAGGCTTTCCACCCACCCAGAGCCTCAGTTTACAAACGAAGAGAGAGACTTACAGGGGCAGGCAGTGTGGTGAGTGGCTTCAGGGTCACCCAGCCTCCCTTGCTTTCCTGTTTCCTGGAGCTCAGTCTGACACTGGGCATCATAGCCCACCCAGAGGAAGCATGGCCGTCATCAGTGAGGCCAGCGCAGCGCCACCCACACAGTGACACACACGCTTAGACACAGAAACCCAGACGAACTCCCCTTGCCTAGCTGAGGAGCATGAGACGAATGGGGAGGAATGGGAGGGAATGGGGGGATGGACAGGCCCTGAACCCGCGGAGGAATGTGAGGAAGAAACTGCCCTACCTCCCCACCCCCTCACCCCCCGACCCCCCCACCCAGCCACACTCCTAGACAATGGAGGAGGAAGGACCAGGTGAGCTCCAGGTCAGACTCGAATGACTTGAAGGTGAGCAGCTGGCGCTGAGTCACACAGCCTACGTGAGCCTTCTGACGCAGCAGGTGAGGTTAGCACTCCCTGGGTGCGACCTTGCAAGAATACGCGCTTCAAAGCCCTGAGAAATGTAGCGGGAATGCCCATGCCTCAGACCAGAGGGTCATCGTGTGCCTGAACAAACGCTCCCTCTGTGTAGTAGTCAGTCTGGATGCTGCCACCGACAGTCCTCTAGGAGTGGCAGGCAAGAGGACCAGGGCCATTTCCTTGAGTGAATCCTGTGAGCTAGATTCCAGACCGCCCGGGCCATTCAGCACAATATAGAGGGTGGCACCACCGACCCCAGGTTAATAATGAGCAAGCTGAGGCCCAGAGCGGCTCTTTACAGGAACTGGATTAAAATTCCGGCTCAGCATAGCCCAAAGCACGGTACCTAGAGACAATGCAGCCATTCTCAACCTGTGGCTCCCGACCCCTTTGGGAGCTCTAAAGACCCTTTTTTCGGGGGTCGCCTAAGACCATCTGAAAACACAGATATTTACGATTCACAACAGTAGTAAAATTACAGTTATGAAGCAGCAACGAAGTAATTTTCTGGTTGGTTGGGGGTCACCACAACATGGGGAACTGTATTAAAGGGTCCCAGCATTAGGAAGGGTGAGACACACTAATGTGTCATCGAAGGGTCACAGGCAAGAGTCAAGGGTGAGCCATGCCTTGCAAAGCTTCAGAGGTCCTACAAGGGAAGCAGGGCCCAGACAGCAGACCAAAGCACCCAGAATCTTCTGCCAGGCATTGAAAATGTTAGAACGTCACCCCTCAGGGGTGGGGGACCAAGGTAGGTTCCTGTGTTGCTATCGGGAGGGTATGACAAACTACTCCTTTTCATACATGCACACGTGTGATACAGCTCTTGCCTCTGACATTTGCATATCAGGAGGGTATTTGCTTCTCCCCTCCACAAATAACAGAGGCAGGCCAGTGGATGTTACATGGGTATCCACTGTGTGGCTGGCATTCTCCAGGTACACATGGCACCTTCTAGGCTCCAGGCATGAAGTGTTGACAGTTTAGATGGCGCATGGCCCTGTGGAGGCCTTGGGTTGGGGAAGGTCTCCTAAACCTTCAAGTTTCCTGGGGAGAGAAAGATCAGAAGAACATCTGTTGGAGTGAATGCACAGTCTGCCCTCAGCGCTGCCTTTGTCCTTGAATGTCACCTGATCCCTTATGAAGCTGTGACAAGTAGGGTGGTAATTCTCACCTTTCATTCCAGCTCCCCCACTGGCACCCCACTGCGAGAAGGAGCTCTTCTTTCTTTTCCATTTGCTCACCTATGTCTTTACTTCCGACATTTAAAGGCTCCAGACTCAGCTGATACTTTCCCCATGCTAGGAGTCCTGCGTGAAGTGGGTAGAGTCTGCCGCTTAGATTTCAGCAATAAGTGTGTGATTCTTCAAGCCCTTCCCAGCCATGTGACAGAGCTAGGCAGCTGATGTACATATCTATACACACATATACACCTGTCTATCATCCATCCATCCCTCATATACCTATTCATTTATCTATCTACACACATATTAATACCCGTGACTTCACAGCTAAACCTCTGACATGGTTTAAATCTTGAATGTCTCCGAAAAGACCTGTGGGTGGACAGCTTGTATTCTGTAGGTGGGGCCTAGTGGGAGGCCTTTAGGTCATTAGGAGTGTGCCGCTGAAAGGGGCAATTGGCCCCTACCCTCTCCCTTTGCTCTGCTTCCTGACACGGACAAGAGAACCCTTGCTACATCCCAGGCCTCCGCATCATGCGCTATTTTGCTGCAGACACAAAACAAACAAAACCAGCTAATCTCAACATCCTGAAATCTCCAAAATTGTGATCCCCCAAATCAGTATTTCCCTTTGTAAATTTATCATCTTGGGTATTTGCTATTGCAGTGGGAAGCTGACTATCAGAACCTCCGATTCAATTTCCAAGCCACCTGCCTCTTCCAGGTCCCAGTCCCTGTTTGTAACTTCCACCTCCTCACGGCCAGCATTAGGTAGTCATAACATCCTAACGTTCCAGAAGGTGGCAGACTGTGTGGAAGATGGAGGTCCCTGAAGAGAATGGTGAAGCTGACACACTCTTGCAGGCACAGCAGAGACAACACGGAAGTGTAATACACTCTTCCTGAGTTTGAGGTGACATTCCTGTGAGCAAGCCTTTGAGCTGTCAGCACAGAGTTGTGGAGCACATTCATCATAGCCGCTTGATAAGTTACTACAGTACCACATACTTTAGAAGATCACATATTATGCTTTGAGAAAATTTACCTTTTAAAAAAATTGTGTGTGTCTGTGTGAGTGTGGCTATGTATATATGTGCGTAGGTACCTGTTGAGGCCAGAGGCATTGGATCACCTGGATCTGGAGTTATAGGTGATTGTGAGTGTGGGTACTGGGAACTGGACTCTGGTCCTTTGAGAGGATAGTAGGTGCTCTTAACTATCTCTCTCTCTGAGATATATATATTATATATATATATATATATATATAAAATCTTAACTAATAGACCCATACTATTTTTTTTTTTTAAGCTCTGGACATGGAGGGTGCTAGGTAAGGGCAGCTGTGCAAAGACTCTGAGGCAGGAGAATATATTCTGTTGTTAGAGGCCTGCCAAGAATTCCCTGTCGCCAGAATGAAGCAAGCAGAGGAAGGAATGGGAAAGGAGGTCAGAGGTGAAATAGGGAAGGCCTTATAGGCTGCAGCCAGGGGCAGGACTGACCTCTTACTGAGACAAGCTTTGGACTTTTGCAGGTAGAGGAAGAGAAGGCCTGATTTACATGGGACTTGACTCTGGTTGCAAGGTCAGGAATAGAATGTCTTCGGCAAGAACAAGGGCAGGAATCCATCTGGTACAGACATTTGATTCAGGTGATACATGACAATGGTGGCTTAAATCCATTAGTGCCTGTGTAATGTGACTAGGGGGACTCAGGTTCTGGATTAATCTGCTTGGTTTTTTTTGTTTTTGTTTTCCAGACCGGGTTTCTCTGTGCAGCCCTGGCTGTCCTGGAACTCACTCTGTAGAACAGACAGGTCTCGAACTCAGATATTCACCTGCCTCTGACCCCTGAGTGCTGGGATTAAAGGTGTGTGCCACTGACACCCATCTATAATCTTGAAGACCTAGGAAACAAATAACAGCATACAGGTCAGATGTGGTTTGGTGACCCTGCTGAGTCTCTTTCTAACCTGCCTGTGGTCCTGAAGGTATCCCTTCAGAGGAGAAACATTACAGCTGGAGCCCACGTGCAGTCACCTGATTGCCTTAAGAATCTCAAGTTCTACCACATGAAGATTAACATAACCAATCAACCCTAGGCCCATAAAGGCTTACAGAGACTGAAACACGAACCCCACAAAAAGAAGGAAAAAGTATATACATACTAGTTCTAGGCCCCCCCTATACATATATAGATGATAGGCAACTTGGTCTTCATACAGATCCCCTTAGCAACCGGGCGGGGGGGGTGGTGGTCTCTGTCATGGACTCTGTTGCCTGTTAGTGGAACACCTTACCTGTTCCATGTCGGGCCCCAGTGCAAGACAAAGCTCTTAGCCCTCATGTGACTGATGGACTGAGGGGGGTTGATATGTGGGGGAGAAGGAGAGGAGGGAGAAGGAGAAGGGGAAGGGGGTGAGAGGGTGGGAACGTGAGGGGGGGGGCTGCGATAGACATATAACTTGCATAAATAAATAAATGTTGGAACAAAAAAGCATCTCAAGTTCTAAATTTGAATAAGATGGTTCTTGTTTGCCCCAATGTCTGGAAAAGGCAATAAAAAACCCCACCCCTGAAACCGAACTTTTTAAAATTATTCAACATCTATTGGTAACTATATTCACTTATAAAAAATATAAACACTTAACTACTAACCCTGCAAATGACTACATCCCCTAAGACCTACCCACTAAACCTATTGATAACTATTGCAACTATTTTCATAACCTTTTAGAAGGATACAGTCTCTGGGGCAGGTACTCAGTCGTCAGGAACACAGTCTCTGGGGTAGACCCTTTAATGCACTTAGCAGTCTTTCTCTCAGAAAATCTCAAACGTAGATCCGTCAGGGTAAATTGGCTATGGCAGTCTTACCTTAAATAAGGCTTGAGGCTTTCTTCTCTCTGGGAGACCTCAGCCATCTGTAAGCCAACTTATTTCCTTTGTATCAGCAACTCTGCCGTTCTGCCTCAGTCTTTAAAGCTGGCCACAGTTCCATTCAGGCCACTGTTCAGACAGGTCAAACTCCTCTAGGCAAAAGCTGAGCCACAGGGTTTAGTCCTTGGCCTTTTGCAGTCTTGCTGAGGCTTTCTCTGCTCACCAGCTTCTTTCTGCCTCAGGGAGATCTGGCCATCAGTTCACCAGCACTTTCTCCATCAGAGGATACAAACTAGTCATTGTCCTTTCTAGTGTCAGGACCCACTAGCATGGGGCTCCCCCGGGCTCCTCCACTTGTCTTTAAGTAGGATCTCTCCTTGTTCCACTGGCTTCAGCCTCTGGGCTTTGTCCACTTAGCAGCTGAAAACAATGCTAGGCCATAAACCTTGTTTTTAGTCCATAGAGTCTCTCCTTGTTTCACCTGGCTTCCTCCTTGTTTAGTCCACAGAGACTCCCCTCATTTCACCTGACTTCATCCTTGTTTTTAGTCCATAAGCTGATAAGCCAATTGCCCACAGCCAAGTTGCTCTTCATGCCCCAGATTAAGAGACTGTATCAGAAACCCCCAGATATTTACTAAATCTAATTTATATTAATCTATCTCCTTACATACCCCAGGCCTGAAGTTCTTTATATATATATTTTTTCCAAACAAAAACTTGAGCACATAATCAAAGGTAACTAGATTCATAAGACATTAAAGACTCATGAGTAGAGGCAGATCTCTATGGGTTCAAGGCCAACCTAGTCTACACACCAAGTTCCAGATCATCCAGGATCACACAGTAATAACCCGCCTCTGTAAACCAACCAACAAACCAAACAACCCCATAAGTGACAGCAAGTATACCCCAGTGTTCTAACACCCTGGCCATAATAACATTATTCTTGTGGTCTAGGAGATAAAAAGCCATGTCTGAAAATCTGTAGAAGTAACTCAGCATCCTGGCCAGCAAGTGAGAGCATACTATGTGGCTTAGAGAGTAGTTCCACCAAAAGGTGCTTTTGATGGTACGAAGACATAGCAACCTCCTGAGACACCAAGAGCTGAGGCCCCTGAGGCTGGCAGCACTGATGCTCTTCTTCCCCTAGGCTTAGCAGGGCAGAGAGGAGATGTTTGGTCTGATGCAGAAGCATCAACACATGGAAACAGTGATGTCCACTGAGGGACAGAGATAGTCAGTGGAGAACCTGGGGATGCATAACCAAACTTCACTTCCTCCTCCTTCCAGCCTATCACAGGTGCCCCCGACAAGCTGACTTCAACCAACACAGTAGCCTAGGGGGCATCATGAAACCAACTTCTATATAATGGGAAAGGTGCCCTGGAGTGTGGGAACCAGGATCCAGGGTGGGGGTGAGGGAGACAGAGTCACCGACCTGGGAAACAGACTCCAGAGACCAGCATCAAGTGCAGATCTACTTTATTTTTGCGAAGCAGCAGGCATTTTTATACAGCCCATGGACCAATGGGGAGTTGGCATGAGCTCTGCAGTAGCCAACCATCCCACTGTCACTATGGGGAGGTGCCAGGCTGCCAGCACCCAAGGACACTTCCGTGCAGACGGGCAAGGCAACCACCACCCTGTTCCAGGCTCATTCTGAGGTTCACTAGTTTGCTAGGGTCTCCTATTTTGTGTCTCGAGGTTTGCCAGCAGACCTGGGCACTCATATATTTAGAGCGATATGGAAGCTTCCCTCGCTGTCCACTGGGCCCCACCAAGGGGCCAAAGCACCCACACTGGAGGTGTACACAGCCAGCATGGAACAATGACACAGAATAGCTGAGAAAGAACCAAAACGAAACTCCAGAACTGAAAACTACAATAATGAGAATGAATGACTTGGGCTGGGGAGATGCCTCAGTCATCACAGTGCTTGCCTTGCAAACACAAGCACCTGAGTTTGATTCCAAGAACCCTAGCATACTTTGTGAGGTCTAATCCAGTGAGAGACCTTATACACACACACACAGAGACACAGGCTCCTGAGGAATGACACCCCAAAGCTGTTCTCTGGCATCTACATGCATATGTAAACATGTGCACATGCTTCTACACACACACTGAGCCATGGCTCAATGAACGTCAACCCACATTACAGTGACCCAGCAAAAGTAGAACCACAGCTGAGGGCAAGGACGATGAACAGCTGTCAGATGATGGGCTTGCCATCCCTGAAGGCAGGGAGATTGAGAAGGGGGCAAACTTGGGAAATTTGGGGGAGGTGCCTGCCTGGTTTCTATAATCCTTTCTATCTGAGCCCCAAATTCCAAAACTCTTTGAAGTGGCTTGATAAGAGGCCATGTGCCTGCTTCCAGACTGTTGTCTGCCCCCTACAGTCTTGAACACATGCCTCTGCTTTTGCTTACACACTAAGAGGCCTTCTGTCTGGCCTCCTCTTGCAGCCCCATCTCCATTCTTGCCACCAGGCAGGCACTGCAAAGTGTTGAAGAAGTGTGTGCTTCCCCCAACCTTTTGTGACTCCTCTTGACTCCCATCAGGGTTGAAGGGTGGATTCTGACTGCTGAGGTAGGGCTGGGATCTTGGTTACTTTTCTATTTCTGGGACAAAACACCAAGACCAAGGTAACTTATGAAAGAAAGTTTCCACTGGGCCTATGGTTTCAGAAGATGAGTTCCACAATGGCAGAGCTAAGGCATATTGGCAGGAGCAGCCATCTTTTTGTTGTTGTTAATAGTGGTGTTGTTTGTTTGTCTTGGTTTTTTTTTTTTTTTGAGATAAGGTCTCTCTTATGTAGTCTTGGCTGGCCTGGAACTCACTATGTGTAAACCAGGCTGGCCTTGAACTCAGAAAGATCAGTCCCTCCCCAGTGCTGGGATTAAAGGCATACACCACCACATAGGGTCTGAGAGTTCACATTTTGATCCACCAGCAGGAGACAGAAAGACAGACAGTGGGACTGTCTCAAGTCTTTTGAAGTTTCAAAGCCTGCCCCCAGTGACACACCTCCTCCAACAAGGCCACACCTCCTAATCCTTTCCAAACAGTTCCATCAACTGAGACCCAAGTAGTCAAACATGAACATACAGGGGCCATTCTCACTCAAACCACCACATTCTACTCCTTGGTCCCCACAGGCTCACAATCATATCATAATGCAAAATGCATGTAGTTCAACTTCAAATCCCCATAGTTTTTCTAGTCTCAATACTGTTTAAAAGCAAATTACATATTTCTAATATAAAGTGGTATGGAATGCACATTACTATTCCGAAAAAGGAGGAATGGGATACAGTGAGGAAATACTGGGCCAAAGCAAGATCAAAACACAGCAGAGCTAAATCCAACTCTTTCAATTCCGTGTCTGGTGACAGAGGGTTTAGAAGGCTACACTCTTCTGGTTTTGCTGTCTGCAACTTACATCTCTCTCTTGGGCTGGTACCACTCCCTGTGGGTAGCCTTCTAGAGTGAAGTCAGAACACAGGTAGGAAAAAAGGGTGCTCTGTGTTGGCCTATCTCAAACTCTAAAGCCAAATACTACAACCCATCCTAACTTAGAATTTTTCCAGGCCCCTAATTGCCTATAAAAAAAGTTTTTAAAAAATTTAACATGGCACACCACATCCTCTACTGTTTAGCTCCCACTAGTCAACTCTTACAGGTTGATATCAGCCCACCTGCCATTCTCCAACCTTACCGAGTATGTAGATTCTGCTGGTCATTGCTGTCACCAGACACCTGAACAAAGTGACTTAAAGGTACAAGGGTTTGTTTTGGTTCACGGTTTCAGAGGGTGAGAGGCCATCCATCCTGGTGGAGAAAGATAATGGTAGGAACAGATCAGCCTATGCTGTCAGAGCAGGAGGCAGAGAGCTTGGGGTCAGACCCAGGGCTCGGAATTGCCTTCAAAAGCCTACTTTTACCAGTGCAACCTTCAAAAAGAACAACTCCAAAGGCAGGGGAACAAAGGTTCAAATCATGAGCCTGTGAGGACATTTCAGATCCAACTCATAACAGAAACTACTTTGTAAGAAAAATCTATTTCAATCTCCCTGCTCCTCACCATGTCATGAGCAAAGCTCTACCGAGGTCCATGTGGGGGACTCAGACGCCTGGTCTAAGTCTAAGTGTGGGATAATTTGTTACACAGCACTGTGTCTCCCCATGACTAATTCTTGTTTTCCTGTCTTGGCTTAGACTTCTTCTCTTTCTGGAAGTCTCCCCTAACTTCCTATCCAAGACATCAGATGCTTTAACCTTCCAATTCCCTCTACGCCTTGTTTAGCAATGCCACCTGGATGTTGCCTTGGAGAGCTACTCTGCTCCTGAATTGGTGTGTGTGCACAGGACCAAGCTGACTCCACCCAGGCCCACAAGTACCTCTCCTTTCCTTCCCTCCTTGCCTCTTCCTTCTCCACCCTCCCCTTTTTTCTCCCCCTCCTCTCCCGTTTCTCCCACCCCTCCCCTTCCCTTCCTCTCTCTTGACTTTGAGATGATTGTTTTTAATCACCTTTAGTTGGAAGAGTTCAAACAACCTCACCCCTATGATTTAGAGTTTGGGACCTCCTATCCTGAGACTCCCAGCCCTTACTCTGGATTTACCACACAAAACTGCACCCAACACTGCTACCCTGCTCCCAGTTATTGCCCCACACTCCTCCCTGATTTCTTGAAATCAGAGCTATGCCATGTTTATCCCTACATGCAGAACATGTTCCATAAAGAGGGTACCAATGAATGACCACATAAAGAATGAGCAAGCACCTTCTAGCTGGTCAGAGGACTCCAATGCTGCAAGAAATAGTCACCTTTTTAGAGACCTATTTTTTGAGACTTAAGTTCCTTTAATAGCCTTGCTGAGTTTGACAAAAGGTTATTGTATTTTAATCTCTCAGATCATCCCAAGCCAGCCACTCCTATGGAACATGAACTAGTATCTCATTACAGAAAACAAACCCAACCCAGATATTCCCTGCCTAAAACAACCAGCAGTGGTGTTCCTGGCAGGAATAGGTAGAAGAGTGAGCATGTTGGGTAAAGGAAACTTTTCCCTTAAGAGCATTTTTTTTGGTATGGATTGATCTATTCAGCAAGCATTTAATGAACACCTACCACATGCCAGGCATACCCGTGCTACTTCATTCTCACGGATGGCTTGCAGAGCAGCACATTTGCTACCTGCTGTTGTGTCACGGGTCAAGGCAAGTTCGGGGGCTTAACAATAATTGCTGTCATGTGGGAATCTAGTAGGGGTCAACTGGGTTGCCTCTGGTCAGGGCATCTTAGAGGTTCAGTCAAGCTATTCCACAGGGCTGCAAAGTCCCAAGATGCAGCTGGAGTTGACCAATCCCCATCCAATCACATGCACATGGGTGTTGACTCAGTTGCAAGCTATCATTCCATCCATGTAAGGAAGCCTCAATAGGGCAGCTCCCTTCTCCAAGAAACTGACCTAAGAGATGATGAGTTACTGTCCGGGACAGAAGTTGCTATCTTTTGCAGCATCATATCAGAACCAACATCAATATATGATATTCTGTTTATTTGGCACATGTGAGTAAATCCAGCCCATGCTCCGGAAGAGGGGATGGCCCAGGATCCCAGAACCTGGCGTCATGGTCACTAGGGCAGCCTCAGGCTATTTGCCACAGGTGTAAGGACTTACCACCCTTAGTTCCAGGCGTGGACATAGCCATTTAAGCAGGCTTCCAGGTCACCCAGCTAGATACTTCTCTGACTCTGAAGGGTTTTCTGGGCTAGCTGGGGTTGAGATGGAGGAAGGAAAATGCCAGTGTGTATGCCTTGATTGCAATGTAACATATTAGCCACAATTCAGTGGTTTAAACACTTGTTATCATATAGTTTCTAGGGGTCAGGACTTAGGAGCAGTTTAGCTGGAGAAGTCTAGCTCAGGGTTGCCCTAATGCTGGAGCTAAAGTACAAGCCAGGCTGCAGCTCTGAGGTGTGATCTGGGTTGGGTAGGCTTCCTAGAGGGCTCCCTCACCTGGCCGTGGCAGGAGGTCTCAGGTCTGCTGTGTGGATCTCTCTTAAGAGAATGATGCCTGAGCATCCTCAAGGCATGGTACTGGGACTTCCCCCAGAAAAGTGATTCAAACGAGTCTTGACAAAGGAGAGATGCCTCTTGGAACCTAGCCTTAGGAGTCACACCTTCTTCAATATCCTGTTGAGTTACACAGGCCAGACTTATTCACTGTGGGAGGTAACTATGTAAGGGACCTGTTGGCAGATGAAGACCCCTGGAGGCTGACCACCACAGACAGGGTACCACAAGATCAGTACTTCCCAAACTCAACTGTTACTGGTTGCTGCCATGTTCAAAGAGGTCCAGAACATTCCCATGTATTGTGGCCCATGATCTGATTTCCTTTTCTCTGTCTCCCGCTGACTCCTGGGTAGACTGACACATGGGGTTGGCAGCCCACTTTGCTTCTAGACCTCAAGTCCCCAAAGAGTCTCTTGGTGACAAGTGCATGTCACTCCCATGCTTTCTGTACTATGGGAAGACCCTGTGACCATTCTGCCTTAGAAATGTGCCTCTCTATACACATGGAGTCTCTGGGTGGGTGGTGGGGGGACAGGGTGGGTAGCCATCCAATCTCCTTCCACTTGAAGCTTCCAGTCAAGTTGGGGTTGCAGGTACTAGCCGGTTTATCCAATCATGAGTTGTATCATGTTTTTCCAAGGAAAATCACAGGACAAAATCATCACAACTTTGAAGAAGGCATCAGTACCAGAACCCAGGGAAAGTTCAGAGGTCAGATTTCCCCTACATGGGTGTTCTAGTTTGCTTTTTCTTTGCTGTGCTAGACCCCGACCAAAGCAACTTAGGGAGCAAATGGTTTATTTGCCTAACATTATAGTCTTTCACTGAGGGAAGTCCGGGTAGGTACTCAAGGCAGGAACCCTGGAAGCAGAAACTGAAGCAGAGACCTGTGGAGGCTCTCCTGCTCACATTCAGCTAGCTCTCTGATCCCAGGCCTACCTGCCTAGGAATGACGCTACCCATAGAGGCCTGGGGCTCCCTATATTAATTCAGAACCAAGAAAACATCACAGACATGCCCATGCCTGATGTGATGGAGTCAATTCTTCAACTGAGGTTCCCTCTTCCCAGGTATGTCAAGATGACAACTAAGATCAGCCAATCAGAACAGTTTTGGAGTTTATTCACCTTCACCTCTGGTTCAGCAAGCTGAGGGAGATGTTCTCTGTACTTCTGTGTTTCTGAGAACTGAGGCTAAATGGCAATCAGCTTTGCCATTTCTAACGGTGCAAACCCAGAGCCTCTGGATTACCCAGCATGGACCTGACTTCAGGTGCTCAACGAATACTGGTTGGCACCAACCACAACTGGAAGATGATAAAAGCAGGTAGCTAAGCCCAACCCTAACAGGTGAAGTTCTCACTAGATGTTCACTAAACCAGGGTCCCAACCCTCTCTTTTGATACCTAGGGAAAAGCTGGGGTTAGCAGATATGCAGATGAAAAAGGGGTGGTGGCAGATCCCAGAAGCCAGATGGCTTTTCCTAAGAGGCAAGGGATAGGTGGACTTTCTCAATCCGGGACTGCGTTGTTCATCCCATATTTTCAACCTTCGCCCAGAGCTAGCGCCAAGCAAGGACCCCGATTTCAATATTCTCTCTGATCTTCATAACGCAATGGTTTTGTTTTTACAAGCACAAAACCCACTGCTAGAGGTAGTAGGATTTGCCCTGAGGTCCCACATAGCCTAGGAAAGAAGATCAGAGGCCAAGAGGACCCAAAGCGTGAGTCCCGGGGACCTGGGTAGAGGCAGCATCCCATTCCCGGGCCATCTCTCTGGCCTTCGGGCCCCTTTAATCGGGCGGCGGAAGGGGCGGCCGGGGGAGGCGGCGGTGCCCAATGGGCTGCGCGGAGCGTCACTTCCCGGCGGCAGGAGGCGAGTGGCGAGTGTCGGGCCGGCTGGCGGGGGCGGGGCGGCCGAGGAGGCGTTGGCAGCGGGCTTGGACCCACGCGGCGCTACGGCCCGCCTGGCCTGCAACGCTCCCACCCGCTCGGCGGCACGATGCCCTTTGACTTCAGAAGGTGAGTGAGGCCCCGGGCCCCAGGCCCTCTCTGCAGCCGGCGACGACCCCTCCGCCCCCCATTGCGTGGAAACGCGACCCCGGTGCACTGCACACGCCTAAGCAGGCCCTCGGGGACTGCAGCCTTCCCCGGGGCTTGGAGCCCCACCCCCACCCCCTCGTGCAGCCCGGGCAAGCCCACGCACTCTCTTTCCGCAGTGCGGGGTCCCCAGCTTGCCCCTGACACCTTGCATTCATTCCCCTCCCCCAACCTAGGAACCAAATCTCCTCCCAACTTCCAAATAAAAGGAGCCAGCATCCTCAGGCTCTCTCCCCAGCCCTCCCTGGTGGGCCCTACCCCGGCTGACAGGTGGAGCCGAGCTCCTGACTTTGCCCTGTGGGATCTCAGGGCTGCAGCCCTATGCAGCCTGGCAACAGCTGGAGAAGCTTAGATCTTAGCAGCCTGAGAATCCTTTGCCTACTAGATTCGGAGG
>CAJQZJ010032904.1:6861250-6897884 GCA_907164525.1 Lophiomys imhausi
CCGCCCCCCCCCCCCCGCCCGCCCCGTGCGCCTCCTTCCCCCGCCCCCCCCCCGGTCCCCCTCTCCCCCTGCTTCGGGGGGGGGGCCCCCCCCCCCCCCCCCCCCGACCTCAAACCTGGCTGTATGCTCTGGGTATGGGGACAGTGCTGGAAGAGGAGGAGGATGGGATCCTGGGGCTCTGCAGTGGGGCCAGGCTTTCTGCAGGCACTACAGTGGGTGCCTTTGTAGGGTCCTTTGCCTCCTGGAACACCATTGTACAGGGCCAGGCCTTCTGGAAGCCTGCCTGGGAAGGGCCTCCCTACCAGACATTCCCTTGAGATAAGAATCTCCAAGATGCTCTGGGCTGGTGGGATGCTTTGGAGGAAAAGGATTAGAATCCTGGCTGTACTCCTCCACCCAGCTGCTTAGCATTGTTCTAGATGTTAAAAGCAAAGGCGTAGGGTGCAGCCCCTCACTGGTCAGCAGGCTGACCCCAGCAGCTGTCTGAGCGCCCTCAAAATACCGGTTTCACCTCTTGCAAATTGGTACTAAAAATAAGGTCCCCACCCAGAAAGACAGGGAGTATGAGGCACCCCTGGCCCAGTCTCCACAGCCTGGAACTCAGAAGTCTGTGAATGAGGGGCTCTGTGAGTGTTCTCCACAGAAAACAGGTGTCTCTCTGTCACAGTATCCCCTCCTCCTCTCCTACTAGTGTGCATGAGGGCAGAGCAGAGTGACAGTCAGCCTAAAAAATGCCCAAGTTCGCTGTCCCATTATAGCACATGGGCAGCCAGGGGTCTGGGCCTAGGGAGGACCTTGGCCTCAGACCTCTTGACCAGCTGAAGTGGTTTTTAGCTCATCCTGGACCCTGGTACCATCTGGCAAACCAAATCTGCTGCTTGTTTGAGGCAGCCCTGGGGTCAATACCTGGGCTTAGATAAAAGCATAAAGACACATGGCAGCTTTGAATTATGGAGAGCCCATGACTGAGTTCAGGAGCAGTCCCAATACCACAGTGTGTCCATGCAGAAAGAAAGGCAGCAGACACACCCAAGTCCATCTCCTAGGACTAAACTATTAAGGTTCCTGCCCCTCCTCTGTCCCCACGTAGTTCTGCAATTCCTAGGGATTTTGAGTTTGTTTGTCTCTTCAACACCCCACCCCACCCCCACATGCTAGAAGGGCAGGGCAGATCTGGGTTCTAGTTGGAAGTTTGGGGGGTAGGTGAGGTGAAAGCAGAAAGGAAAACCGCTGGAGCCAGCTAGCCCTTGCTTGTCACCAGCCAGTAAAGCATTGCCATTTTAAGAGTTCACAGCCCAGCACTGAGCTGCTACTGTCCTGGGGCTTTCCAGATGTGCCTCAGGTCCTGAGTGCCCAGGTGCCACAGGGTCCCCACCAAGGTGGGTTTAGTAAGTGCTTGCTTGCTTGGGCTCACGGTACGATCTTCTTGTGCAAAGTGGGCTGTGCAGGTGTGCCCAGCAGATATGTCTCTCTCCCATTTTGACACAGCGGTGCTCCAGGACTCACTGTGAAGGAAGATTCCAGCATTCTACACACCTTTCCCACTTGCAGGGTCCACTTATCAGTTTGCTGAGCGTTGTACCTAGTGTTTAGCCATCTGCCTCTTGTTCTGTCATTAGAAGTCTGGGTGGCACATGGCACAGCCCTTGTCACATTCCCAGAGAAGTGTGTGTGCGTGTTCACATGGCTGGGTACCAGGAGTAGCCACAATACAAGCACACTTGACATCATTCCTTTGTCACTTAAGGGAGTGGGTGAACCTTCCTATTAAACTACGGGCAGGGAAACCCCTCTGGCAGAAGCACTTTGCACGTATACAGATAAAGCTGGTATTGGAGTTTGGTCTGTTAGCATTGAAGCCTTCCTTAGCTTGGGGCCACCAAGGGAATCTTGGAAGCCCACCACCCTGTCAAATCTTTTAGTAGTAGGGCATGCAGTGATTAGAACACACCTTTCCCTTGCCAGTTCAAGATCAAGGGGAAACCAGCTTCTTAACTTGGGCATGTGTTCCTCCTGCCCATGAAATGGGTAAGGCCAGGATCTCATGAGACCGGTGGCATGTGGGACACAGTGAACACTGGCCTCTGCCTATGGCCATTATCCTACCTTTAAGCTGAAGCATCCGATCTCTCCTACCACTCTGTATTTAGTGAATCCTTGTGCATATTCTCTTCCCTTTCGTCAGTATCTGATCTCCTAAGGGCAAGGATTTATATCCAGTTTATACATGGTTGTGTCAGCAGCACGTAGAACAGTGCTTGGCCAGAGGTGGCCCTTGGGCACAACACGCCTCTCCAGTTTGTCTAGTGTGACTGCACATGCCAACTGCTGGTGGTTGAAATTCTGCTTCCTTATTTCCTGTCTTTGGGGCTTGGAGGGGACTCCAGGGCCTCATGCACGCTAAGCAAGCTCTCTGCCTCTGAGCTGGACCCCAATGTCCTCTCTCTTCATCCTTGAATTCATCTTCATCTGTGTTTTAGTGGTTAAGGGAGGAGGCTAAATGTAGTGGGGAGGGACCCAGAGCCTTAAATGATTACTGTGTTTGCTTTGCTCCTGTTAAGCAGTTTTACTGATACCAGTCATTGAACTTACAGAACTGGCTTTGTGACCCAGGTCAGTGGGTGTTGTTCCCAGTTCCGGGTGGCTAGTTGCACTTGCTTCTTGGCACTCCAGAGGTTTTGACAGTCCTCTTCCCCTGGAGCCTGAGTCCCTCTTTCAGGAAAGAGAGGCAGTGGTCATCTCTCCCACAGTGGAGGTCTCCAGGTTGAAACCCCATGATCTAAGAGTGCTGCTCCCCTCCCCTGGTTAGCTGTGTGCTCACCTCAGGGAGGGCTGGAAATGTGTGGTGCCTCACGTAGGGGCCACTTGTGGGGCAAGAGAGATGCCCTACAATGCAGGGCCCATGTATTGGATTTAGATTCTGACTCTTGGGGCCCAGTACAAAGGCAAGTTCAGCTCTATTGAGAAAGGATAGAGAGTTTCAGTGTGGGGACCTCTCTGAACAGGTGACCCTGTGGGACAGCATGGGTCATTTGCCTGTGGTGCTAGCCCAGTTGTGGTGACTTGGTTTGGCCTCCATCTTTCCAAAGATCTCCCCTCAGGGTACTTGAGTAGACCTTGTAAAGGTTTCTTTGTTGGTTTGGCTTGGTTTTTCCTTGTTTGCAGTGCTGGGATTGGAACCCAGGGCCTTGCACATGCTCGGCAAGTGTTCTACCACTGAGCCGCAACACTCCCCCCCAGCATGGCCTTCTTGAAGTTGGCTTGAGTTTTTCCGTACCCCACTTTCAGTCTCCAAATGAGTGATGTTGATCTGAGAATTGAGTCTGGTGTCCTGTGTGTCTGATGTGGCTTCCCCAGTGGGTTCTGCAGGAAACTGAAGTCCCTTACTCCCTAGGATAGGTTAAGCCAACTCACCACTGAGGCTCTGAGGACAGAGTTAACTGTCAACTGAGGAAGCAACAGGAATGGCATCCATTTTTACCTCCACATTCCAAGAAGAACTGAAGACCAGTGGGAACGCATACTTCACAGCATGTTTATAAAAAAATATAACAGAAGCTTAGACTAGAGGTGGAACGACATGCAAAAGCCAGGGGTTCGAGTTTATTCAGCTTATCGTGCTGAACGTTGTTGCACAGCACTGTTGGAGTCTCATGGGATGACTCATTGTACAACCTTTCCCTGCACACACACACACACACACACACACACACACACACACACACACACGGCAGGTCCTGAAGACCTTCCCAGTTATCCCATCACAGACAGCTGACCTAGGACACAAACAAGACGATTGCAGGAGCTGGCACAACACTGCCTTTCGCTTCTAGGGCCCTTCTGCCCTGTGGGATATGAGTGTTTTCTTTCCTGGTCCCTAAATTCAGAGAGAAGCAAAACCTCCTCTAAGGATGCTTCTCCTTCCTCCTCCCTAATCCTGACCCAGCTCTTTGTGACTCACTCACGTCCCTCCCTTTTGTCCCTCTCTCCCTCTCCCTAACGCCAGATTCTAGAATCTTCTGAACATTATTTTTTACTAAAGTCCCTGCACAGCTGTCACCTGGAAGTTTTGGAGTCGATATCTATGTTCACATACTCTCCTGGGAAAGTCTCTCCTCTCAGGCCATTTGGATTCTGGACTCTGGTGAGGAAGGCGTTCCTGCTGAGGCTTGCCTTGCACCTCTAAATCAGTGAGCCCCAGGACCTAGTTGCCCATAGGCATTGCTTGAAATTAGAACAGAGCTAGCTGTGGGTTTGTGCTAAAGCCTTCTGGTGACTGATGCCAACCCCGAGCTAAGGAGCTTAGAAGAGTCATGGACAGGTGGCCTAGAGCCCTCAGGGGAGCAGGGGATTGGAGGAGCCCTGATGGGCAGCCCTAGAGAGTAGAGTTCTAGCTCTCCTGTGTGACCTTAGGTAGTCTGTATTCCTACTTCTACAGTGGCCAATAAAGAGAGTCAGATTCATTCTCTCTCTCTCTCTCTCTCTCTCTTTCTCTCTCTTCCTCCCTCCCTCTCTCTCCCTCCCCCCTGCACATTAAATGCAGGACTAGGCTGCTGTTCTTCCCCTGAACTATACTGCCCACCTTTTCTGTTTTGAGTTAGGCCTGGAATTTGAGATCCTTCTGCCTCAGCTCCCCAAGTTTGCAGGTGTGTGCCACCTGTCCTCCTTTCTGTTAATATCTTTGCTCTTTAAAGCGAAATAAATGCTGATGACTATCAGCATCACAGTAAGCTTGGGGCCATATGGGATCTCCGTGCCCATCCCGACTCTGAGCCTGTACACTTTGACAACTCTTGGTGGTCAGAGCTGTGCTGAGTTCTCTAGAGCCTTCCTCCTCCATGCCACTGACAGGACCCCACAGCTCTTCCAGCCTGTGCTCTCCCATAGTGCTTGACTGCCATTCTGAAGCCTCTGCGAAGGTCTGCATGGAAGGAACCAGTGTCCTGGTGCAGCCTGGTTTGTGCCAGATATGTAGTCCTAGGAGCCTTGTTAAGTGCCTGGCACCATTTCTCAGAATACAGTTTGGACAGCACAGCCCTAATTGATCCTTTAAGGAAGGGGTAATTAGCCTAATCATCTGTTGTCAACTTGAGCTTGTAGGTCTATTAATGTAATTACATTGGTTGTATATGTGGGAAAAGTACAGGACAGGCAGCCCTCCGGCACTCCTGTGTATTTGTTCTGAAAATTCATAGCCCATGGGGAAAGCAGGCGGAACAGTGTCATGGAAGAGGCCCTACAAAAGTCACTGAGCCTGCAGTAGTTATCTTGTTCCACAGCCATGGAGACTGACCACCAGAAATTCTGGCTCTCAAAGTAGGTGTTTCAAGGAGCCCCTGGGACCAGGCAGGTCTGGATGGCACAGTCTCCCTGTCCAGGGGCACCAGCCGCCCTCCGGGAACCTGTCTGAAGCATAACTGGACAGGAAACAAGTACCATCTGAAATGGACCCCAGTGTTTGGCTCATCAAAATAGTGGGAACCCTGCCCAAGATGAAAGGCCTGCCGGTGGCTCAACTTCATAATGAAGGGAACTCACAGACCTTATTTGTATGTCTGCACTTTTGGGCTTATATTTGGAATGCCACGTGGCCCAATTTTAAAAATGCACAAAAGACCTTAATACACAGCTGTCAGAGAACAGATACGCGGTCAGCAGAAGTCAGAGAAGTTCACCGTCAGCCCTGGGAAATGAAAATCAAAACCAGGTCCAGCTGCCGCTCACAGCTGGCAGCTACACCAGCCACCTGCTGCCATTGCTGAAACCCCTCCTGCAGCTCCTGCAGCCTCCCGTCTTGTTCCCACTTGAGGGTCTTGGAGGAGTCTGCAGCAGGTCTGTGGAAGATTCCATCTCAGGGTAACTGAAACTCTGTCCAGTTCCCTCCATCCCATCCCCAGTCCGCGGCAGCCACCATTCTCTGCATCTCTCAGCCTGCCCGTTTTTTTGAGTTTCTAGAGAGTCACTCTGTGTTTGTCCTGTGGCTGACTTGCATCTTTTAAGATTAAGCCCACCTCGTGGCTTCCTCTTTTAATGCTGTGTAGTATCCCGCTGTGTACTCACGCTGCCTGCCTTTTTATCTGCTCGTCTTTCTACAGACCATGAGGATGTTCCCACAGCTTGGCTGCTAGGCTTGATCCTCAGCGAACAGGGGTGCGCAGACCTCTTCATGACATTCTGACTTAGATTTGCAGGGAATGATACAGGCCAAGTAACAGGGTTGCTGGTTCAGCTGGTCTGTTTTTAATTCCAGTGGTGGTTATGTCGTTTTGTTTTGTTTTGTTTTAGTCCCAGCAACCTGTCTCCATGTCCTCACCAACCCATAGTACCTTTTGGATTTGGATAATGTCTTGCAAGGAGAAGTGAGGTGAGGCTCCAGGTGGCGTTTCCCTGGCGATTAGTCATGTGGAATACCCTTTTCATAATTACAGGCCACTTGTTTGCCTTGTAACATCTCCTCAGACCTTTTAATTGGGGTAGCAAGTCTTTTTGCTGTTGAGTTGAAGGACTTGCTCTATGTTTCAGATATTACCTCCTTGTCAGATCTGTGGTTGGGGAATATTTTCCCCTGTCGCTTAGGTTCCCTCTTCTTTCCAGTAACTGTTTCCTCTGCTGATACCATTTTATAATAGGAAGTCAGGGCCCAGAGGGGGGAAGTAACTGGCTAGGCACACAGCTGCTGAGTTGTGTGCAAGACTGGAATTCCAGGGCCCAGCACCTCATTGCAAAGATGACCTGCTTTTCCAGACACCTCAAGCTTACTGATTCTCACTTATCCTGGTGAGGCCTTGTCTCCCCACACATTGACGCCAGAAACCACGGGTGTATAGGAGTTAGCCAAAACGTCCCCAGAGAGCTTTTGGAGGCCCAGTGTTGCTTGGCCCATTCTGATGTTTTGTTGGGTCCCAGAGTCCATTCACGGTATACAGTGTATCCAGATCTTCCAGGAATGTGGCACACAGTTTAGGCCAGGATGCTCTTCTCCCTGCCAATGCCCCAGAGGGTGACTGTCTGCCCCGAGCTGCCCAGGATCAGCCTCTTCCCGTGTGGCAGACCTCTCACGATTGCTATCTCTTTTCTCTCTGTTCGCTAACTAGGGGACCGTGGGCAAGCTGCTTCCCTTAGTTTTCCTCATGTGTAGATTAGGGTGCTCCTTCGTTGCAGGGATTTTGAGAGGCCCTGGCCCAGCAGCTGTGTATTAACCCCTGTATTTCTGCTGGGACTGGTGGACCCCAGTGGTGGGGCACATGGTGCATGGCCGTGGGAATCAAGTGTCATGGCTCTGAGAGCTACTGGGACAGACTGGATCTGGGCTACCCTTTGCAGCAACCATAGGTGGCATCAGTGTGCTCACCTGAGAGGAGGCGACACACTGAGGTGGTGCCCTTGTGGGAAGGTGGCTTCAATGTCTCTGTGGCCCCTAGATTCCTTAAGAGATGATGAAAATCTTAAAATCATGTACAAGTGATCGGCAGTGGACTCCAGTTTTGTTTCTGTTAACCATCATGGTAGGGCAAACAATCTCTGGCTGGCAGTACGCAGTCTTGTGTCACACATATACACTCTACCTGGCCAGTGTGACCAGCATGTCCACTGGATGGACAGGACTTTGGGCAGAGCCCCCTGGGACCATTGGTCTTTGGCCAGAGGGACATGTCAGGTTTCTGTTCCCACATGCTAGGCTGGCTCTGAGTAGCACTGGAGGTCAAAGCCAAGGCTAGCCAGCTCTCTCCTGAGGGGTGTACCCATTCCCCACTGTGAGTACCATCAGTGCCCAGCTGTCACCCCTCAGGCTTCCCTGGGGCTGTGTTGTGCTGGCACCGAGTGTGCCTAGTGGGCGGCTTGCATCTAGGGCCAGGCCAGAGGGTTGGATCTCCTCAGTTCACAGTCAGGGAGGAGCTTTGTCCCTGCTGGTTCGAGAAAGGATGGCACTTGGCTAGCATACCGCAGTGGCAGGTGACACAGCTGAGATTTACGTGATGTCTGTGACGTAAGAGCTGTCTTTCTCAACAGCGTCATATCTGGTGGATGTCTTATCGCTTTGTTTTTCTTGGGGTCATCTCACAGAAACCCCGGTTGTTATCTACTTAGTTGTGTTTGTAGTTTGTTGCCATGGAGGCTAGGGGTGGGGCGGGCAGTGGTAGGCCAATGGTGAAGGCAGAGGGACTATTTCCTGTCACTGTGGGCATCTTTGGGCAGGAAGTTACCATTGAGCCTGTTCTGAGGCACTGCAGGGAAGGGTGCAGGACTTCCTGTGTGGACTTGCAGAGCGCCTTCTAGAGGCTGGAACAGCCAGGTGTCAGGGGTTGTTCACTGGTCACTAGGGCCTGTGATGTGCCAGGGGTTCTGGGTGCTGGGGTGCAGACAAGCCCCTGTCCCTGACCCCTTGGACTTGATTTTACTTCTGATATCTTATTTCTCATTTTTAAAAACTAAGCAAACTTTCAATTTTGAAATGACTTCAGGTTTTTGAGAAGTTATAGGTAAGGCAGAGCTGCCCACTGTCCCCCTGTGGACGCTACCCATTGACACACGGCATCAACCCAGCTCAGGAAGGGATGCTGGCATGGGGCCAGCGTCCCTTCAGTGTTCAGTCTCCCATGCGGGCGCCCATGTGCCTTCACACTGCAATGCCAGTCCCCGCTGGCTGGGGCCTTTGCACAGGCCTTGGCTTTCATGACCTTGGCTGTCTCAAGAGCTCTCCAGGGGCCATGCAGCATGTCTCCCTCCTGAGCCCGTCTGACCTTTCCCACCAGTAGACAGGATTGTGGGGCTGGAGAAGCAACCAGAGTGGGCAGGCCCTTCTGGGTCACCCTCTTGGGACACCAGAACTGCACGACGTGATGTTTCACCCCTGCCCCGTCTCCCTCTCACGCCGCTAACAGACACTCTGTTGGGAGGTGGAACACCAGTACCTAGAACACCTCATGTGGGTCACATGGCAGCAGCCCCACAACAGTGGGCAGCTGGGTCACTGCCTGGCCGTGCAGATAGGATGGCACAGGTGAGGGGGGTTGCATGGAACAGACTCAGTCAGAACCGCACTTCCTTTCATCATAAGCCTGAAGGGTGGGAGGTACTACCACGGCTTAGAGTTAGAAGGAGCACTAACAAGGGTCTAGGAACCAAGTCAGGAGAAACCTGGGAACCCTGGGGTGGCAACTCTGGGCCTGTGACCTTAGCACTTGGAAGGCTGAGGCAGGAGGACTGCCCCAAGTATAAGGTCACTTAGCACTGGCAAGTGTTTTAAGGGGCAAGAAACCTCAGCTCTTACAGGTTCCACCACTATAGCATCTCCGTGTGGGGTCCCAGCTTCCTACACGTGACTCGTTGGAAACAAGTTATCTACATCATATCTAATCCATAGCCAGGAAGAATAGCTATGACCTCCTGTAGCAAAGCCCTGCTCACCATGTGCTATTATTAAATACAGACCTGGTGTGTTTATCTGATCTTTCCTGGACTTGCTTGCTGCATTATCTGCTTTGTATATTTGACCTACACTTTCCCATTTCCCACCCCGACTCTGACTCTATTTCTATAGATCTATAGATATATAAATATAAACCTCGACTATCCTCTATCTATATTGGGTTCTCCTCCCCTTCCCCAGTCTATATTTTTGCTTTATGTCACATAGCATGTCTCCCATCCGGGTCTGTTCTGACACAAGGCAGGATTTCCTCTTTTTAAGGCTGAATAACATTCCATTATGTCTAGGAGCTACATTTTCTGTACCCCTCCCTCATCAGGTGGTGGCTGCGCCAAGTTCTGGCTGTAGTTTCTAGTGCTGCAGTGAGGGCACAGGTAGTACTTTGGGGTTTCATTTCTTTTGGGTATGCACGTAGAAGAGAGATCGCTGGGTCTGTGGTTTTTCTATTTTTGAGTTCCTATCTTTCATGATGGCCACACCCACTTACATTCCCCCACCCAGCTGTGTGCAAGCATTGTCCACACGCTCCTTGACACCTGTCACCTTTTGGATTCAGTGGCAGCCTTCCTAATGCTTGTGAGGCAGTATCATGGAGTATTTTGGTTTGCATCTCCCCAACACCTTTTCGTTGTATGCTTGGCCATCTTGTGCATTTTTGAAAAAAGTGTCTCAAATGCTGCCTGCCTTTTAAATCTTAGGTGTTAACTCTTTTTTTTTTTTTTTTTTTTGGTTTTTCGAGACAGGGTTTCTCTGAATATCTCTGGCTGTCCTGGACTCGCTTTGTAGACCAGGCTGGCCTCGAACTCACAAAGATCCGCCTGCCTCTGCCTCCCAAGTGCTGGGATTAAAGGCGTGCGCCACGACCGCCCGGCTAGGTGTTAACTCTTTAATCAGATACATAGCTTGCAAATATTTCTCCCTGTTTATCAGCTGTCTTTTCGTTTTTTGTTCTTTCCTTTGCTGTGTAGATGGTCTTAGTTTGCATTTATTATGGATTATTTATTACCTTATTTATTTGTTACTCTTGTAGCCTGATCTGCTGGTGTGTTATTCAGTAAGTCATATTCCACCAGGCATTGGTGGCACACATCTTTAATCCCAGCACTCGGGAGGCAGAGGCAGGCAGATTTCTACGAGCTCAAGACCAGCCTGGTCTACAGAGCGAGTTCCAGGCTACAAGGCTACAAGCCAGTGATTTCTTCCAGGAGTTTTGTGGTTTCTGGTTTTCCATTTAGGTGTTATGATTTGTTTTTCTTTCCTCCACATCGAGATGATTTTCACATGTGGAATAAGACAGGCGTACGATCTTACTCTTCTACAGGTAAAAGTGCAGCTTTCCTGGTGCCGTTGATTGAGGTTATCCTCCTCCATTGTGTCCTCTTGATGCCCTTGTCAAGATTGACCACGTGTGATTGGTCTTCTGCCTCCCAGGCCTGTGTATTGGTTTTCATGTTGGTATCATACTGACCTCATTACTGTAGTATGACTTGATATCATGGAATATGATGTCTCCATCCTTGTTCTAGCTGTTTGGGGTATTTTGTGGCTTCATACAAGACTTCAACTTTCTTCTGATTTCTGTGCAGTCTCAGGGTTTGTGCTATGACATCATGCCTCCTGTGGTTAGAGGCAGTTTTACTGTGAGATGTGAATTTCTTTTCCTTGCTTGATGTATCTGCTGGTCCTAAGTGGAGGCAGTTAGAACAGCGCCCGGCCGTCTACCGGATCTAATGGGAAAACTCTTCTTCCGCATGGATTACATCAGCTGTGGAGTTTGCACACATGATTGTCAGCTCAAAGACTTTCCCTCTCCACACACGAATTCTACAAGTGCATTCAACAGCGACTGCTGTCTGGAGCTTGTTCTACATCAGGATTGACCTGCCTTGCAGGCCAGGGGTGAAGCCCTCGCCTCGTGACCCATCTTTCTCACATGTGGTCGGGTTCGGCTGGCCGACCCTTTCTTGGGGATGTTTATGTCATGTGCATTCGCCACATACGTTAGCCTGTTGCTTCTTTCCTGCAGTCCCTGTGGCTTAGGTATTATTAAGGTGACATTAGCTCATAGAAGGTGTTTGTTGGGAAGGGCTCTTGAGCTGAAGCATTGGCATTGGTTCTCCTGACAGAGGCCCTAGACTTCAGCTATGAAGCTGTCTGTATGGGCTTTGCCTTCATTGGGAGGTTTATTTCTTTATTGATGGATTCATCTATCATTCCAATTTCAGTATGTTTTTTTTTTTTTCCTGGATTCTTACATTTTTGGTTGTGAGCCTAGCCTTTAACGGCTGAGCTATCTCTCCAGCCCTTTTCCTGGATTCTTAGCAGTCCTTTCTGTAGACAGGGTGGCGGGCTTGTCTGACTTATTCCTGAGGACTAGGAGGTAGTGCTAGGCTCCAAGAAAAACAGCATCTCTCCACTCCTGCTGCCAGCCTCAAGTACTTCCCTTCAGGAAGCCTCCCACTCCTCCAGGGTGCCCAGCATCCCTCTGTCACACTATACAGTCCTGACCACAGTGGCCCTCTCATCTCCCTAGCTTTGGGCATGTGCCTCATAGACCTTGTCACTTCCTCACCAGTGTGATTCCAAGGCCGGGGCAGGGCAGGCTTGTGCTACCCCATCCCCTTAGCAGGACCTGGCCTAGAGCTTTGTGCATAATAACCAGGCGATGTGCTCAGTGGAGGCATGGGGAACATGACAGGACTAGCCATTGGCTTGTCTGTGCACCTTTCTCGGCCTCAGTGACCTCACTGAAAGGCAGGCCTAATGATACCTCATGCCTGTTCGCAGGACTGCCGTGAGGAGCGAGTGAGCACTCTGCCATGCTCTTATCGTGGGGCCTGGCTCCCTTGGGTGCTCAGAACCTATTCTTGCAGAGCAAACACCAACACGTCAGGCTGTTGGACAGGATGAGCGAAGGGCAGACCCTCAGAGATGCTGCCTTTGCGTTTGTCTGTGAGCTTCTAGAGAGGACCCACAAGGCCTGGTGTCCTCATGTCACACAAGCTTGTTTCCCCTCCTGTGAAGTCCCAGCAGAGTGGATGCTCCCATCCCTGGATACTCAGGGACCAGTGTCCCCTCATTCAGGGTATGTGGGAAGCAGCCTGCAGGGTAGGTTAGGGTGTGCTACCGTCCCCTGTGCAGAGCAGGTAGGGCAGTGTGGTCTAGCCATGTGCCCTAGAAAAGAAAAGGTGCTGTCATCTCCATCACCGTGACTCTAGTCAGCATTGTCTGCCTCTTCCTTCTCCTGCCATCTTGGTCGTTTTGAGCAATCCCCGAACAGATATGTTACTTGCAATGTTTCTTTATTTCCAAGATAGGGTTTCTCTGTGTAGCCCTGGCTGTCCTGGAGCTATAGTGTCTCTTTAAGTTGATCGGTGTTTGAAATTAACACTGTCACTGATGAAAGGTGACCGTATACATCATAAAAGCAGAGAACTGAATCATTTACATGGGTACAAACCCAGCTGCAGCAGTGTTCAGGTGCCTGCTGAATCTGGTTTATTTAAAAGGATCTAGCAGTCCTCCTTAGCCACTGGATCCATCCCAAGATGCCCCAGGGCACACCTGAGCTGGCATAGGACCGAACCCCACACACCCGCTTTCCTATATGTAACACATATAGCTTAATTCGTAAATTGGAGCCAAGAACTGTAACGAGGAATAGAATGATGATAATTGTGCTGGAAGGACTTCACTGAGGAAAACTAGGTTACTTGAGCACGGGCCTTGTGAATCTTCCATGGATCTGATAACTCAGATACAACTGCTGTGCTTGGCTCACAGGGCATAAGTCTAGGTTCCTCCCCTGCCCCCAACTGCCCTTCTCTGGGGTCTGTCTGTCCACCCCGAGTTAGAACATCACCAGTCCTGTCCATGGCTCTGCCATCAATACTGCTGGCCTGATGGAAGCATTGGGATTCCCACTCAGGGCAAGAGGTGAGTAGACTTCAGGGTACGCCTGCCTGCCCTCCCTCTCGCTTACCCCCTCCCTCCCTCCCTCCCTCAGAGCTTTATTGGGGTTTCTGGGGGGCTAGGACTGCTGCTGTCACCCCTGGCTCCCAGCTATTCTGGCTGCCAGGAGCATGAGTGGAGCCACAATGTGAGTGGGTGTTTTCCACACAAGTCCTGAAAAAGGAAGGAGCAGGTGGTGATAAGAGAGCGAGCGAGCTAGCAATGTCGTGGCTAACTAGGCCTCTTCCTCCTCAGAAGAGCTCCTCCGGGCAGCCTCTGTGAGCTCCTTTGGGTTGCCTGCTGCCCATTCCCTGCCCTCCCTCCCTCACCTTGCCCGATTCTGTGGGTCACAGAGCTATTATTTGGTGCAGAACAATGGTCCACTTTTCTGTCCAGTTAACCCCTGCCTACCCTGATGGAGAGCACAGCCTGAGAACACAACCATGTCCACCCACTCATGGAGGGGCTGGCGCTGGGCCTGGTCTCTGCATCTCTAGCTGTGGGTGTAGGTGGGAAGGAGGGAGAGGGGGCAAGATGACCACCTCCCATAATACAGCACTGAACCACATGAGGTCCCCCACTGCGAGAGGGCACCCACATCCTCTGGGGATGGATTGGGTATCTTGTGGCTCTATCTCTCCATTTAGAAAACGTCCCTGCCTTTCTCCTAAGGGTGTATGCACACAGGAAAGGAGTCATGTCAAAAGTCCCTGAGGAACAGGGAAGTCAGAGGTACTCAGGCCCAACTCTCTGCCTTCAGTCGACAGGGTCCCCTTGAAATGTCCAGTGAGTCCCCAGAATCTGGATAAAGAAGATTAGGAAAGAGAGCACCTCTCACTTTCCACCCTCACCCCAGCCTGAGAAGTGAGCTACCTTGTAACAGGAGGAAACAGAGGCTCAGAGAGGTCGAGAACCTAGCCCAGAGCCACATGGCTGGTAAAGCCAAGCTGTAAAGCAACGTTTTCTGTCCCCCAGCCTTTTGCTAGATCAACCCGACCTGGAAACCCGTGTTGCTGAGCTGGGGACTGAGTAGTTGTGTTCTCTCATAATCTGGCAGTTGTCCCCAGTTTCCTGGGAGCTGTGCTGCACCTGGCAGGTCTGCTTCAGTTGTCCTGGGAATCTGCACCTTTCCCAGCTGACTGTAGAGGTTCTCGGTGTCAAGCAGGTGGGAGCCACGAGCAAGCTGTGTAGCCCGGGAACTGGGTACCACCAACCTTTCTGTACTAAGTCTCAAAGGCAGCCAGCAGGACTTGAGAGTCTCCAAAGGCCTTCAAAGACAATGCAGAGTCTCCACAGATAAGGACACTGAGATCCCCGTAGGGGGTTGAGTGGCAGCTTCAAGTCACACAGCTGGAAAGGGGTCACAGAAACACAGCTTTTCCTTCAGTCAGTCATGACAACCCCGTAGCCATGTTGCTGTGTGCTCAGTTCCACTGTTTCATGAGCCATGTATCATAGCATGGGCTTTATGCTGGCTGCCTTTGCCCAGCTGCGACCTAGTGAGGTGTCTGAACAGAGATGAAAGTGAGCTATATTCAGCAGGTGACATGTTTTAAAATGTGCTTGGAGTTAGGCTGGGGTGTGCCATGTGCTCTGTGCTAGGGACCTGCTATTGGGTGTTAACAGCCAGATTGCATAGGTAAGGACACTGAGTGAGGCTCAAGTAACTTGTCCCAGGTGACAAAGCCAGCAAGTGGTAGAGCTGAGATTTTCCCCCAGGCTGCCTGCCAGAGCCCATGCTGAGCACAAGCGCCTGTGGGAGGTGCTTGGAGTTGCTTGCTGAATGCTAGGTCCCCAGTGTGACCTAGAGACAGGCTGTAGGTTTTGACACCTCTGTTTCGGGAAGACAGGGAGGGGAGCAGCATGGTGACAGCGGTGACATCATTCAGTGTGCACTGAGTGGCTGGTAAGAGAGTGCTGTCTCTGTCACTGTGCTCAGCCTCACTGTAAGCCGGTGTGGGCTGAAGGTGTTTTGTTGCTGTTTCCTCGGGTGAGAACACTGGCTGGAGAGTTGCCCGCGCATAACTCCTGTGCCCATGAGAATCAGTAAGTACAGAAGCCTGAGATGGGTGCACCAGCCAGCCCTTTGTTTTGGAGTCCGGGAGCTAAGTTCCTGGAAGCATACAGCTCTTGTCCAGATTCAGCAGCAAGCTGGCGGCCGCAGCTGCCTCTGCCCTTGCACACCTGCAAAACGGGGTCGTATTGGAGACCAGGTGGTAACTTGTCACTGATGAGTCAGGGAGGGTGTGAGAAGGTTTGCCAGCATACTGCCCTGGGCCAGGTCCCTCAACGCAGGGCCACAGTGCATGTCAGTCACCTCTGCCTGTTCCCTTACTCCTCTGAGCATGACTAATCAACCATCCAGGACTCCATGCTGGGACAGCTGGGCGGAAAACTTGGAGAGAGTAGGATGGAGCCAAGTGGAAAGTGGTGAGAACCTAGGGCTTCTCATGGGCCTGGGTCCCATGTCTACATCCGCACTCAAGGTGTGGCCTTGGGCTCCTCACCGTACTCTCTGAGCCTGTTTACTGGGCTGCCGGAAAAACTGCTTGCAGAGTGCAGAGGCTGGTGGAGCCCTGGGTTCCCATGGCTCCTAATTCAAAGCCAGGAGTGCTGTCTTCTTATGACACTTCCAGACAGACTTGATCTCCTCTAGCAGGCTGCAGACCAGGACCTTTGAGCTTATTGATAAAGGAAACTGGCAGAAATGCAAGCATATGGGAATATTTCACATATATCAGTAGCGGAAGCTGAGGTGGGTCCTAATCTTCCAGCTCCCACGTGCGCTGAATCCCCCCCCAACTCACTCCATTGCCTCCTAATGCTCTGTTTTATAGAGATGATAGAATCTAGAGGGACACAGACATAGGCAGAGGTGAGGCCGGGCAAAGCTCTCTGAAAGTAGGGAGGCCCGGGACTGAGACAGCAGGGCCTGTCATCAATTCAGGGGCCTCAGTTGCTGCAAGGGTCTCTAGAATGTCAGAACTGTCATTGGATGGAACTGAACTGATGGTGGTTGTCAGGAGCCTGGGTGTCTGAGGCAGGCTCTGAGTAAAATGTTTTGCTCTATGACCCAAGGCAAGGTTCTTTCTTTTTCTCATTTGCCAAGCAAACATGATAGGTCATTAATGTGTGGCGTCAGAGTAAGCTACTGTGACTCTAACCCCAAATAGAAGATTCTTCACCCAATGCTTCAGTGCTAAGAACTGAATCCAGGTCCTCCGGCGTGCTGGGAAAGAGCTCTTCTAATGAGCCATAACCCAGCTGGAAACCAAAACTGTGCTCCCAGAGGTTCCTGATGAAAGTATCTGAAACCCCAAGTGGAGCCTAGTGTGACCAGGTGTGCCTCCTGGTAGCTGAACCAGCTGAAGAGGAGTGGCCAAAACGTCTGGTGATTGTCACCATTTGATAGCCGGGGATGTGCGCATGGGGTGTGGGGATTGTGGTTTTGTGCCTCTAGAGAAGTGCAGCAGAGGGAGAACAAGGAAGTGAGGGAGGTGGCTTCTGATTTTCCAGAACATAGGTGTGGTCTGCACTGCTGTCCTTAGGCAGAAATTAGCCTGCGGGACCTGGATTTTGTCAGCTGTTATTAAATCAAAGAGGTGACATAGCGTCTAGCATGTCCCTCCTTAGAAGGGACAGCAGGGACTGGGCCGGGATGTGTGTCTCTCTATGGAAGGAGTCAGCAGCTTTGGATGAAAAGAGTACGGACTGGTCATTAAGTCCTCAGAGTGCCCCAGTACCAGGGACCACTCTGTCTTGATCATTAGGTCCTTGAGGTCTAGGGACATGCCGGGGGCACTGAGGATGCAGAAGAACATGCTAAAGCTATGGGGTGAGTGTGCAAGCCCCGTCCTGGCCTTGCTGAGGACAGTCCTTCCTTCTGGGGACAGTGGGGTTTCAACGAGATAAGACGTGGAAGTCATTCAGCCTTGCATCCTGCCATGAACAACAGTCAGCATAGGGGCCTGGCATCGTTGGTTTGCCCAATTATTCTGTGACTGGACTTTCATGCAGGCTTCCATATGATGCTCTGGTCTTGTAGGTAACAAAGTTCAGCTGTCCCTTTGGAATTTTCCCACTACCCTGTGATAATGGCCTAGAGAAGAGAGGTACATGGTTCAGTCTGAGGGAGGGGACCTTAGTGGGAGCCACCAAATGTCCTAGAAGTACTTATATGTGCCTATGTGTGTAATACACATAGGAGCGTGTACATGTGTGATGTCATGTGCTTGTGCCTTGCTGAAGGCCCACTTGTGCCCATTTGTGTCATAGTGGTCTCACCTTTGAGGCTTCCCAGTGTGGGACCTGGGACCTGGTCTTCATGTCTCCTTTCACCAGATGTGCCTAGTTGCTTTTACTGAGATAACTGCACAGAAACCATGTGACATGCAGTGTGCCACTGGGCCACCTGTCATGGTAACTTGACTGGCTTCGGGGTCTTCTCTTGCTTCAGGGAGAAGCATGAAGAAGAGCCCTAGCCTCTGCCCCCCTGCTGTGTGTCTGGCTTTTGAAGTCCCCATACTGTCAGGGTTGCAAGGATCAGAGCAGAGCCGGAGGCATCTGCCTAGAGGTGTCTCACATAGTGAGTCAGATCAGCCTGGACTAAAGAGTAAGACTATCTCAAAAGAGCCCAAATCAGCTGGACAGGTGAGGAAGGCCCTGAACCACAGCACTGGGGAGGGTCAGGAGTTCAAGATCATTCCAGGTTCCAGGGCAGCCTGGACTACATGAGACACTGTTGCAACAACAGTAACAGCAACCCCTATGGCCCTTGTAATAGCACCCCCATGGACTGCAGGCCCCACATGGAGGTGTGGTGTGGCACTCTACCAAGCATCTGGATTTTAATCACCCAGTGCAAGTAACAGACATGAGTGCTGGATCCCCCAGGGCCTGGCCGCCCCAGCCCTGCGTCTGCCCGGCTGCGGGCTTATTTTATTCCTTCACGTCTCTCTTTTCCTTTAACTTCCTGAGTGGAAATGGAGGGAGGCCTGGATCCTGCCTCTCAGGGGTACTGAAAATTCCATGTCAGGCTCACATGTGCCTGATGTGTTGGAAGTATTCATCCATTGATTATTGCTATGGGACCACATGGGACTTGCCTGAAAAGCAATTTAAGAAACAGTAACCAAAGCCCAGGAGCGTAACTTAATAATGCTTTCCCGCCTCCTTTAAATGATTATCGCAGGCGCTGGAATCAGACTTGCTCATCACTCTCCCCCAAAGAAAAAGACACTTCTGGAGGGGTCACTTGACCGGTGGACACTCGGCCACCAGGGTTCCTGAAATGAACCCTTTTGAGAGCTGCCTGGGGCACTCCCGTAATGGACCAGGCCACTGTGGTGCTGGCTGCTCTTAGTGTTGCAGGCATAGTGTGAGTGTTATAGGTCACTGCATCAGCCATCACCTCCCTAGAAGACTCCTAGGGCACATCATGAGTGGGAACAGAGAACAGTAGGGGTCGGAGAGGAACATATCCTCCTGCCTCTGACTGTCCTGATTCCCCGGTAGCTGCATTTTCCATCCCATTCCCCACACTTCTGTACAGGTAAATTCTGGCCGGGCCAAAAATTCAAGGCTAAGCAAAGCTACTAAGTCAGCCTCAGTCCCAGCCAGTCCTTGCTGGCCTGTTTGCTCACTCACGAACTGACAGCTGCCTACTGAGCACCACATGCCACTGACCGAACAGAGGACAGGATGTCAAGCTGACCTCTGTGGCCATGGTGCCCACCCTTGTGAGGCTTGCTTTCCAACTGTGAATTCATGACCAAAAGTCTACTAGCAAGAATGCCCAGAGAACTGCAGGAATGGCTTTTTTGTTTTTGTTTGTTTGGTTGGTTTTTCAAGACAGGGTTTCTCTGTGTATCCTCGGCTGTCCTGGACTCACTTTGTAGACCAGGTTGGCCTTGCACTCACAGTAATCCACCTGCCTCTGCCTCCCAAGTGCTGAGTTTAAAGGCGTGTGCCACCACATGGAGCCATTACAGACAGCTGTGAGCTGCCATGTGTGTGCGCTGGGATTTGAACCCGGGTCCTTTGGAAGAACAGCCAGTGCTCTTAACCACTGAGCCATCTCTCCAGCTCAGCTCCAGGGATGTTTAGCTTCAACTTTGTTCAGGATTCTAGGAGGTTCTCCCGTGATCTTTAGTCTGAGACCTACCTTAATGATAAATAGAGTTGGTTTGGTGCTGGAGCTGGGAGTCCCAGGCTACTCTGGAGGAAAAGGCAGTTAGTTATAAATGGGTCCACACAGTGGGTAAGCAATTCCCTGTGGCCTGGGAAGGAGCATGCCCTCGGTGCTTCACACAGCCAGGAGTAGCTTTCTGCGGGCAGTGGCTTCTGGGGCCTGCACAGGCTCAGCCGCAACACCAACCCATCAGGCTGGTAGCAGTTGGCTCTGGCAGCAGCCAGTCCATCTGCCAAGATCTCTCTTTGATTCACATTTTCCACACTGAGAGAGATGTTTTGAAAAGGTTGACCTTCAATTTATCAAATGTCCCTTATTAAATTGTAAGTCACATCCAGCCAATTAATGAAAAGACAATGGACGGGTGACTCAGTACCTGGCATCTTGGCAGGAGTGCACCTAAACTCTAGCCACCGAAGACCCGACCTTGTGATATCCGTGTCCTCGGGGCAGACAGGGTGTCACTGCCATGAGGGTCTGGACTTGAGAGTGTGGCAAGGGCTGCAGCGTGGCTGAAGAAGCTGGGACATGCTGAGCCGTCATCTGGGCCCAGGCAGGTAGACTGAACCTGACTCACAAGAAGCAGAGCCCAGCTGGGAAGGTGAGGAGGGATCACACGTGTGCACTTGTGTTTGATTGGAAGAGAAGCAAGTGGTGGATGTGTAAGGGGGTCAGGAAGTGGGGGGGGGGCTTCTTGGAAGCAGGGCACATAGAAGAGTGAGTGGGAATCAGAGCGGAAAAGATGATGCTATAGTGTCTGTACCCAGTGAGCACTGGGATGTGGGGGGAGTGAGGGATAGAAAAGGCAAGTGAGGTAGATCTTCACATGCTGATCACTCAGTGGGAGCCATGGAAAGTTCTAGAACAGAAATCATTCTGAGAAAGGTAGGAAGAAGCAAATGTGCAGAGAAACACATTGGTGTGGAGGAAAGGAGCTGAAGTCCTTGTGGCATGGGTGAGCACAGTACCTAAAGGTGGCAGAGGGTGTGTTCTCTCTTCTAGGAAGACTGTCCCTCACTTAGCACGCAGGCAGCCTTGGGTTGAGTATTGCCAAGAGCCAGAGAGCAGGGGAACCTGTGGGGGCTTCATTGTGAAAGGGGCGGAGGTCACTGCCGGCTCCACAGTGTTGTTGCAGATGCTTGATGCTGGAGAAGGGCTTGGCAATGGACTTGGCTAGGATTGGTCCTCATTCACATCCTGGAATGGTCCATGTTGTTGCCACTTCCATAACAGAAGTGGCAACTTCCTCTCTTGCCCCTTGAGGAAGATGCCTCTCCATTGCTGTCATTTCCTTGTAGAGACTCTAGACCGGAGACTTCCCCCTCCCCCAGCCCCTGTAAGTCTTGAACTCTTGGCCAGACTTGTGTGTAGCCGAGAATGGTCACAGCCTGGGCTCCACCCTTTCCTGGCTGTGGGAAGTTGGGCCCTTCTTTGCTATGGAACTTTTTTGTCTGTAACAATGGACTAATAGCAATGTCCCTTGACCCAAACATTGTGTAAAGGCAAAACTGTGCAGCACACATGAACTGCTGCGTGCCCCTCTCCAGGACCAGAGTAAGGGAGGAGACCAGAAGCCTCTTGTGGCATCCTCCTATGCAGAACAGGATCCCGGAAGAATGGGGTTCACAGAAGAGTCACAGGTTCAAGACTGAGTATCCCAGAATCTTAGGACAGAGTGGACTGGAGGCATCTCAGCCAAGTATTCTGCCGTGGTGTGGTGTGTGACAGTGCCAACCCAGCCTGGAAGCAGGAACGACTGTCCACCCCGGCTGGGCCACATGTACACTGGCTGAAATTTGTTATCTTATCACTTCTAGCACCCTGCAAACACAGGAGCAGCGATCCCTGCTCTCCAAGGGTAGAAGCCTCTGCAGGCTAGGCATTTGGTGCCATGTGCCTGAACCCCTCCAGGTGGCATTTGTCCCATACCCTGGGAGCTCCTCTGTGGTCCTCTTGTCCATACTCTTCCTTACAGCTTCCTGGGGTGCGAGGGCTGGAAGGCAGTGCGTGGCCTACATCAAAGGCTCTTTGTCATCACTCCTGTCCAGTCTCCTAGTCACATACCACACCAGAGAATCAGATCATGTTTGGCACCTAGACAGACCCCAAGTTCCCCTCTGTGCCCTGCTAGGGTCCCCTCCATCCCCCTACTAGGGTCACAGTGGGGCTGATCCCTGTAAATACCAGTGCGCTTACATGTACATTTTTCCTCTATGATCTTCCTGTTTTGATGAGACACTGCCTTTGGCCGCACAGGTTCCCTAGGGGACTGTGGTCTTGAGGCCCAGCCCTAGCCAGTCATTCAGGAATTCTGCTTCCTGGCGCCCCACACCCTGCACATTCCACCAGGGCTAGCGCCTCCTGCTCTGTGTGAATGGGGTCTACCTCCCCCATTCCCACGGTTCCCATGGCCATTTCCTTATCACCCTCTCCAGCTGACTGAAAAAGGCCACGTTCCAGGGCAAAACTAGGCTCACCCTCCCTTTCTGCTTTCCTCCAGCGGGCAGGAGGGTTTGCTAAAGTCCATGGGCCTGATGTTGGAGCCCTCTTGCATGGGAAGCCGCCTACCTGCTGCTCGGCCATGTGCCCTGAATCTATCACTTGGTTTCTTGGATCATTTGAGGAATGTGTTGGGCTCCTGCTGTGTGCTAGGCACAGTTCCAGGCACTGGGCTTACAAACAGTGGGGGCTTTAAGGTGTGTCGTGGGTAGGGGTGATGGACAGCTGTCAGGGGAGGTCTGGCTTTTGTTTGCTCCATGTTGTAGACTCAGCTGATGCCTGGATGTTGCTGGTTGCCTCTGAGGGGTCACTTTATGATGACTTTTCAAGGCATTTGCTTGTTTGTACAGCACTGGAACTGGAACCCAGAGTCTCTGCATGTGTGATCTATGACTGAGCTACAACTCCAGAGGGCATAATGGAGGTTACTTTAAGAGCCCCCCCCCCCCACCTCTACCTTTAAGCTGAGGCAGCACAGGGCACGCCTGACCACCAATGCCATGCTCTTCAAATATCCCAGGCTTCAGAACCATGGAACAGGCGAACGTCTTTGCAGAAGTTACCTCATTCTCTTAGAGCTGCAGAAAGTGGACTGAGATGAACACATGCCTGGCAGCATCCAACAGACCCAGGCTGGGGACATCCCAGAAACTAACAAGTGCCCTTCAGCAGTGAAGCCAGGGAATGTCAGCAGGGGAAGGGACAGAGACAGAGCTATACTGTGTGGACTGCAGAAGTCTGAAGGGTTCTCTTCAGAGACCTCCTCCACTCAGGAAAACCCATGATTGCTGGCTTCATGGCTAAGAAGAATTTCATAATGAGCCAACGTGAAGCAGAGTCAGAGTTTATTAAGTGAGATTGTAATATAAGTTTTAAGCACTAGTGCTAATGGGAAGAGAAGTGTTTGGGAAGAAAGAAAGACGCTGGAGAGCCTGAATGTGGGCTTCTCTGAGAGCCACATGTCTGTCTTTGTCTTTACAGTGGACAGGCATAAGATTTTGGTGGGCTTATAAAAGATACTGTCTTCAAAGGGTTGCTAAGAACCCGAATACCTCTCAGGGTCACACTTGATAGGGTAGGTCACAGGCAGGTAGGAGATCTTTACTGTAAGCAGTGTTAATAGTCTTGTTTATGCCGGGTGATGGTGGCACACATCTTCAATCCCAGTACTCGGGAGGCAGAGGCAGGTGGATCTCTGAGTTTGAGGCCAACCTGGTCTGCAGAGTGAGCTGCAAGACAGCCAGGGCTACACAGAGAAACCCTGTCTCAAAAAGCCAAAAAAAAGGCTTGTTTGTGAAAGTCAGATGTGTGGGAAGGAGTGAAGCCCTACCCAAGGGCATCCACACTCAGCCCCTATGCCTGATTCATTGTCATTTTAACAAAATATCTATATATAGATAAATTATAAAATATCTATCATATTTACAATCATCTATCACTTAGAGGTCTGTCATCTATCCATCCATCACACACACACACACACACACACATCTAGCTATCTATCATATGTCTATTCTGGCTTTTCAGTTGCTTAGAGGCTTCAGCAAGGCTCGAGTTAGGGGCTCCTTTTTCTTCTCATGTCTCTGTAATTTTCCCTGTCATTCTTTCCTTCCTCAGAAAGTCAAGGACTGGTCACAAATTCGAGGAACCTTAACAACTGCTTGCATGTGGTACCCAAGCCCAGCAAAAGGGCAAGAGTGGGAAAGTTGGCAGCCTAGTTGATGAGATCATGCCAAGATTAGCTTCTTAGTTTTGAGAATTTTAGCTCCATGAAATGCTAGACTTTCACCGGGGAAGCTGGGTGGAAGGTGGTGGGAACTTGTAGTCATGTTTATCCTCTGGAGATAGAAACAGTCTAAAATTTATTAAATATAAATATAAAAAATAGTATAAAGTTTATGCTGAGTGTTTTTTTTCCTTCCAACAAGGAAAAAAACTGTCTCCGTAGTAGAGTGCTTGCTTGCGTGGGGCCCTCTGAACCTGCAGGCTATACGCTCACAGACTCAGACAACCATGGGAGATACTCAGGAAAATCTTGTCTGTCTTTACTGTGTACAAACTTCCGTCCCTTGTTCTTGTTCCCTGAACAATGCTGTTTGACATACTCACTGACAATGTGTACTCTTGGGTAATTCCGTGAGAAGGGATTTCAAGTATACAGAAGAATACACATGCATACAGAAGAATGCACGTGTTCTCCGCAGATCCTGCACATTCCATACAACACACTTGAGCATCCCTGGAGTTTCTGAGGAAGTCCAGGATGCTTGGGACAGCCACACATGTTTGGAGAAAGGCTTAGCAGAAGATGGTGTCTAGAAGGTCCATGCTTTCCAAGTGTAGAATTGTTTCCATGAAGAATTCTCCCGATCAGGTTAGCTGGCTTTGTTGTCTGAGCTAGAATCAGCGCCTTGGCCCTGGCAGCAGCTGACAACCAGGCTTGGCCACCGTTCTCCATAGTCCCCATGGAGTTCGGTGTGGCCACACTGGGAAAAGGACCCAATAAGGAGATCCAGTTTCCCCTCTTGTGGGCTCTTGATGGGAGGTTTAGGTTTAAATAGGAAGCCAGCATTCCCATCAGGGTGTGGTCTCAGTCTGCTTTCTCCAGGCTGCAATCTCTCCTGCTAGGTGGTCCGACAAGTCAGGACTCTGCGGAATGTGTTTCTGGCTGGCACTAGGCTTCCATACAGCCTTTTCCTTCTCCAGCATGAGATTCCTAGGGAAATTCCAATTCCTTGGGCTACATTGACTCAGTATTCTGATAGCCAAAGAGAGGGAAACAGGTGCCACTTTAGAATATCTTCATTTTTCCCAGAAATAATGTTCCGGGTCACTTCTCCTGAGAGGGGAATGTGCCCCTTGATGGCACCACTGACTCCAGGCTAGGAGAAGGGATTTGTCCTACAATCCTTTCCAGCCCTGCCACGTGGCAGCCACTCTTGGCACCGTCACAGTGTTTGCCGAGCCTGCGTGTCACAGGTCCACCACCCTGTGCACACAGCATATTTTACTTAAGTGGACTCATTTTTTAAAAGCCCAAATGGATGGATTTTCAAAGGCAAACATTGATCTCATCCCCACAAGTGGAAAACAGTCATCACTAGTGAATACCAGGTGTCCATAAGTGACCAGTGAGAAAGTCTGAGCAGAAGGTTTTGTACTGCGCCTGCTTGTCTTTTTATAAAAGGTGGGGATTATTGGGGCTGGAGGTAGCCCCATGGAAGAGTGCTTGCCTGGTGTGTGTGAAGTCTTGGATTCTACCCCAACCACTATAATAATCAATATATATATATATATACATGCATATATATATATACATATATAGTTTTTGTTTTTTATTTTACAGGAAATATAGGAATATATTTTAAAGATGTATGTTGAGGGGTCTGGGAAATGGCCTACTAGGTAAGAGCTCTTGATACATGGGTGTGAGGTCTGAGTTCAGATGTTTGGCACCCACAAGCCAAGTGTCACTGAGCCTGTAACTCCAGAACTAGGGGTAGGACTCAGAGACAAGAGGATCTCTGGAGTTTGATGGCCACCAGCCTGTCTCCAGATTTAGTGAGAGGCCCCTTCTCAAGACAATAAGGTGAAGAGAGATAGGGCGGGACACCCGATGTCTTTGCGTGACCTCTGCACACGCCTGTATACACCATTGTACACACCACACTCACGTGTACACACACATGCACACACATGATACACATTCAAAACACAAAAGTGAGGCTGGTGAGGGAGCACTTGGCCAGCATGCATGAGACCCTGGTCCCCTCCCTAGCACCTCTCCATCAAAGTGAGAGAGATTATCAGATGTTCAAAGGCCTGCTGACACCAGATGAGATTTTCTTTTAAACTTATCTAGACACTTGAGAGAGAAATGGGAAGTATTTGCTGTCCTTTCTAGGCATCTATGTAACGCCACCTTAGGCACAAGTGTTCGCCAGATCCACTTGCTTTTTCCCAAGGGGCAGGAAAACAAGAGCTATTGGCTCTGGGCACAGGCTTTGCTGTCCTCTTGTGGCATGGCCTGCCTCTTCCAGGAATTCAGTGCTGGTAGTTCTTGGGGGTCCAGTCTGAAGCCACTTCCTCTAGGCAGTCTTCCACAATTTCATAGCATTTCTTAAAAAGCCAAATGTTAGGTATGTATTCTTCTAGGAAGTATGGGCGTTGTTTTCCAGTGTGGTATTGTTCCTGCTTAGTTCTGAGAACTGGATTTTGGCATATCGAGCTGATGCTATCGTGACAGGTCTGTGTCACCATGCCTGTAATCTTGGCACTTGGGAGGCTGAGACAGGACGATCACAAGTTTGAGTTTGAGGGTAGCCTGGGCCACATAGACTATCTGAAAAGGCCAAAATAAACAAAACATCAAAGCCTTAAACATTAGCATGGCAGGGCTCCCCACGATAAGAAGCCTTTTCTTTTTCTTGTCTTTTGTTTGTTTTGTTTTCCTGCCAATTGTGATCTACCAACTTGGTCTCTGACCCCACTGATCATCAGAATCTGTGTTTGGGAAAGCCACCTTTCAAAATGTTAAAATTAGCACCACATTAACAACACCCATTAAAAAAAAAAAAAAAAACTACCTAGCCGGTCGTGGTGGCGCACGCCTTTAATCCCAGCACTTGAGAGGCAGAGGTAGGCAGATCTCTGAGTTAAAGGCCAGCCTGGTCTACAGAGTGAGTTCCAGGACAGCCAGGAATACACACAGAAACCCTGTCTTGAAAAACCTAAAAAACAACAACAACAACAACAAAGCTACCTAATTTGTGCCGTGCACAGTACTTTATTCTGCCTCATTTTATCCTGGCCACATTCGTATGTAAGGCTACCAGGTCTCAAAGAGGGACACACTTTATCCAGCTCACAAAGCGTCTGATGAGATTCCAGAACCTGGGGCATGCTGACTTCTGCTCTTGTTCTTGGGTCTTATGGAACTTCCTCCATCCACCTGCTGTGGCTGCTGTTTGGCTTTCCTACAGGCAGTATGGTTAGCATGTGTACAAAGAGAAGGTATCTAGCAGCACCGTAGTGAAGAAAGAAACTGCCTGGTCTCTAACATAACCCTAAGCCAGGCAGAGAGGTCCCAGGGCTGACTGATGGTTATCTGTCTTTTTCTTCTTAAATGATTTTTGAATTAAGGTATGACTCACTGAAAAATGCACATGCGCACCAGGTCAGTGGCAGGCACCCTGGCCACTGGCAAGAACCCCCCTCCCCCAGGCTCCTTCACACCCCTGCAAGAGAAAATCACCTCCTAACTTCCTCCCTGTGTCAGTATCTTGTGTCCAGCCTGGTCTACAGAGCGAATTCCAGGACAGCCAGGGCTATACAGAGAAACCCTGTCACAAAAAACCAAGGGGGTAATGTCCCTGCAGTGTGTTGGGGAGCTGTCCAGGGAGAGCACAGGCTGGCTTTGGCCCCACACTGTGGGACACTGACTTTGAAGGTTTAGGTCTCAGCTGTGCTCAAGTGTTCCCTGGCAATGTCACTTTGGGTGACAGTTACCCTCCTAACTGAGGAAGCTGGGTCCTGGTAGTCCATTCTCAGGGTCATTGGTGCTGCATGATCAGCACAGAGATGCCACCAAACACCAAGTACAAAGGGTGAAGGTCCTCCTCACTGGCCCATCCAGGTTGAGTATGGCCAGTGATGTCTCGTGAGAGCACCCAGGCTTGGTCAGTCCCACGGTCTCCGTGGGACACCATCAAGGTACTTGGAACTGCTCTACAACTTCCTAACTGCTGGCTGGCTTTGGTCATCTACTGTAGTGTTGGTGTCCCCAATTCAAGCCACTCATCTCTACTCAGTCCCTCTGCATTCAAGACACACTTTTAGTCCTAGTTTTTAATCCTAACCCAAAAAGGGGTTCCTCTGCTGGCAGGTGGACAACAGGGCTAGCCTTCCTTCTCTACTTCCCAGGTCCTTTAATCCCCTCTCCACTATACGTACAGTTTGCAGGGAATGCTGGGGATCCCTTTCCATTGAGGACCCCATCTTCTATAGTGTTTACTGGGTGCACAGGTTCCTCCATGTACTAGTTAATAAGCTAACTTTGTTCTTAAGAGCACCCAACAAGAGAGACATGTTATCCTCATTTTAGGGAAGGGTAGTAAACTGAGGCCCAGAGATGTAGCCAGTTGCATAAGCAGAGTCAGGATTTGAACTCAAAGCCTGGATTGTGCCTCATTTCTGCCAATACTGCTCTGTGGAAGAGAGAAGGCACGTGCAAGCTTCCTGGTACAGCCCCAGTCACCACACCAATGCTGATGGTCATGCCAGCTGCCCCGTTCTTACTCTGGGCTGTGAACCCATATAGGCTTTTCTTCATTTCATCCCTCTCTCCCACAAGTCAGGGTCTTTCATTCCCATCTTACGAAGAATCCCAGAAGTCCAGAGAAAAGCGTTTCTAAGTCACTCAGCTAAGGCACAGGGTAGTAGAACACCAGACCTGAAGGTCCACCGGGATGCGAAAACCAAGCACACCGCTGGGTCCAGACAGCAGAGTGTTAGTTGGCACTGAAGAGCAGTGGGAGACAACATGGAGGATCCTTCAGGACATGTCACTGAGTGTAAGAAACTGGTCCACAAAGGCTACAGAGCCACCAATTCCACGTGAACAACATTCCAGTAGAGTTAGGGCAAAATCACTTCCCATCTGTCCCTAATTCTCCAGACTCACCTCAGGGAGGAACCATCTCTAAGTCAGTAACACAAGTAAGAAAATTTAATTTTTTTAGAGATTCATTTTATCCATGGCTTCTTAGAGACATCTTTTCTAAACAGAGAGGTGTGTCTGAGCCTTGATGAAGCCATTGATTGGCTCCTGCCACCTACACCCACAAGCTGCCCCCAGTTGCAGGCCTGGATCTAGCCAAGCGGCCTGGCACAGAGAGTTCCTGGGCCCATTGAGTGCCCATAGCCCACCTCTGGTTCAGCCTGCCCCTCCCATGGATGAGTCATGCCTGAGACGTCAATATATGCTGGCTGCCCAAGCTCCAGTTTAACTTGGCTCTTGAGCAAAATGTACTTTTCCAAAAGACATTCATTCAGCTCAGCTTGTATTTTGCAATGCCCTGGCAGGAGGGAGGCCAACCTCTCCCCTGCCCCCAATGCCAGCACATGCTGTCCTTGGGAGTGGGGCCCACAGAAGTGTCATCTCCCTCCTCCACCCCTCAGTCAACCCCTCCCCTAGCATAGCCCTGTCCCTTATGCCAGCTGTCACCTGAAGTACCCAATGCCTGCCTCCCTCCAGCCCCTGCACAGCACACAGTGCTGAAACTGTGTTCCAAATGAAACCACAAAGCAGGCCCGGAAAGGAGAGCTGGCCACGACAAGCCTCAGCCTGCTGTCCCACCTCAGCCTACCCACCAGGGAGGCCCCATCCTCTGCAGAGCCACAGGCCTATACTTTGGGTACAGGAAGAGCAGCAGGCTGCTGGCAACCCAAGGACCAGCATGCTCATCATGGACTTGTTCTCTTAAAAACATTATTTTGAAGGAGGCAGCGATGGGGATTAAAACCAGGGACTCAAAACACTAGACCAAAGTTCTGCCACCGCTCTACCATCAGTCTCTGAAACAGGCCATGGTGCAGAGCAGTTTAGACTCATAGCAAAACTGATCCTCACATGGGCCACCTGCTCTGCATGCACATATTCCCTCTGTCAGCAACCCCAGCCAGAGATCACCTGCTTCAGTCAGCGGGCCAGCCCAGCACAGGTCACCCAAAGGCCATGGTTTTTTTTTTTTTTTTTTTGGTTTTTCGAGACAGGGTTTCTCTGTGTAGCCCTGGCTGTCCTGGACTCACTTTGTAGACCAGGCTGGCCTCGAACTCACAAAGATCCGCCTGCCTCTGCCTCCCAAGTGCTGGGATTAAAGGCGTGCGCCACCACCGCCCGGCTTAAAGGCCATGGTTTACATCAGAGGGTCTCTCTTGCATTCTATATCCCTGGAGGAGCCGCAGGTGACACTCTAGTTTTTGTGACTTTGGGATTTGGGGCAGCTTTCTGGACACCTGTTCCCTCCCTTTAAAATGGGCCTGAGTAGAGTGTGATCGGGCACAGCTAATCCCGGTACTAGGGAAGCTCAGGCACGAGGATTGAGAGTTCAAGGCCTGTGTAGACTAGATAGTGAGTCCTGCCTCAAAAACAAAGTTAAATAGTCAACAAAGGTATGTAGGAGTGCTTGTACTGAGTCAGCCTCAATGAGTATCTGGAAGATGTGGATCATATTCCCATGCTTGTGTCCTTGGCAGACATTATTAATCCATCTCAGCATGCACACCCTGGGTCAGGGCTCTGCCTCAGCAGCAGGGCCTTTAGATTTCTTTCATGGAAACTTCTCTGAGCCATAGGGCAGTCCCTGATCTCCAGGTCCCCATGGAGTGCTGCAGCTTTCACTCAAGCCCCTGCCCTCTTGCTGTCTGCAGAGCTGTCTGTTCTGGTACAAGTGTATTTCATTGTCAGGGTTAAAGGCTGAGTTCACAAGCTGGTTGGTTGTTCTCAGGCCATAGACGGTGCATAGATATTTGCTTGGCATGTCTTTTTATTATTATAAAACAGTAGTTAGCAACCTTTTTCAAGTTGATAATGTCACATTAGACCTCCAGATCTCTGGGTTTCCTAGACCTGGCAATCCCAGCGCCCTTTGTTCTGCCTGTGAACCAGTTCTTTCTAGAGCCTCTCCAGCCATTGCAGGGCCTGCCTGGCCCATTTCCTCCTTTTCCAGGACCTGCCGAGCCTTATTCCGCATTCTCTACTTTGGTAACACATAAGGTCTGGTTGGCTTATGTTTCTAGAAAATAAAAAGATTACTCCTCCCTATAAATGCTTCTCTGGGGGATTGACAGCAGGCTTCTGTTTTCCCATTGGTTTTCCTTAGAGCCAGAGCCAGGAGTGCTTGGAGCTGCAGAGGTAAGGCAGGCTGTAGTCACTGACTTCCTGCTTACATCCATGCCATCTGACTCCTGCTATCAATGGGGCAGGAAACTGCATGGCTCTGTACCATCCCAGGTGCCTGTGGCTCAGTGGACCTTGGGTTCCTTCAAGATGATATTCGCCCCTCAAGACAGCTGGGGCAAGCACTGGGAATCCCAACAGCTCCCTGTCCTCAGACAATCCATAGCTTTGAGGACAAGACACAACTAGGGTAAATGAGGCAACGAAAGCTGTGCTGCTCATTCCTGAACACAGCACATAACATAGGGAAGGTGATAACAGGGCCACAGGTACCTCAGGAAGGACAGGCGGTGCAGCTGGCTTCCACTGGAATTGGGGTGTGTGAACTGAGTTTTGAAGAGCTGCCTTGGACATCAGTCTGACACACACCCCCTCCCCCCATTGCATCTAAGTTTGCCTCCCTGCATTCCCTGAACCTTCCCGGTGTGCTTTGGCCATGGAGCCTTTGTGCCTGCTGTCCTTGGTGCCTGGAATGTTCACCTTAGATACCCACTCAGCTGATGTCTCCTTTAATCCAGGTCTCTCTTGTTTGGCTCCATGTCAGATTCCTCTTATGAGGCTCCCCTCCCCCCAACCCTGCCTAAAGCAGCCTCCTACTATTTCCTTTTTCTTCTTCAAATGCTTACCAGTGCTGACGTGTTCATTCATTGATTGTTGTCTTTCCTGCCAGAGCATAGGTGACGGGAAGTTTGGGATATGACATTGCTGTATTCCTCATAGGAAACAGCGCTTCTTCATCCCTTCTCAGTGCCCCATTGGAGAGGATGGGGAGAACTGTCCTCACTGTAATGTGATGGGCGGGTCTCACTCCCTCGAGTTCACAGTCGCCTGTCAGGCCACGCTACCATCATCTCAGCTGGGAAGACTGACCAGATGGAGGGTCCCACCTTGACTCCAGCTCACTGAGTGACCTTGAGCCTTGGCAGCGGTCAGCCTTGGCAGGAACTGCCCTGTGCCCATGACTCTTCCAACTCTTTTCTCCAGACTTATTTCTGCTTGTCTGTCTAGAATCAGGGTCTTCATCTGAGCCTTACTTTTATTATAAAAATGGAGATAAATCTGATTTTTGTGCCTTGAATTCCTACCCAGTTTTGAAGATCAGATGAGGCAATATGAGTTAGGACCCAGGCTCAGTAAATGTCATTCACCCTCCTGGCTAAAACCTTCATCTGGTCCTAGCCAGAGCTTGGCCGGCACTTACTTCCCAAGGACACAGAATGCTGTCCAAAGGTGTTCTCAACTCTCAGCAACACTGAGCCCAATGGCAGGCCCATAGGCCCTTTAGACTCCACTCAAGGGCACCTTCCACAGCTGTCTCCACAGCTTCCCTCCCCAGTGCCCTCCTGAGTGAGAACCCCCCACCCCAGTCTCCCACCCCTGTTTATTGCTTTTAACCCTGTTGTTGGAAGGCCACCCCTGGCGGGAAGCCACAAGGATGAAAATCCAGTCCAGAAATAGCTCTTGCCACTCAGCACTTAAATGCTGCCTGTATTTTTACCCCATGATGGGTCACTTTTGAAAGCCCCCGCTCATGTTCTGCCCCTCTAAGAATACATTTCCATTTATAGCATCTGTCCGGGGGTTGTGGGGTCAGGCAGAGCATCCTGTTTCAGTCAGAGTTGGAAACACTTGAGGGGTTCCTGTTCACTAGCAGGAAACCTGAATCCAGGCCAAGCCCCAGGTGCCTTTCTGCTTCCAGGGTCTGAGCTAATCTGGCTGTTGTAGGGCTAGGAGACAGGTGGGGGGTTCAGGCCCCTTGCCAGCTATGTATTGCCAGTGTCCCCAGACAGCAAGCACAGCATTGCAATTCTGTGTCTCTGGGACATCTTTTCTCCTTCATTTACCCACTAAATGCTCACGGCCTTCTATTAGCACAGGGTCCTATAAGGGTACAAGAGGGCACTGCTAAGCACGGGCATCAAAGGTTCCTGGGAGTAAAAGCACAGTTTGGGTATGGTCGAGGAAAATCATCAGGTGACCCCCTTTGGTTCCTCACCAGGCTCCAATCCCAATTCTGCCTCTCTCTGATTCTGTGAGCCTAGGCAAGTGATTTGCTTATCTGAACCGCAGTGTCTGAATTTGTCAATGGCATTCCCTGGGTGGTAGGTAGGATTCAGCAGGATAGAAGCAATCAGGTATCTTAAGTAATACCTGGCCCAGGAGGTGGGACTTGATATGTCTTAGGCCCCTTTCACATCCCTCTCACTGAGTCACTCAGTGTGACTCAGGTGGGCACAGGCTGAAGGTCTTACGAAAAGTACTTGACATTAGAAACAGGTACATGCTCTAAGTTCTAAGGTGCCTAGGCCTCTCCTGAGTGGCGCTTCTTAGAGACACAGACCCTGCCCCAGACCATCCTGTGTGGGTCATTCCACAGTCAAGCCAGGCACTTGAGAATCTGATGGCTTCCTGGAGGATTCTGAGGGAGTATGAATGGACCCCACTAGGAGGAGTGCCACCTTGCAGTTGTCTCTTGGGGCCTCTTCTGTGCTGGGAACTCAAAGCTCTGGCTCTTTCACTGTAGCCCAGTGGTGGAGTCAGGCAGTACACAAGAATGTGTGTACATGCAAAATAAGCAGAGAGTGAAGAAAAAGCCATGGGCTTCCCAGAAGGGGACATTTGAACACAGGCGTCAGAGAAGGATTAAGCCACGCTGCGGAGTGAATGAACTCCAGATACAGGATATCTTGTTTACAAAAGGTCATTATTGGTTCAGAAATCACTGAATGGAAAATTCTAGTCGTGGTTCATGTGTTTTAAACATGTCCTAAATAACGTAATGAGATCTATCACCTTAAATTATGAATATCCTTTATCTAGAGCATTCACCTTGGGTATCTGACTCACTTAGTCACTCAGCAGTCATCCTGGTCACCAAGCCCATTGTCATGGTATCATGGGGCTTGTCTCAGTTAACCTTTATTTTTCTTAATAATGGGCCTAAAACACATGCAGAGTGGCAATTTCATTACAGTACAACATTATAATTATTCTGTTCATCTTTGCTGATGTCCTCCTGAGGGTGCTTTATAAATTAAATTTCTCATAAATGTGCTTACGAAAAGGGGTTCTGGTTTCAGGTTACAGCGTGTTCCCCACAGGAGGGGAGACTGCCGAGGAGTGGGAGACGCGTGCCCAAGTTCTTCCACTAACATGCACCCTGGAAATTAAGTATGTAAGAGATTAAATTAAGTAAGAAATTAAGACTTTTTCCTGTATCTTCTACATTTTATCTGACAGGAATGATCTTGGCTGAAGTAACAGAAAACCCAAATGAAAGTGGCTGAATACGTTTTGTTTTTCTAAAGTAACAAGAAGACTGGAGGTATAGGCAGCTGTGGGGTTTGGTCCCATAGTCCAAGGATGCCAATGTCTTTGTCTGTGCAGTTAGCAAAATGTTTCCGTTGTGGTTCCCCAAAAGGTGCTTCATCCCTCACTGTCACATCTACCTCTAAAATGGGAGGGTAAGAATGAGGACAGAGTAGTAAGCACCAGGAACGCCTAACCCTTTGATGCTAAAATCTAAAGTTCATTGTCCTACAGTATTTTATCCTAGATGTCATTGGTTGGGTGACTGGAGCGATGTCCCAGTGGGTAAGATGTCTGTCATGCAAGCATGCGACCCCCTGCATTTACATCCCCAGCATCTATATAAAAGCTGGGGCCAGCAGCACAAGTCTGTAACACCAGCAGTTTGGTCTGGGAAAGCTAAGAGGATCCCTGGGGCTCACTGGCCAGCCCTGGTAGCCAAGTGGATAAGCTCTGGGTCCAGTGATAGGCTGTGTCTTAAAAAATTAAGATGGTGAGGGATCAGGAAGGACACTGGCCACCTCCTTTTTTCCCATCCTCTCTTGATTTATGAAGGAGACTGAGTCACTTGTTCTGTAGAATTCTCCACAATACAGATGTGGTTTTCTGAGTCCCCTGTATCTGGTGAGCTCGGGAGCCTTGGCTGGGTCCAAGATCCATCTGTTCTCTTGGCAAGAAGTGTTTCTGGTAGTGCTGTGTGTTTGCGTTGGTGTGCCTGAGATGTGCAGTGGCCTGGCCCATCCGTCTAAGGTTCCCACCCTCCATGGGCTTCCCCTGGATGGGAAAGCTTGCACAGGCGAGACTTCTGATCCTTATTGGTCTGCCTTCACGGTTGGGAAATCCTTCCGTAAGACAGAACTTTGCCCCGTCGACTGTTTGCTGACCTAGAAAAGGAGGTTCAAAATAAGTGTTTTCCTTACAGCTGTTGGCCTAGCATGTTGGTTCAGCAAGGCTGTAGTTTAGGGGTGTTGTTTGGAAGGCCTGGATTATATTGCGTTATTTGATGTTATAATCATGACTGTTATTAAATGTACTGGCCTGTACATGACACACAGTTAAGTGTCACCTATTTGTTGATATGTGCACACCATGATGTCATCATAGTCCAAACAGTGACTGTGTCTTTCACTCCCCAGAGCTTCCTTACATCCCCACCGCAGTGAGCACCTGGGATTCTAGATTGATTTGCGTTTTCTAGGATTTAATGTGGATGAAATCACCCCCACCAAACCGAGTTACCTTTACTCAGTGTACTTAGAATAGGCCACATGTACCCGTCCACACAGTATTCCCTTCATGGATGTTCCATACTTCATGTCCGTGGGCATCTAGGTTGCGTTCCTCATTTGGCCAGTGTAAGTAAAGCTCCCTGAGTATTTGTGTACACATCCTATGTATGTGTAGTTTTTCATCTCTCCTCAGCACGAGCCTAGCATGGCGTGGCTGGGTTGTACAGTGCATGTGTGTTGTGGGTTTGATACGGTTTAACTACACCATGGCTTAAGAGGCCCAGCACCTCGGTGCACAAGTGTCAGAAAGGCTGGTGGTGATTAGGGCTCTCCACTTTGTAATCAGTGGGTGCTTTTCTGCAGAGTGAGCCAGTTCTTCTGCAGCTCCATGAGGTCTCGAGGCTCAGGCTGGTCTCAGAGGAATTAAGGGACTGTATTAGTGACCAAGAGAGCATGTGATCATAAAGGAATTTGGCACCTTTCTGTCTCACTCACACACACATGCTTCCTGGAAACTTCTCCTTGCCTTGTCTCTAGTGTCTAGCTCGAGGCTCTACAGAAGTGGACCAGATATGGCCACTCAATCATGGATGGAATTATGGACCCCAATAAATCTCTTTTTATAAATTACCCAATTCTTCGTTACAGTGACAGAAAGTGGACTAATAAAATAGATGTTTAACTTTTTAAGAACTTGCTGAATTCTTCCCAAATGTTCCACACAATTTTATGTTCTCGATGGCAGCGCACAAGAGTTCTGGGTACTTGATCGGTCCATAATTCCAGCTATCACAATAGGCGTAGTGTAGTGACATCTCGCTGTGGTCCCAGTTTGGGTTCTCGCAAGAGCTAGCGTCCCTTCAGGTGCTAGCATCCCTTCAGGTGGTTTGTGGCAACAGTAAACCTTTGAGGAAGTATCAGACCTGATCCTTCACCCAGTGTCACAGCGCAGCACTCTTACTTGGGTTCTGAGAGTTCTTTAGCCTGGACTTGAGTCTTCTATCAGACATGTGATTGGTGTGTGTGTGTGTGTGTGTGTGTGTGTGTGTGTGTGTGTGTGTGTGTGT
>CAJQZJ010032904.1:6897894-6908372 GCA_907164525.1 Lophiomys imhausi
TGTGTGTGTGTGTGTGTGTGTGTGTGTGTGTGTGTGTGTGTGTGTGTTCCATCCATGGCTTGTCTGTTCTTTTAAAGTACACCTCTTCTTCAAAGAGAAGTCTTTTAGCTTTGACTCATCGACTTTTTCTTTCATGGAGTATACATTATATAAAGAAAAAGTTCCACCTAATCTCAGATCACAAAGATCTGCCTACAGCTACACAGGGCTGGGTGCCTGAACACTCAGGGAGATTTATTTATAATGACTGAAAGAGGAAAACAACCGAGATGTCCAAGGACACAGAAATATGTATCCATGAAGCAGGTACTATTCAGATCAGAAGGAATTTGGGCTTGACCGGGGCAACATGGCCACCCGAAGTAGGTACGCCAAGGCAGCACAGTTCAGATGGTGTGATTCTGTCCATGGTGAGGTTTGCCATAAACCTTCTAGAAGAAAGTAAACAGATCTTTGTGATTGGCTGGAGGTCTTTTGTTTTGTGTTGTTTTAAGACAAGACACCAAAAGGGTTTTTTTTTTTTCCTTTTTCAGAGTTGGAATTTTGCCTGTTCTAGTATGTGTCAGTGTGAGTCTTAGAACCATCCTGTCAGTGTCTGCAAACATGCTTGTGTTGGTTTGGGTTGGAAGTGAGTTGGACCCAGAGATCAGCTGGGGAAGAAGTGACCCATTGCCTTAGTGTATATCCCTGCTTTCTTAGTCTTTAATTCCCTTCAGTCATGACTTCTAGTTACACATGCGTACATACATGCACACATGCACACTCACACACTCTTCTTGCATATCTGTCAGGTTTGTCCTGAATATTTAACATTTCATGCATCTCTTAGGGATTGTAGGTGTAATAAGCTGTGTACATTTCAAGCTTACCTTGAGTAGAAATTCATTGTCATCACTGCTCCCCACTGTTCACCCCAACATGCATAACAAACGCAACACAGTCCTTGCCCTTGGCCTTGGCCTTTTGTGCATTAAGAGGATCCTGACATTCCTGAGAGTCCCTGTTCCCCTTGGCAACGGTGCCACCCTGCACTTTATGGGTGCTCTGTAGCCTGTAATCTGTTCATCTCCTTTGGCCCTGGGGACTTGGCCTGATCCAAACATTTGCTATTACAACTGATGCCACAGCGAGCAGCCTTATGCTGATGCCGTTTCACAATTTTACCTGGAAATACTGAGTGTCGTTAATGGGCCAGGCCTTGCAAGACCCAGGGAAGAGTCAGGGACAGAGCTAACCTGACCCAGCATAGCTGGGCTGGTGGCTTGTCAGGAGGTGTATGACTGCAAGGACAGCAGCTCTTCCTGTGCAGCCGCCACATTTGGTTTTGTGGGAAGGGAGGAGGAGAAAGGCCGGGACTCTAGTCACAAAAGCTGTTCTGGGACCGGAGAGGTCACGCATGGGATGAAGGGGCAGAAGCGGAGGCTGCTAAAGCTGGAGGCTGTGCAGAGGCTAGAGGGCTCTGTGCGGGTACCAGGTGTCATGACAGCAGCTCAGAGGCTGGGCTGGAGGGAGAAAACCATATCTGTACTAGGGACTTCACCATCACACGAAACCCTCCTCCACCCTTAGCCCATCCCCTGCTCCAGGCAGGTGTGTGGCAGCCTGGGTAGAGAGCAGAGGTCCCGAGGCAAACTGAGCTCAAATAGCCCTGTTTAAGGAGCAAGATGGGAGGAGACACATGACCTGCTGCACGGGGTTAGGAAAGCGAGGAGATGGCTGAAGCCTAAGGCCTGGAGCCCTCATCACAAGGGGTGGCCAGTACAGCTGTGACAGTCCTTATCATTACTTCTCATTCCGCTCCTTGGCGGGGGTTGGAAACAGCCAGGCTTTTGTCCCGTCCCCCTCCCAGGAGATGGTGGTAGGAGTGTATATTACTATGTAGAATGTCCGTTCAGGGTTCCTATAGTGTGGAAGCCATAGTGGTTCTCACCTTGCCCCTCTAGGCCTAGGCATGCCGGTTTACCTGTGTGTACATCATGTCCACACGTCCCTTCCCCACTGGGGACTGCTCTGCGAGGGGAAAGAATGACTAAGAGCAAATGAGTGTGCACGCTCTACCTCACTCCCCTGGATCCACACCAAGGGCTTGCCGGGCCAGTGGGCAGGGCTGACCAGGCCAAAGGTCCAGCTAAGTGTCTTAACAGCTATTTTTGGGACAAATGACCCACCACCCAGTGACCTGCTCCTAAATAACATGAAATTTCATTAAGCCCTGGAAACACTGACATCCCAGGCTCCTGCCTTGGAGCCACCCACATCCAGCAAAGCACAGAGCTGTGGAGATTCAGCTGCAGGAACGGAGAGAATCGAGGCCCGGCATGCAGCTAAAATAGCACAGCTGAGGCACTGTGCTGTGGAAGGAAGTCACAGATGAAGTCAGACTCCCAGCAATACTTCCCTTGCTTGGGAGTGGGGAAGGCAAGTGTGTTTATTTTAGGTCGGGCTGCGGCCCCCTCCTTCTATAGGCTGGGGGTAGATTGCAGACTGAATTTCTGTGAGTAAATCCTGCTTCTCACTGATTCCCAGTGCTGATGCTGATGTGTGTTCTCACGGCACTGTTTCCTTCTTAGCGCTGAGGGAGGGGGTTTGCACAGCACACTGTCAAATGGTGCAACTCAGACTTAATATGCCTTTGTTACAGAGCCTAAGGTGGACCCGGGCGGTGTGACCTTCTTCCTGTGGGTTTCTTTGCCCAGTTTTTCCACATAAACTTTGTCCTCTCAGACACAGAGTGAAAAAGACCAGGACAGCTTAATTCCAGGATCATGGTGTCTGTGGCGCCATCAGGGCCAGGGCTATGAGTTTACTAGCAGGAGCCCCTGAGGCCTCTTGAGGAGGACACAGGTTGGGTAGGGAAATGAGCCCCTTCTGTGATGTTCTGTTCCACAAAGAACAGGCCTTCTGCTGGGTGTGGTGGCGCGCACCTTTAATCCCAGCACTTGGGAGGCAGAGGCAGTTAGATCTCTTGTGAGTTCAAGGCCAGCCTGGTCTACAGAGTGAGTCCAGGACAGTCAAGGATACACAGATAAACCCTGTCTTGAAAAACGAAAAGAAGAAGAAAAAAAGGACAGGCCTTCTCAACTGCCAGCCTGTGGACAGCGTTTATAGTCATTCTCTTCCTGGAGCTGTCCGTGCAGTTGGAAAGCCAGGAGCATCCCTGACTTCTGCTCACTAGGTGCCAATAACACCCCAGCCCTAACAGTGGTGACCAAGCTCTCTCTGTGTCCCACATCTCCTGGGAGACACATAGACACAGTTGCTCCTGACTGAGAATCCCTGGCATACAGCTTTTCACAGACACAAAAACTGCCAAGGTGTGACGACCAATCTTTATTGTCAATTTGATGGGATTTAGCGTCACCATGGAAACACATCTGTGTATGTCTATGAAGATGTTTTCAAGACACATGAACGTGAACATGGGCAGGCAGCACCATCCCAGGTGCTGAAGATCCTGGCCCTGAGACCCTGAAGGGAAGCAAGTGGAGCGCCAGCATTCATCTCTCTCTACTTCCTGCTTTACCGCCACACCTTCCTTACGTGACAGCCTGCCCCTGGGACTGAGAGCCAGAATAAAACCTGCTGCTGCTTTTCTCAAAACAGCGGGAAAAGTAACTGATACCCATAGATCTGCAGCTACAAGTTTCTAATTGGCTCTTTGCTCAGGCTCTGTTTTAAATACTTACACTGGGTAATTTACTCTTCTCGGGGGCTCTGGTTCCTCTTCTGAGTTAAGCTGGTGACATGGGTAACTGTAGGGACACTTCTAGGGCTGGCAGTGGTGAGGGTCAAGGGCAGGAGGCTCGACTGGCTGTTTGGAGCTTTCCCAGGAGGTGGTCAAGGTCCCACTTGCCCACTCCAGTTCTTGGTCCCACCCTGTTGTCCTTGGCACCCGGGCTGGGCTTCCTTCAGTCCAGCTTCTTCTCTTGCTTTAATTTCAGCTTATTTTAACCTTATATTTAAAAAAAAACTCAAATCTCCATCAAAATGGAGCATGTACATGTCACCCTGTGCCACCACTCTTCATTCCACCTGCCTGTCGTGTTTTAGGGGCTTAGTTGATTTATTTTTTGTTTTGGTTTATTTTGCTGTTGTTTGTTTGGTGTTTTGTTCCTTTAATGTGTGTGCGAGTGTGTTCACTCTTGTGGGTGTCTGTGGAGGCTATGGGTTCGCATTTACGCTGCTTCCTCAATCCCTGTATCTTCCCTCTTTTCATGTCTTTGTGTGGTGGTGTGCATGCATATGTATGCATGTTCATGTGTGGGGAAGGGTCCATGTATGTGTGTGTAGACATAGGTGCATGTGGAAGCCCAAGGTTGATGCTGTGCACCTCCCTCCATCGATCATCTGTCATTTTCTTTTGAAACAGAGTCTCCCAGCTTAGAGGCTGGAATGAGAGGTGAGGCCGTCATGGCCACCGGTCTTTATGTAGATTCTAGGGATCTGAACCCTGGTCCTTTTGGCTGTGTGCTAAGCACTTTAACTGCCGAGCTGTCTCCACAGCCAGAGCTTATTTTGTGAGACAAGGTCTCTCATTGAACCTAGAACTCTTTGTTTTGGCTAGACTGGCCAGCCAGCACCAGGAGCCACCTGCTTGTGTCCCCCAGAGCTAGGTTACAAGTATGCACCACCATGCCTGGCTTTTATGTGCATGTCGTTGTCGCGTCCCCCCTTGTCCAGCAAGGAATGATGCAACTCACAAAAGCTCTTCTCCAGCAGTTTATTCAGGTCCCTTGAAAACAGTGTTCCGAATCCCGGGCAGACCCAACCCACAGGCTAAATACTAAATGAACAGCCAATCAAGTAAAGCCATGTGGTGCTATCTTAGAGGCCCACGTATGCGGAAGCAAGCCAGATCAGCAGTCTTAGCCAAATATGGACTTGTTTACCACCGAGAGCACTCACTGTCGGGCTGGTGGAAGGCGGAGACCAGCGCCATCTTTAAGGCGCGGCACGTCGCAGCTCTCTACAGTTCCTCCTTTTTTATTTTTTCTAAAGTTGGTAGAAGTCCCTGGAAAGGTTTCGTAATCCCCTATCTGGGGATTTCACGGTGGGCCTGAGCCTGTAGGAGGGCGGTGCTCAAACTCTTACCCGTCTCTGGGTCAGCCTCCCCACTCGGGACTGCCCTGTCTTAGGTGGCCGAGACTTACCCGTCAACTCCGTCACTGACTTGCCAGACCCTAATATCCGTGGAATGAACACCTCAGTGGGCAGGGACTATGCTTAGTGAAGATTTACTTCACGGCAGCAAGCCATGCCTGAGGGGACTGGCCTGCCTCAATGGTGACAAGGGCTTGTATAATCATGGCTGCATTACGCTTTTGTGTGGCTCTCATTTTGTAGATGCACCATAGGCAAACCAGACAGGCTAGTATCATCAGTATCGCCAAAGAGCCTACGCCTGCCCACTCCTTAAGATGATCCATAGCCATCTGTATCCAGGAAGTCAAGCCAGTAGCCAGGCTCAGATCCACCCGAGTGGAGTTGATGTGGACAATTGTTGCTCTCAGCTCTCTCATCAAATTCTCAAATTCAGCCGACCAATCCTGTAAGAGGAACTTTGACAATTGTCTAGACAAATTAGCAGCCTTTGTAAAATTTTGATACTGCACGGAAGTAACACACAAACCTTGCATTTTCCACTCACACCCCAGTTGTGCTAGTTGCCAAAGAGAATCAATCTGTTCTTGTATTAAATCTATGCGTTGATTAACTATCATAAGACCTCCTTTGAGATGAGAATTCATAGAGGTCTGAGTATCCAATGCCTGTGCCACAGTGGCTGAGATGTTATTCAGGGCGTTGGCAGTCTGTATAGAACTAGACAAGGCAATAGCTGAGGCAGTAGCTCCCACAGCAGCAATAGTGATAGCAGTAACAATAGCTGCAGTGATGCCAAAATCTCTTTTAAACCTGAATAGCATCATGGTATTAGGAGCCTCTACAGGAACTGGTACATATCGAGGCATTCTAGTCACCACAGCCACAGGAAAGGCTGTGGCGTTCCAGCATAGGGCATAAAAACATGTGCCCGGAGTGCATACTAATTTTTCTTCACCCAAGGATGCACTCCCATTACTTACAATCCACAGAAAAGGAGGCCAGAGACATACTGGCGAAGCTAAAAAAGTCTTGTTGCGGTAAGAATGAAACAAAGAATTCCAAGTACCAGAGCCACTACCGCTAGAAAAATCCAATTTGGTAGCGGACCTTAGGGAAAAATTACCTCTTTGATAAATTCCTCCCCCAAGCATAATGACAGGTCCCAAGTCCATGCAACTTCCATTTACTCCACACAAAAGCCACAAATCAAAAGGATTGGTGGCAGTCTGCTGAGGATCCCTAATAGATATATCAAGCATTCCTGTACAAGACTTATTCACTATATTACTAATCATGGGGCTAAAGGAAAAATAATCTTGTTGAACCCAAACTTCTCTGCGCTCTTGACATCCAGTCCAGGGAAAAGGTCCTTCCTCTCCTGTGGATCCTCTACAAAAAGGTGCCCAGCGTGGCTGTCTGGGGGGTCCCGGTCAGAGACTCGTGTGGGCCACCATCCTTCAAGGCGAGAACCATTGCCTGAAAACAAACCACCACTCCTACTCCCAAACCTCAGTTGTGGTAAAAAATCTGCTGACTGCTGAGACAATTTAATGCATTTTGTATCATCTGAGCTATTGAAGCTCATTAAAAAGCACAAACTACCCTTCAAGCTGACATTTCTATTACCCTCTATAGGGCTTCTCTGATCATCAAAGGGAAGGTAGGGTAAGCCTAAGCTTCTATTACTGCTAAATAAGCGTGGAAACACAGTTGCATCATGTCTGACCGGCATCGGCTTTGGGAATATCGACAGGATCCCCCATCTCGGCTCGGTCATTCCTGACATACTCACTGCTACTAACACCAGGATCCTTAGGAAGGTCTTCATGACGAATCTTCCTCACAAGGCGTTCAGGCACCCACACTGGATCTTGTTGATCCTGAGGAAAAACACAAACAGACCCTCTCGCCCATGTTAGCACGGGGTCAGGCCCCCGCCAAGAGCCTGTCAGAATGTCCTTCCATTTCACCATGCTTTTAGGTGAACCATGGGAATCCTGATGTCTGTCCGCTGCTGAGCGGCCTTGAGCATCCAAATTGAAAAAATTTAAAGTAAATAAGGCTAAAGATATTCTCTCCTTGGGGGTACGGCCTTGGCCTATTCCCCCTTTTTGTTTTTGCAAGCATTCTTTCAAGGTGCGATGAGCACGCTCCACAATTCCTTGTCCTTGAGGATTGTATGGTAATCCATGATTAAGCTGTACCTCCATCTGGTTGCAGAAGGAGACAAAGGACTGTGCCGTATTGCTGTGGTTTTCCCCATGCAGCCCAGGCTTCTAAGCAATGTCCTATGACATTGTGAGCCTTTTCTCCACTCATAGGTGTAGCATGTATGATACCTGAGCAGGTATCCACAGATACATGAATATATTTTAAGGTTCCAAACTCTGAAATGTGGGTATTACGTCCATTTGCCAGATTTTGAGTGGCAACAGCCCTCTAGGGTTCACTCCCACACTGGGAGGATGATGATGAATCACACACTGAGGACAGTCCAAAACCACTTGTCTAGCATCTGCTCTAGACAAATGGAATTTTTGCTGTAGAGTTTTTGCATTTACATGAAATAATTGGTGAAACTGTCTGGCTTGATCCAGGAATGAGCTCCAAAAAATACATGTCATCCTGGTCCATTGATCAACTTTATTATTACCCTCACTTAATGGTCCAGGTAATCCTGTATGTGCTCTAATATGTTGAATATAAAAACACCTTTTTCTCTGCCAGATTAAAACTTGTAATTCTTGTAATAAGGCACATACAGTACTACTATTCTTAATAGGACCTGCTAATTCTAATACTTTCACTGCGTTGACCACATAGACTGAGTCTGAAATCAAATTGAATGCAAATTGACATTTTTTAAACACCTCAATTACTATTTTCAACTCTACTATTTGGGGGAGCCCGGTTGAAATTGACATAATACGGGCTCTTGTCTTTCTATCAAATAGGCTCCATAGCCTGTCTTTGAGCCATCAGTAAACACATTTGGTGACCCTTGAAGTGGTACTGCTGAAGTAACCTTAGGGAATATCACTGGGTGCTCCTTAAAAAAATGATAACAATGGATGTTTAGGATAATGGTTAACAATCACTCCTTCAAAGCTACATTGCAATATTGCCCAGTCATCTACAGTGCCACACAAAATCTTAATTTGATAACTGGAATAAGGCACTATTATACTTGCAGGAGCAACTCCAAAAGATTGCAAGCATTGTTGGATACCATTCAAGGCTAAAGCAGCAAGTGCAGTGGGATAATGTTCTATGGATTTTTTCGGAGAAATCTTTGAATAGGTCCATAATAATGGTCCGTCCTGCCATAACAATCCTGTAGGTTGACCATAGGTGGCAAATATGCACAATGCAATGGGCTGTCCTTCCTGCCATCTCTTTAGGAAGGCACTCTGTAACCTTTCTTCCACTTTACATAAAGCTTTTCTTGCTTCTTCTGTTAATTGCCTAGGAGAATTAAGTGCTGAATCACCTTTCAAAATATCATATAGGGGTCTTATTTCATAATTTGGTAGCTTCAAATAGCCTCTTACCCAATTGATATCTCCTAACAACCTTTGAAAATCATTTAGAGTCTTTAAATTATCTTTTCTTATCTCAATCTTTTGAGGTATTATCTTTTCAGGTCCAACCTTCGCTCCTAAATAATCAACCACATTTTCCTTTTGAACCTTATCAGGAGCAATAAACAACCTTTTCTTTTTTAATAATTGAACTAATTCTTCATAGGCCCGATCTAACATTTGTTCACTCTTAGCTGCCAGTAAGATATCATCCATATAATGAATACATCTCAGATCTGGAAAATTCTTTCTCAAGGGAGCAATGGCTTCCCCCACATACAGTTGGCACATAGTGGGGCTGTTTGCCATGCCCTGGGGTAATACAACCCATTCAAACCGCTGATCAGGTTCCTCATGGTTACAGGATGGAACAGTAAATGCAAATCTCTCACTATCTTTGGCACACAAAGGGATGGAGAAAAAACAATCCCTTATATCTATAACTATAATGGGCCATGAGGCTGGCAAAGATGATAAAAGCGGCAAGCCGCGTTGCACTGGGCCCATGATCTGCATTTGTTGATTTATGGCACGCAGATCATGCAACAATCTCCATTTTCCAGATTTCTTTTTAACGACAAAAATAGGTGTATTCCAGGGAGATACAGATGGTTTTATATGCTTTAAAGACATCGGTTCATCCACCAACTCTTTGGCTGCATTCAATTTTACAGAGGAAAGTGGCCACTGAGGAACCCATACTGGATCCTCCGTCTTCCAAGTTATGGGAATACCCTCCTCAGTGGCCCCTAGGAAAAACCCAGGCCTTGTCTCTTTTGTCTTTGCTGTACAGATAAGGGACTCTTTCGTCCTTGCAAATATTTTCCTATTCCAAAGCCTGGAGCATATCCCATATCTTGCATCATACGTTGGGCTGAATCAGAATAGTCATTACTCAATTTAAATCCCATATCCTTTAAAAGGTCTCTTCCCCAAAGGGAGATAGGGAGCTCAAGTACATATGGCTGCATTTCTCCTGAGTGATTTTCTTGGTCCTGCCACTTTAATAATCTTGCACTCATATCTGGAGTCTTAGCATAACCCAGGCCTTGAAGTGTTTGAGAAGAGGCTTGTACGGGCCAACCTGAAGGCCAGTCTTTCTTTGCTATGATACTCCTATCAGCCCCAGTATCCAAAAGGCCCAAGATCTTTTTACCATCAACTTTTAACTCCAAGACAGGGCGTTGGTCCAAATCCAGGGAGAGAAAAGTCAAATCCGTGCCCGTGGACCCAAAACCATCTTTTCCTCTCTCTCTATCCTTTGCTGCATAGCGGTCATGTAAGCTCGGCAACATGATCAATTGAGCAATTCTATCTCCAGGAGAGATAGCCGTTATACCACGAGGGGAGGCTACCATGATCTTAACCACTCCTGTATAATCTGGATCTATAACTCCAGGATGGACAATAAGTCCTCTCAAGGCTGATGATGACCTCCCCAACAACAAACCAACTGTATCAGGTTCAAGGGGTCCTTTAAAATCTGTTTCAATTAACTGGACCCCCATTTGGGGTGTTAATACGAGTCTGGTGGTGGAGCAGAGGTCCAATCCTGCTGAGCCTGCAGTGGCTCTCCGCGGTCTTTCAGATGGCGGAGGGTTGGCCATCTCTCTTGATTCTGTTCTTTGTCCTGATTCTCTACTGCCCCATATATTTGTGGGCCTGAGGTCGTGGGCCCCGCTGTCCGTTTTTTGGACGAGCGCCACCATAACCTTGAGTTAAAGGCTGGCCATGGATGTCTATCACTGAACGGCATTCATTAGCCCAATGGTTCCCTTTTTTACATTTTGGGCA
>CAJQZJ010032904.1:6908772-6995552 GCA_907164525.1 Lophiomys imhausi
AAAAAAAAAAAAAAAAAAAAAAAAAAAAAAAAAAGAAGCGGTAGTACCATAGGTACGAACCAACTCTGCAAGAGATTTTACCACCTTAAAATCGAGCGGTTCCTCGTACCTGTTCCCTTGTGGGTCTTGGTATACCGGATAGGCAAACTGTAATTCTGTTCTTATGTGTGTCCACATCCCCGGGCAGAAAGATCTCCCTACTTTCAGGGACTGAACTGGCTGATCTATCTGAGTGGCTTCTGGATATGGAGGAGGAGTTGAAGGTGCCATGGCAACGGCTTTGTTTACACCAGCTGCCGCCAGCGTGGCTGAAGGCGCTGTAGCAACGACTCCACCCACTCCGACTGCCGCTGACGTGTCAGGCGCCATGGCAACAGCTCCACCCACACCGACTGCCGTCGACATGTCCTTTTCTTTTACCCTTTTCTTTTCCTTTTTTCTAATAACAGTCCTCTCCAACTGTTCTAGTAGAGCGTGTAGCTCTCCTTCAGAATCTGTGCTCTCTGAGTCCTCAAAATCTCTAAAATCTCTAAGATCGGGATAGAGAGGAACCTTCTTTTTGCTTCCCTTTTCACTGTCTGCCTGCTCAAATCTTTCGCCTTTGTTACTTTCCTTTTCACTGTCTACCTGCTCAGATCTTTCCCCTTGTAGCAGTTCCAAGGCTGATTCTCCCTCTTTGATTGCATTACAACACCTCTGATCTTCTAAACAACTCCTCACCATTTTCCAAATCGGTCTTACTCCATGCTTCAGAGTCCCTTGCTCCCAAGCAAAATCCAAGTCCCTGCCTAATTTGTCCCAGCAAGATACCGTAAGATTCCCGGACACCGCAAACCACGGAGCCACAGAATCACATTCATTTAAAAATCTTTCTAAGGTAGACTTCTTAATCTTCAAATTCCTAGCTAAAAGTAGCTCCTGAAGAGCCAGAAAAATTGGGTGTGACTCAGACAACCCCATGTTTAAAAATTTACTTTCGGTTTGCAGCTTCCCCACGAAACTGTATCTTTTGTTCGCTATCTCCGTGAAACTTTACCGTACGTTCACTATCTCCGCGAAACTTTACCGTATGTTCGCTATCTCTGTGAAACTTTACCTTGTGTTCGCTATCTCTGTGAAACTTTATTGTCCTGATTTATCCCAGGAACTTACCAACGCGTTGCCCCTGACTGCAGGAGTTCTGAGTCTTTTCTGGGTCCCGTACGGGCCACCACTTTGTCACGTCCCCCCTTGTCCAGCAAGGAATGACGCAACTCACAAAAGCTCTTCTCCAGCAGTTTATTCAGGTCCCTTGAAAACAGTGTTCCGAATCCCGGGCAGACCCAACCCACAGGCTAAATACTAAATGAACAGCCAATCAAGTAAAGCCACGTGGTGCTATCTTAGAGGCCCACGTATGCGGAAGCAAGCCAGATCAGCGGTCTTAGCCAAATATGGACTTGTTTACCACCGAGAGCGCTCACCGTCGGGCTGGTGGAAGGCGGAGACCAGCGCCATCTTTAAGGCGCGGCACATCGCAGCTCTCTACATGTTGTGTTTGCATGTGCAGCAGATACTTTATCCACCAAGCTGTCTCCCAAGGCCCCACTATTCTCTTTGTTGGGACAGGGTTTCACTGTAGCTCAAGCTGCCCTGGAATGTGTGATCTTCCTGCCGTAGCCTCCCAAGTGCCGAATGTACAAGTGTGTACCTTCCCCTGGGCTCCTAGGACAGCCTTGGGCTCATTCTTTTGAAGAAAAGGGTCTCATGTAGCCTATATTGGCCTCAAACTTGCTATGTAGCTGAAGATGACCTTGAACTTTGTATCCTCCAGCTTAGAGGATGCATCATACACTGTTTATATGGTGTTCAGGGTAGGGGGGCAAACCAAGGGCTTTGCTCATGCTAAGCAAGCATTCTGCCAATAGAGTGATATCTCTTCCTTTTCATTTTCTTCTTTCTGTTTTTTTTGAGACAGAGCCCCATTCTATAGTTCTGGCTGTCCTGAAGATATGACTGGCCTCAAACTCACAGAGATCCACCTGCCTCTGCCTCCCAAGTGCTGGGATGGAAGGCATGTGCCACCCTGCTCAGTGCCTGGCTTTGTTCTCATGTTGATCTGTTCATTGGCTGAAAGGCAAAGACTAAGAAACTCTCAGGCTGAGGGAAGGGCAGCAAATGAACCTACACTTCTTTTTGTCTGCGTGAGGCTGAGCAGTGACAGATTGTGAACCTTTCTTCCTCAGTATTTCCCCCCAAAATGGCACTAGTTGTCCTGCATTTGGAAGAATCAGTGACAATGTGAAGGGCCCACATAGAGAACCCTGCTGAGACACTTTGTGTGTGAAGTCAACCAAACCCTGATCCTTTGTGATCTCCATATGTGAAACAAGACAAGACCTGACTCAGGCTGCCTCGGAGAGTCAGATGAGAACACAGATAAACCTCAGAAAATAGGCAGCGACAAGCATCCTGTTTCTGTCCCAGGTTCTTTACCCTTTCCTCCACATTCTCTGAGGCAGAATAGCCAAGGCTGATCACATCACCACTGCGAGGCCCTGACTAATTTGAGCCAGAGAGGATGCACAGCTCACTTCCTCATCTGTCACATGCCTGGGCCTCTCACTAGCCTCCTGGTGGCCCAATTTCCCAGTGACAGTCACTGCTGACTCACTTGTTTTGTGGTTACCTCTGAAACCAGGTTCCTTTTCTGTTCTTCCTTTACCCCATAACCAATCTCCAACTTGGGTCTGTTCTGTGGAGATAGATCTTTGTCACATGTCACAGGTATCCTCTGGTGAGAAGCCCAAAGCTTGGCTAGACTGGCAGCTTTCTGAGGACAGGAACCGCATCTGCCTTGATCGGTTCCTTTTCTCCAGCTTTTAGAACCCGGCTGGGTACAGCACATGTTGAATACATATTTGCTGAATGAATGATGGACTTCTGGAATTTCCTCTTGCCCACCAGGCAGCATCCTCTGAACAATAAATGATGGAACCCCTGAGACCTTTGTCCTATCTGCCAGGGAGGGAACATGAGCCAGGTTCCCACCAGTGTAGGGTGGTGGGAAGATGGTGACTTGGGACTCAATGCCAGTTCGATGCCAGTACTGCTTCCTAGGAGCTCAGTGACATAAGGGGTTCCCTCCACCTAAGCCTCAGATCTCCCCCAGGAGAGTGAGCTAGCAGTACCTTCCAGGGTTACCATGACAAAGCTAAATATGTGTGTCAAAGGGCTCAGCCAGGACTGGAGGTGGCTGTCTGTGTGCCATCAGTCACTCTTTCAAGAGCTTTGCCTCCTGTGCTCTGGTCTGGGTCACACTTCCCAGTTATGACTTAATTCAGCATCTCCCTGCCCCACGAACTGCCCCAACACCCAACAAGTGCACCTTGCCCTGGAACATCCAGCAGGCGAGTGCTAAGCCTCACTTCTAATTCAGAAGCCTGCAGGGACCAAGCTTCATCCCAGTACAGACTTAAGTGTGATTTGGAATGGTAGTTTCCTTTTAATTTTTTTCCCATTTGAGTTTTTAAAATATCTTTATTTGTTTTGAAATAACTTTACACTCATCCCCCAGTTGCAAAAATAGCACAGGAGTTCCTGTATGCCCTTTGCCCAAGTGTCCCCAAAGATCAGCATCTTACATCATGCGCTGGGTTGGATCTATAATGTCCCCAGAGGCCCTGTGCTTAAAGGTTTGGTCCCCAGGACAACAGTGTTAGAACAGGTTGAATATGAGGGCTCAAGCGTCCCCCATGGACTCACCCGCTAGCGGGTTTGTAGTTCAAAGGATTGTTGGGATGAAATGGAAACTTTCAGAGCTGGGGCTGAGCTGGAGGAAGTAAGTCACTGGGGAGTATCCTGGAAGGGAATCTTGTCCCTGGTCCCTTGCTCTCTCTATCCGATGACCACGAGGCAAGCAGCCTCCTCTGCCACCTCTTCTACCACTGAGATGAAATGTTCTACCCCACCCTAGGGCCTAAGCAGCAGAAACAGACCAAGACCTGGAGCCCTGAGCCAAATCAAACCTTCCTTGAAGCAGACTTTTCTCTGGAATTTTGTCACAGCCATGAAAAGCTGTCAGACCTAACCACAATGCCACCCTCAAAACAAGAACAGTAACATCGAATGGCGCTAGTGGCAACACCACGGGGGCTTAATAAAATGTCCCTTTTTCCATAAAAAAGGAAACCTGTTGTGATCCCACACTAAGTTCAGTCATTCTACCCCGTAGGTCTCCTCTGTTTGGGACAGTCTCCATGTTACTTGTCCTTTATAACCTCCCATGGCTGATAATCTGTCATTGTTTTGAGTCACATTGTCTCTCCTCTGGCCAGTAGGAGCCCTTTACACTTTATCATCTCTTTCACACTCCCCCATTGTTAGAGAAAGTCCTTACTATGCCTTAACTTTTCCTGGGAGGCACAAACATCTATCTATTCAACCCAAATAGGGGGCTGACAACAGACCAAATAAAACAGCCCCCTCCAAGCTTAGCTTGGCGTTCAATGAGTTTAAATGGAGTTACTTACAATTGTGTGGAGGGAAGAGTGAGGAGTTACTTAAACTTACCTGTGGCTTCCCCTCTCCCACCATCCCCTAATCACTCGTGTATCCTGAGGGGGTGGTATCCTCGGGTGACTGATGCATGACCCTTGAACCCCTTCCCTCAGAGCTCCTCAGGACCTGGTGGCCTGGTGAGCCCACCCCTTCCTCCATGATAGGACATTAATGGGGCCAATCTTTTTGAGGGTCTCCTCCAGTCATCACAGCTGATGAGATTTCAAGACACCAAGGGCCATGATACTCAGAGGGCAACCTTCCACAATACTGATCTAAGAAGGCGGCCCCGGCTTATCTTGCTTTTCCTCACACAGCTCAAGAACCATCCATTTCTGATTCCTTTCCAAATCTGGTTTTGGCTGTTGGCCATGTCCTTGTACCTTGTGGACCCTGTCTGTGAAAAGAGCCGGGGATGTTTGTGTGCATGGTGCATGTGTGTCCTTTCCCATGTGGCTGTACATATTGAGATGGCGAGTTCACACTCTAGCCTCCATTTCCAGTCGGCCATCTGCACTTTGACTTCCCTAATGCCCAGGCCTCCTGGGCCCTGCTGTCCCTGATAATGTACATGCTTGATCAGTCTCCCTCCAGCTCCTTTCACTCCCCTTCTTACCCAGAGTGGGATCTGATGCCTCGTCCTCCACCACTTCTTGCTCCCGGTCAGCATCCTCTGGTTAATCCCAGACTCCTGGTTTTGAAGCAGTGGTTCATGTGTTTCCAAACCATGAGGCTGTTTTTGCCCATGGGACCCTGATGGTGACATGACCAGAGACAGGCTGGGTTGTACCCCCCACCCCCACAGGACAGTGCTATATTTCTGCTTTCATCTGTAGGGGACTTGTCAGATCATCTGTGCACTTTGCAACCAGGGAAACTGAGGTCCAGCAATGGACAGAGATTTCCAAAACCATCTCCCTGCCTGCGGCTTATTTGTCTGGTTGTCCCGGGAGTCCCACATGGCTTCTACCCTGCCCGAGTGGCCTCTCTAAGATGGGCTGGCCTCCTGGGCCTTGTCTGTTTTATATGCCTCACTGGGACCCAAGGGCCCTTCTTCATGCCACGGCGTCTCTAGCTCATCCATTTGAGCACTCCATGAAGTTTTCTGCCCACTTTTCTTTGTCTCTTATGGTAAGCTGTATGTTTACAGGCCAGACTGATTAAGAGGTCTCGTGTGTAGCAGGGACTTCACTGGTCAAGTGAGGGTTAATACAAGGACCAGTGAACACTTACCACTTCCAGAATGCCAGGCATGGTTCTAAGAGCTTTAAATGCATCCAGCCATTGACTCTCCTGTGGCTGCAAAGTCAGTTAAGGTCCAGAGAAGTCACATGACATGCCCAAGATAATACGCAGTGCCGAGGAGATGTTTGAGCGCATGACTGAGCCTCTCATACACCTCTCCAGGTTAAAGGTGTGTCCCTGACAAGTGAGGTGGTTGAGTTGTGTAGACCTCCTAGCCGCTCAGTCACACGTCAGCCCTAACAACTAAGCACAGAGCAGACAGCAGAGAAAGTGACAGCCTTTAGCCGGCATCCCACTGGAGTTTTTCTCTCCCTCTAGGCCTTGGCAGATAGGTGGCTGGTATATGATCAGCCGAGTCAGGCACCAGCCTTGATTCAGACAAAGGTGTAGCAGGCGTGTTTGGTTCCCAACTCAACTCACCAAAGAGGAAAGGGGCTGCTCTGCACCAACCTTTCCCTAAAGTCAAGCTCTGCCCTCTAGCTTGAGGTTGTGTGGACTGAGGACCCTGTTGACAGACCTGCTAGAAGAAAGATGAGCTATCTGTTGCTCATGGCCAAGGAAAGGTAGAAAGACAAGTGTGTGGAAGTCTCCCGTGGGGACTCTGCAGCAGATCCCTCACGGACAGGCTTTCTTACTCCTCAGTGGCCTTGAAGGGTTTAGCAGAAGTACCCCTGCGTTTACAGATGAGGGAACTGAGACCCTGAGAAGTCAAGTCACATGGCAAGGAAGAGCGTATACCAAGATTTAAACCAGAAAAGTCTGATTCCAGAGTCCTAACGATTACTCAGCCGAGAACAAGACGGGGCGAGAACTCAATCTGTGTGCTTTTGGTTCCAATGCTCCACATTTCCTCATCATATCCTAGGACTTCTCTGGCCCTGGTGATGCGCTTAGGAAAGAAAAGCTAAGGAGAACAACCTGAGGCAGAGCCAGCCTTATCTCCCACTGACCCTACCTCATCCTGTAGGCAGGAGCTGGCGAGGAAGACGGGGACAGTGGACCAGGACAGGGAGGGAGAGGCAGGAAAAGGACGAGGGAATGAAAAGATGGCTCAGAGCAAGAAAGCTGTGTTATAGTCACAGAGCCCCCTCTAGTCCCCTAGACGCAGATGTTCGATTCAGTGTGCAGTTACTGGGACAGTGCCTGCCACCTGCCAGACCAGGCAAGAGGATAAGATCTCACAAGGCCCTTTGTGGTCAAGAATAATTTACATTCTGACAGAAGCAAGACCCACCAAGAAATGTGTACAAGAATATATATATGAGTGGGTAAAATAATAGGTAGTGAGGTTGGGTCATGTCCTGGAGACATGATAGGATGCAGATCTGTGGATGTGCTGGCTAGATTTATGTGAACTTGACACAAGCTGTAGTCCACTGGGAGGAGGAAACCTCAGTTGAGAAAACGCCTCCATTAGATCATGCTGTGGGCCAGCCTATAGGGCATTTTCATAATGAGTGATTGATGGGGGAGGGCCCAACCCACTGTGGGCAGTGCCATCCCTGGGCTAGGGGGTTTTGGGGTCTATAAGAAAGCAGACTGAGCAAGCCATGGGGAGCAAGCCAATAAGCAGCATCCCTCCATGGCCTCTGCCTCCAGGATCCTGCCCTGTTTGAGTCCCTGTCCTGACTTCCTTTGATGATGAACGGTGATGTGGAAGTGTGAGCCAAATAAACCCCTTTCCTCCCCAGCTTTCTTTTTGGTCACGGTGTTTCATCGCAGCAATTGAAACTCTAAGACAGTAGGTCTCTCGTAAGGCCTCTCAGAGAAGGTTGGGAGGGACCCTTCGGTAGCCTCTGCCTGTGCTCCGCACTTGTCCAAGTCCTCTGTTTCCTCTCCACAGGTTTGACATCTACAGGAAGGTGCCCAAGGACCTCACGCAGCCGACGTACACTGGTGCCATCAGTGAGTAACTGCCCTTCTCACCATGACCCCAGCCCTCTGCCTGCTCCACAGGTAGCCAGGCTTCCACTCTGTGCAGAACCCTGGAGAGGTGACGGGCGTAGCATCCCACCGGCCCTCCATCTTTTTCCACACAGCATCTCTGCTATAAAACCTTGCAAGGTAGAGCCGCCAGCTGTGTCTAGAAGGATACGGGAAAATATCAATGCAGGCTCAGGGTCCCCGATCTTCTAGACCCAAAACTCATGGAGCCCTGCCACGCACTGTAAGTGGACAGTCCACCCCTGGTGCTGAAGATGTGATATTACCTCCAGGCTGTATGGATAAATGCACTTGAAACGTGAATTGCCTGTTTACACTCAGGCCCCGTTCTCAAAATACCAGCTATCCTAAAATCTAAATACCGAGCCAGTGAGACGGCTCAGCAGGTAAAAAGCATTTGCCTTGCGAGCCTGGTGGGATGTTAGAGCCCCAGGACCCAAGGTGGAAGGAGAGAGAGACACACACACAATCATCATCATCATCAAACAACAGTAGTCAATTAAATAAAAAATTTTGAAAATTGCCAGGTGGTGGTGGTGGCACATCACCTTTAATCTCATCGCTTGGGAGGCAGAGGCAGGCAGATCTTTGTGAGTTCAAGGCCAGCCTAGTCTACAGAGTAAGTTCCAGGACAGCCAGGGCTACACAGAGAAACCCTGTCTTGGGGGGGGAAACTTTTTTTTAATTAAACAAATAAAATCTGAAAAAAAAGTTCAAGCAAACAGATCGGGGGTGGGAGGGAGGCGCCACATGGCAGCTAAGCCTCCTTCCATATCTCTCCAGTCTTCCCTTAGCCAACCTGTTGAGCAACCAGGTGTTCTCCATCTTGAAAGGCCAGGATGTACCTGCACTACTGTCCTGCACATAGGGGCCAGCGGTGCTGCATTCCCCCCTCTCCTGTCTCTGTTGCTGGACACACCTTTCCCACCTCCACCAACAGCTCTGCCTTCTATCCAGCCATCTCCTGTGGCACTAAGAGTGGCTGGCCTGATTCTAGCCTCTTGTCATACAGCTGTCCTTGCCATATCTTCACGTCTTCTGTGGCTATTCCCATGAGGTAGCTCTCCAGGGTGGAGGAGCACTGAGTCAAAGGGGATGTATGCCCCTTTTTAACTGTTTAGAAAGGTCGGGGCTGGAGGGATGGCTCAGAGGTTAAGAGCACTGGCTGTTCTTCCAAAGGTCCTGAGTTCAATTCCCAGTAACCACATGGTGGCTCACAACCATCTACATTGAGATCTGTTGCCTGGGCATATATGTAGAGCAAATACTGTATACAAAATAAATAAATAAATCTTTTAAAAAAAAAGAAAGGTCTGCCTGGCAGCCCTCAGGAATGTGGTCTGATGAGATGAGCATTTCCTCATGCGAGGGGAAGGTCTGAGACAAGGGAAGACAGCCCTTAGCTACCGTTTAGTGCACAAATATTTATTAAGCTGGACCTAGGGCCAGGCCCTGTGCCAAGTGCTGGGACAGTGCTGATGAATGGGGTTTGGTCTTCGTCCTTGAGGTCCACACAGCCGAGCCCAGCAGGCCAACTCAGGCATGCGCCATTGCGTTATCCTGTGGGATGACTGCTATTAATAGTTGAAGAACACAGCGAAATTCTGGGGCTTGAACGTCAGCCTTTGGATTTTGCCTCCTCCCCTCCACAGCTCTGTGACCTTGGACAGACTCCTTGACTTTCTTCAGGGTGTAAGGTCTCAGGCTGTGGCCCCTTCAACTTGGCAGCACCCAGCTTCCTACTAGCTAGCATCTCCTGGGGTTACATTCCGACTGCCCAGGGCCTGAGTCAGTTTCAGAAGTCTGGAGTCAGAGAGCCTCCACGCATTGCCCAAACATGGATTGAGAGCCTTCATCCAGCCTTTGAGATCTGAAAGGCTTGGGTTGGAATACTTCCTACCTGCCTTCATGGTTCCTCACTCATTCATTTATTAAAAACATTTATCCTGTGCCTCCTCTGAGCTACCACTGTGTTCTGACCTGAGGCCACAGTGGTGCCAAGACCTCACCTCTGGTTCCCCAGTCTGAGACATGAGTTAGGTGCACTTGCCCAGTACAGTAGGTATGGGACAGGGCTGCTGGACTCAGCTGAGTTATCCTGTCTTCCTGCTGGGTTAACCAGGCCTTGGGCCAAACCCAAAGGACACAGGTCTCAGAGAAAGGCCTCGCTAATCTCTCCTCTCCCACCACAATGTGGGTAGTTAGGACTTTGGGTTGTATCTGCAGGCATGGAGCAGGGAGGGCAGCTAGAAGACAGACATTCGTCCTAAAGTTAGCAATGACCTTCAGAAAACCTCCTGTGCTAAATACTGTAACATTCACTGGGGCTGATGTGGACAAAATGATGCTGAGATGTGAGCCCTAGGTGGTGCTGGACAGAAAAGCACAAGAGTCCAGCTGCAGGATGCTTTGCCTGCTGGCAGATTCTTCCCCAAGAGGCAATGACCACCACTGTAGGCAGAGGGAGACTGGGAGCCTGCACCTGAGTTGGTGGCTGTGCCACTCAAGGGGGTTTATCCCACAGCTGGAAAGGATATCTGAGCTTAATCTCTGTGCCATGAACAGGACAAAGCAAGGCCGCCGTCTGAGCCTGGACCTGTTTACACAGATTGCTGAGTGTGGGAACCATGGCTGAAGGGGGTGTCTGTCAGGCTGCTATTGGTTTAGAGCAAAAGGGGCCTTGAAGTATGTGTATCTGCATACATGTATGTGGATATATATACTGTCTTGTTTTGTTTTTAAGAGTCCTGTCTATCCTGGAACTTGTTGAGTAGTCTAGGCTAGCCTTTGGCCAGTCCTTCCCAACTCTGCTCCTGAATGCTGGGCCTACAGATGTGCCGGCCAATATATATTTGTTTGCATGTGTATAATATAGTGTATATAATACATATAATATATTTTTATATATATATATTATGTTTGTTTTTTGAGACAGGGTTTCTCTGTGTAACAGAGCCCTGGCTGTCCTGGACTCTCTTTGTAGACCAGGCTGGCTTCCCGAATGTTGGGATTAAAGGCATTTGCCACCACACCTGGCTATAATTCGTTAATGCATGGTGTTAGTATTTACGTGTGCCCAGTTGGAACTTTTTTCTTATTTATAATGTGCACATATCCTTGATTCCCCTCCCCCCAAATTAAAGTCTTTAAACGCCATGTCTATACATGGTAGATAGCAGACAGGCAAATGGACATGGATGGAGATGCTTCTCTGCTGTTACCTACAGGCTCATGTCCCAGCAATCCTGTTGTTAGTTAAAAATAGCATAATAGAAATGGAAGTCAATTCCAGTCTGAGGCACACCTCAGCTCAGCCTGGCGGCTTCTGTGGTGTGCTGGCCATCCCTCTGGTGACTGCAGGTTAACCAGGAACCATGCCCACTGCTACTGGCCAGCACCAGGATAGGGCTCTGCATATCACTGACCTGGAAGGAGCCCAAACTGCTGTCTGGCTCCTGCTGAGTGATTCTGCTCCGGTCCTGTTGTAAAGTTGAACACTCCCAAGGTGGGCACAGGCTACAGACAGAGGGACAGACCTGTGGCAAGCTCTGCCTCAGCCTTTGGTGCACTGATGTGGGAGAGGACTCTGGTCTCAGACCCAATGTGGAAGAAGGGCCATGTGTTTCATAGAATCCAGAAACGTGGATGGTCACACAGTGTCTCCCAGATGTTCAGTGTGGACTTGGGATTGTAACATGCATGGCACTCGAGCCAGACATGGCACCTTACCTACCAGCACAGAGTCCTCTTCCAGAGCAACCTCTGCATCAAAGAGATCTTGAGGAGTCGAGCAGGAACCATTGCTTGTGTGAGGAGGTCAGCCCTGACGGCTGAGTAAGGCCAGTGGCAACTTTCTGGGGAATCACACTGAGGCCATGAGTAAGAAGTGGTGGTGGTGGGGTCACATTGAGGCCATGAGTAGGAAATGGGGATCACACTGAGGCCATGAATAAGAAGGGGATTTTACTGTCTCTGGGAAGGCACCCTCACCTTGTGTGTATGCTGGGGCCTCTAAGCCGCTTTCCTCCAGGGTAGCGGGAGGGGCAGGAAGAGTGGCTTCCCACATGGAGCATCCTGCTCCCCTAATGCTGACTCTGTTTCCCACAGTCTCCATCTGCTGCTGCCTCTTCATCCTCTTCCTCTTCCTGTCAGAGCTCACCGGATTCATCACGACAGAAGTGTAAGTCATTTTTCCCTGGGGCAACTGGCTTTCTGGGGTCCAGCGGGGGGAGGGCACTTTTGGAAAGAGATGGAAGCCTTGCAGCTGGCTCGCATCTGTTTCCAATATGTGACATCATAAAACGGCTTTGAACTTGGAGTAAAATTGAGCCTCACTTTGTCAGAGCCCTTCAGGTCCCTTCGTGCCTGGGGTCCCCAGGTCCACAGACCGAGCAAAATCACACACTCATCACTGGCCCCGAGTTTGGCCAGTGAATTTGACATGAGTCCTTTGATGATGTAGCCGGAAGTACTCAGAGGGCCCAACTAGCCTCACAGAGGACGAGATGGTCCTGCTGGAAGCCCCTCTGTTTCTCAGGCCCACGCTGAGGAGGAGTCAGCGTGGATTTCCCAGCAGCTGACTCCACAGTCATCCATCCTTGATTCCAGAATTAGCTGTCATCCACAGCCTGGTAACCCTCTTGCCTTGGGCCCCCGGCCTCAGGCTTCAAAGGCTCTTTGTCACTGTGTTTACAATTTGCGGAATTGTCATGGGGCCAGGCCCTGGCACCCCCTTCTCCTGCCCAGCCTTGGAATTTTCTTTTTCTACTCATGGAATGTCTTGGTTTCCTTTGCTTTCTTCTCAGCCATGAGACAATAGGAAGCTAAGAAACAGGCATCATGGCTGAAGCTGGATATTACTCTTTGTCCCCAAACAGCTCCCATTTTATGGGGAAAACTGAGGTTATGAGTGCTATGTAGAGGTACTTGTCCACAGTGAGATGGTTCCCGAGAAGATGACTCCCACCTCCTCTTAGCTCACATCTGGAGGTATCTTCCCATCTGCCACTGGTGTGGGAACATCTGCTGCCCCGTCACTCTGACCCTGACCCTGTTTTAACCTGGGAAGCTTCATGGGCCTATGGAGAGAGCATCAGATAAGACATTAGGAGACCCAGAATCAGGATTCTGCTTTGCTGTGTGACTCTGGGCAAGTTACTGAACCTCTCTGAGTCAAATGAGTGAGAGTAGATCAGACTCAAACTTCACTTCCAGCTCTGGAAAAGCTTTGTCTACTTTCCATGACCACGGATACCGTGCAGGGATTGTCAGAAGGGCTTGTTCCCACAGTCCTCAACAGGTGACTGTGACTATGAGGAAGCATCATCTTTGTGAATATTTTGGTTACTGTGCATCCCAGGGATTACTCTGTCATGAGCTAGAGGTGGGAACAGGGGGAAATTTTGACCCTGAAACACACTGACAGTGTGCCAGGAGGCTAGTCTCTGCTCTCTCCTGTGGGGTGGAAGCCATTCTACAGACGGGTGTGTTCTGAGCAGGTGCCAGTAGTAAGGCGTGCTGTGGACCGAAGCAGCAGCTGATGCTAAGACCCTGAAGCAGTAATGGCTTGGGGGTCTGTGAAGAGCGGAGAGGCTGACAGAGCTGTAGCAAAGTGAGCAAGCGTGGCCACAGAGGCCAGGCCGAGCCACAGCCCTGAATTGCTTAGTCAGCAGCGTTTGGGGCTTTGACTGTGTGCTCCTAAAGCTGCTCTCCTGCTTCCGTGCATACGTACCTGCCTGGCTGTGAGCACAAGTAGACCAGCTAGACTGCAGTTGTTCCCCCCAGTGTCCTTGGGAGTTTGTTTCTGGGACCCTCACCACAGAGGTCCCAACATTTCAGTCCCTTCCAAACAGCAGCAGATTTGCATGAAAGCTGCATGTCATTTGCATAAAAGCTACCTATTATCCTCTTGGGTACATATTTTTCTTTAAAGATTTGTTTTTATGTTGTGTCTGGGTGTCTGTACCTGTATCTGTGCACCATGTGCATACATGGTGCTATCGGAGGCCAGAAGAGGCCATTGGATCCTTGGGAACTAGAGTTACAGAGGGTTGTGAGCCACCTTGGGACGCTGGGAACTGAACCTGGCCCCTGTGCTAGAGTAGCCAGTACTATTAACTGCTGATCCACCTCTCCAGCCCCTTGCTTTTGTTCTTGATTTGTTTTGTTTTCCCAGACAGGGTCTTAAGCTCTTACTATGTAACCCAGGCTGTCCTCCCGAGTGCTGGGATCACAGTTGTATGCCACCATGCATACATGTTACTTGAACATATAATACAATATAAATGCTGTGCAAATCATTGCTAACCCACAAGGGAGTAGTGGGAGGTGCTCTAAGGAAACAATGGTGCAGGGTAGAGCCAGATGTGAGGGGCGGGGTGTGGGTAGGGCAGATTTGGACCTGGTGTTTTTTGAAGACTAAACAAGGTGACCGGGCTAAAGGGTATGTAACCCAAAGCCTGTGGACTTATTCATCAGTCAGACCCTGTCTCTTTCTGCCACGCACATACAAGTGACTTTCGATGTCAGAGCTTGAGCCTGCGAAGACTGTAGCAGGCTGGGCTGCTCAAGCAGGTCCCAACAGTGGACTTTGCCCACTGTTTACCTAGGGCAGGGCTAAGAGTACCAGAGAACAGTGTGTTCCCCATGCCATCCCCTCCCCTGCTCAGGGATTTCCTCTTCCTGCCTCATGGTTGCTGTGGTCCCTGGAGGAAGGAAGAGGGGTGGGGAGGCTTGAACCTGGCCCGGTGGCTGCTCCTTGCTGTCTGTGGGAGCCTAACATTCCTCTTTCCCTGTGCTTCCTTACTGTGGTACTGACTTGTCAGGGGTCCAGACAGGCCCAAGACCTAACACCGCAGCCTGGGAACTGTTGTTACCCCACCGGGCTCCTTTCTTTCCAGAAGTGGCCTGGCCCAGGAAGCATATAAGTTGGGGAAAAAAATGAAAGTGAGTTCATCAGCCACTGGTTCTGGCTGATGGTTTTGTGCCCACAGTGGGTCAGCAGACACCTCTTGCCATCAGAATGTATGTAACTCAAGGAAATGAGGTCACCGCCAGCTGGGTCAACACTGCAACCCTGGCCTATGGTTGCCGGGGATGTGAGATGTTCATTCTAACCCCGCTGAGTGAGAGGGAGGATGGCTTGTTGGGGTGCTTGACTTCCAACCTGGGCTTTGGCCAGGCTGGTGACAATGAGGAATAAAGGTGTCCCATGGGATAGTCAGAGGGACCCACTCATCTACGCAGGGCATGTTTTAGAGCCTCAAGTACATGGAAGCCACCAGTTTTTGGTCAAAATTGTTGACGGTTAAGGTCAAAAGCTTCAGTGGGCAGAAGCATGTGCTCATGAAAGCCTAATGACCTGAGTTGGGTCCCTAGAACCTGTTCCACTCCACAGACTTGTCCCCTGACTTCCATATGTGTATGTGTGTGTGAACACACAATAATAATAAATTTAAAATTAAAACCTATTGATGGGAAGACTCAAGGCTGTCCTGTAGAGTTAGGTAGCAAGCTGGAAGAGGCCACTCCAGAAGTAGGAGCTTGGTGGTTACCTTGAGCTGGGTCCTAACATGTCCCTACAGTGGGCCAAAATTGGGGAGACTAGGAGCTTAGCCAAGGGAAGAGTGGGGGGGCCTCCCTCCTGCCCAACACTCCTGAACTGAGTCTCGATTGTGGCCAGGGCTGGTGGAACTAAGATGTCACATCGTAGTTTCCAGGCCTCACCCTTAGCAATGGGAGGCTTGAAGGCTCTCTGGGCACAAAGTGCCAGATTTGTTCAAAAAGATCACCCCTGTAAGGGGCCTCTGGGGAAGTGTGACCATGAGCCTCAGTCCCTGATAAGGAGGAGGTTAATTGCTAGGAGGAAGAAAGGGGGTGGCTGGGCAGCTGGCTGTGAAGGGCATCCATCCAGTAGGCAGCAGTTGTCTTTTCACTAGAGAAGTCAGGGTTTAAAAGCCAAGGCTCCTGAGATTTACTGGTCAACCTACTCCCCTCCTCTCCTGCACCCACCCTACCAGTTACTGCTGCCTCCCTGCTTCATGGAAGTTTCCATTTGATCAGATAGTTAAGCATGGAGACCAGCAACCTTGGACAGGAATCTGAACTATTCAAGTACTCTTCTAAAAGCAAATAAAATTGTTTTGCATGGATGTCATCAGACTCAAGCCTCAGCCTAGAATGTCAAGGCCTTGGGCTACATTCCACCTACATCCCCCCCCACCAACACCTCCCAACCCTTTCATCCTCTCTCCCTACAAGGCCATTCTCACCCACCTCCTCCCCATCCACTCAGGCCATGCAGTGCTGTGTGGCTGGTGTCCCCCACCTGGAATGTACCCCCCTGCTCCTCCATCAGCACACACCCTTCCACTTCCTGGGACTTCTGAGAACCTGCACCCATACTCTTCTGCGCCCCCCCCCCCAAGTTTGTGTTCATTCTGGACTCCTGTGTCCTCATTGGCGGGGGGGGGGGGGTCAGACACTATTGCTTATTCAAGTGTGGCAGGAGGAGGTAATAGAGGTTTGTAGAGCAGAAAGCCATTGGACCTAGGGACCTCCACATCCCATAGGCCCTGAGGCCCTGGGGTGGCACATCTGAAGATTATCAGAAAAGACAGTGACACTTGCATCACAGGTCTCCCTGACGGATGCCCTGCTCTCCAAGGATCCCTCTCCTCTCCAGACAATGTGGAAAGGCAGGACACAGAGTCCCCTAGTAACATCCTCCTCTTCCTCTTCTAGGCTGTGTGACTCATCAGCCAGTCATTTGTGCTCCTTACTGAAGACACAGTAATCCTGCCCAGCACTGGCTTGTTATGTTACAGGAGATGCCACATGCAAAAGCCCGTCCCCAGCATGGCCCTGGGCTCAGAGCAGGGGCACCTTTCAGCTTTTAGTGGGGGCAAAACACCCTGGGCCGGACTGTGCTATACCTGTTATATGCTGCACTTGACCTCACCACAAGGATTAGTGTCCCTGTTACTTTAGCTCATTAATGTTGGTATTGACGATAAAGATAGTGGCCAGAGACTGAGCATTCAGTCTGTAGTAAGACTATGCTCAAGGCTCCTCTAGTTCTCATTGGCCACCTTAGCAGCCTCATTATTGATGAATACAGAATCACTGGGGGCCGCTGGGACCATAGAGAGCGTGGTATTCTCATGTCACCTGTGCACCTCCTCCATCTACTTTAGATGACTCACTACCTCACATTGCATGCTGTGCACGTAGTTGTGGCACCATATTGTTTAAGGGACAAGGAAAGAAGTCTGTGAGCATCCAATATAGACTCGGTGTCTTTTTTCTGAGGGTTTTGTTTCGTGTTTTGAACTTCAACTGGATGAACCCAGGGATAGAAATCCTATAGAAATGGAGGATCAACTGTTCTGGGAAAGCCCCACTTTATTTCTGGGGAAACTGAGGCTGTTGAAGATGAAGCCCATTGTCCAGGGTCAGTCATCCAGGAGGTACTACAGCTAGGAGGTAAACCTTGGCTTCTTGGACTCACCTTAACATTGTGTTTTCTCTGCCAAGCAGAGCCTGTGGTCAGCTCTGAAGAGAAAGAGACACATGCTTCTACACACACACACTCTGTCTAAGTCTACCCTGGCCTGGATAGCCTGGAACTTTAGCCTGTCCTCCAGTCACCCTGAGAGGTATTGAGAATTCTCATTCATTCCCTTTCCCCTTCATTGACTTCTAGTGAGGAATGTCTGACTTACAGATGCACAAGTCTAAAAGGCAGGGTCAATGGATCTCACCCTCAGAGCCGTCATCTCAATCGAGCCATGGTACGCCTCCCCCATCTAGAAGGTTCCTTTGCACCCCCTCCTACCACCATTCTTCAGACTTCCATTGTCACAGCTTAATTTGCTTCTTTTAAACGTCCCCCAGGACGGCTCCAGTTACCCTGATGGGGAAATTGGGGCTCGGAGAGGTGAAGCACCCTGTCGCAGGTCCCGGAGCTTCTTTTAGCGACAAAGGCAGGAAGAGAGCCCACAGGCCTTCTCACCTCCTGAGCTGGTTATGGGGGGGGGGGGGTCAGGCCAGTAGGAATCCCTAATCCATAATATACCCACAGAATGTCTTTCTTCAAGGTGAGCTGATTTGTGGCAGCCTGTTGGCCATTTAAAATAGGCTCAGCCCCAGCCAGTGAGCCTTGGCAGCCCGGCACAGGCGGCTGTTGGTGAGGCCACACTTGGGGTGGCAGGAAACTAGCTGGTCTGGAACGTTTGCCTTGGATCCAGAAGGCAGTGTTGCTGACATCATGGGTAGGCAGTGCAGGCGACTGAACCATATACATCTTACAGCCAGGGGAACAGCCAGTTCTAGCCTTACATAACCACTGGCCCAGAAGATTGCCACAGGCAATGCATTTTTCCTCCCTTCAGGCACCTCAGTCCCTTTGTGCTGTGTGGCCCTTCAGCTCTGGCAGCTGGCCACTCCACTTCTGTCTAGGAGACAGGGCTCCATGCCTGGGAGAAGCCTCCCCAGGGGCAGTGAACTCACCTGAGCCACACCTGAGATTTGCCTCACTCTGCTGAGGTCATCTCCCAGGATTGCCAGGGAATGACCTCATCTCATGATCCCCCAGCAATCCGCAGAGTTCTAAGTTTACCAGGTGGAAAAGGTGAGCGCTCATGGAAGAGTCTCCCTGGGAAGGGAAGCCCTCTCCCTTGGCCACTGTTCTGTTAATCACACAGTAATTTCCTTATGAGCCTGACGGTCCTTTGGAATTAAGGCTATGGTAGAAACAGAAGAGTCAGGAGGGTAAAAACCTGGCTGGGCAGAAGTGGATCCTCCTGAGTCTCCTATGGCTTGTCCGCCCCTTGCTGCCTGGTTCTGTATAAGACCTGCCAGTATCGTGAGACTGCCTGTCTTTTCCCACATCCCATGCCCTGTCCTTGACCCCAGATAATGAAGAAAAGAGGAAGCTGTGTAGTCCTGGAAAACTTGGGCTCGGTTGTTTTCTGCTGTGCTCATCCCTCCTCTGAACCTTGGTTTCCTGATTTTAAAATGGAAATGAGGACTTCGCACAGGAGCGGATAAGATGACACAGATGCATATATTTTACCTCCTTGATTAGGGGGCATCACTCCCCTTTTGCCCAGCTTCACTGGATGGGTGTTTGGCAGCCCAAAGAGCAAGGCCTGTCTGGCTTTCATGTCCCTGGAATATACTGTGGTTCCCACAAAGAAACAAACTGTGGCTGTGTTCCTGAGCCACAGTTCTTATTAACTAAGCCCTGGCTGTATTGTATTAGATGAAGTCCTAATAAAAACAAAATTCACTTGCTGGGCTGGATCTGTTCTTTCCCAACAAGGCTCCCTTGGAGTCCTTTGCCAGCACAACCTGGGTGGCAGGACCCAAGGAAACTAACTTATGTGGGTTATTTTAAATGTCTTATGACTTTTAAAAAATCTTTATCATTTTAAGGTGTGTCTGCGTATGAGTATGTGAATGCAGGTGCTGGTAGAGGCCAGTAGAGGGCATTGGTTCCCCGAGAGCTGGAGTTGCAACCATTGTGAGCCATGTAATGTGGGTGCTGGGAACTAAGCCCTTGGTCCCTGAAAGAGCAGTAAGTGCTCTTACTCCAGTGAGCCATCCATCTCTTGAGTCCTATTTAATTTTATTTGTAATTGACAAAATGGGGCACAAGATGATAATTTGATAAGTTGTCAAATTACCAGATCTAGTGTGTCCGTCACCTTCAACATTTATGCTAATTTGAAGTACACAATGTGTTGTTACTGCAGTCGCCATGCCTGTGAGGTAGGACTTTGGTCATCTGTAACTTCCTGTCTATTGGCCAGCATCTCTGGTTCCCATCCATCAATGTTTAGCATAGCCCAGCCCACCTTCTCCAACACTGCTCAGATGAGCTCAGTTGAGCAGCCCCTGAGACCAGGCCTAGAGATAGGGTCCTCCCTCCCTGTGGGGAATTGTCTGGGCAGCTAACCTCTAAACTTGGCTCCTCTCCCTCCTTACTGCTTCTGCTACACTCTCAAGGGCCCCTGGCTTAGTAAGGAAGGAGAGAACTGGAACCATCCACTTACAGGCCTCCCTTGGCCCATCCCCATGTGTGCCTTCAGCATGCCCTGCCCTCTCCCAGCAGCCATAGGTTCTGGACCACTATGGCCACCTGAAAATGAACCTTTTAAATTATCCAATATATATTTATTGATAACTATATTCACTTACAAACATTCACTTACCTACTAACTCTAAGAATGACTACAACCCCTATTACCTACCCTCTAAACCTATTGATAACTATTACAACTATTTTCATAACCTTTTAGAAGGATACAGTCTCTGGGGCAGGTCCTCAGTCGTCAGGAACACAGTCTCTGGAGTAGACCCTTTAATGCACTTAACAGTCTTTCGCTCAGAAAATCTCAAACGTAGATCCGTCAGGGTAAATTGGCTATACCAGTCTCACCTTAAATAAGGCTTGAGGCTTTCTTCTCTCTGGGAGACCTCAGCCGTCTGTAGGCCAACTTATTTCCTTCGTATCAGCAACTCTGCCACTCTGCCTTTGTCTTTAAAGCTGGCCACAGTTCCGTTCAGGCCACTGTTCAGACAGGTCAAACCCCTCTAGGCAAAAGCTGAGCCACAGGGTTTAGTCCTTGGCCTTTTGCTGTCTTGCTGAGGCTTTCTCTGCTCACCAGCTTCTTTCTGCCTCAGGGAGATCTGGCCATATCTTGGGAACTCTCTAGCATGGGGCTCCCGGGCTCCGTCCACTTGTCCTTAAATAGGATCTCTCCTTGTACCACCTGGCTTCAGCTTAATCTGGGCTCTGCCTACTTAGCAGCTGAAAACAATGCCAGGCCATTTCACTTTGCTTCAGCTTCTGGGCTCCGCCTACTTAGCAGCTGAAAACAATGCCAGGCCATAAACCTTGTTTTTAGTCCATAGAGTCTCTCCTTGTTTCACCTGACTTCGTCCTTGTTTTTAGTCCATAAGCTGAAAAGCTAATTGTCCACAGCCAAATTGATCTTCATGCCCCAGATTAAGAGATGGTATCAGTAACCTCTAGATACTTACTAAATCTAATTTATATTAATCTATCTCCCTTTACAGCCACCTACTCTGGTCTCCTTGGCACATGGTGGCCCTTCCAGGCCTCAAGCTTGCCTATGTGGCTGTGTTCAGTGTCAAGTCAGGTGTCTGAGCTTGTCACAGCACCATGCTTCCTTGGCTCTCTCATACCACATCTGCTGTGACCTCTTTCAGTCCCTCTGACAGCCCAGTCCCTCTCTACTTCAGGCCTTGGCACATACTGTGTGCCCACCCCCACTCCCTATCCCCCACCGCTGAGACCATGCCTTTTCATCATCATGGAGACCTGCAGGCCCCCTTGTGGTACTTATCCAGGAGGTGAGCGAGGTCTGGTTCTGCCAGCAACCTTGACGAAAGCCAAGACTATATCCGGCTTGATGCCATTTCTTGCACCTGACAGGCAGTAGATGCCCCCAAACTGTTGAATGAATGTGTGTTGCTACTGTCCCTGGCAGTGCGGCAGTGTGACTGTCTGAAGCCACCTGCCCTGTAACTCCGGCAGTAGAATAATGACGTCATTGCTTGCCCCTGCAGCCTACAGTTGTGCTACCCTCCATGCCACATGGAACATGAAGTGGTCACATGAAGAATGGGAATGGCTAGGTTAGCTAGATGGGCACTTGATTACAGCAGCCCTAGAAATCCAGTATAGCCATCTGATCCTGTGGGAGACCTGGACTTCACCCCTGCAACTTTATAAGGAGGAGCTCGAAAAGAGCAGGCACTGGGTGCTGTTGTGGCTGTTGGTGCCAGGCCCTGAGCCATACAAAACCGTTTTTCTCATTTTACTGTTCAGCAGTGTTATTCCCATTCAGCTGATAGGTTTATAGAGGTGACCATAGAAAGTGCTGGAGCCAGGATTTGAACTTGAATCTGGACAGATATTCTTATGGGACCCCCTCCTTCTCCCTCCTGGTAAAGCTGTGTTGGAGAGTGGATTTGAACCTGGAGCTCTGCCTCCTGGGACCTGGACATGTGCATCCTGTTGTACCCACATGGGTATCTGCATCATTGAGAACTGGCCACCACATGAGGTGGCCCCTGGCTGTCCATCCCCTATGGGCAGGATCAGTGTCTCCATCTCAGTCTGGTTTCTGTACTTGTCTGCCCCTCAGGGTGAATGAGCTCTACGTCGATGACCCAGACAAGGACAGCGGAGGCAAAATTGACGTCAGTCTCAACATCAGTTTACCCAATTTGCATTGTGAATGTGAGTATTCCAAACAGCCCCCTCTTTCAGCTAGCCAGCCTGTGGATGATCTGTGTGCAGACTTGGTAAGCCATCTGGGGTAAACTAAATACATGCCACCAGCTGCAAGTCACACGTAGCCTATGACGGCCCCCACCCTCTTTTTGAGATGAATACAATTGAGCATGTGCTTGGAGGTTTTCTGGAATCAAAGACATCTCATATACTTCCGCAGAGCAAGCACATTGATGATTGTGGCACAGGGTGGTGGAGTCTCTCTGGTTTGTTAAGCCTGAGATCCTTGAGCAAGTGGCTTACGGAGAGGCGAAAACTGCAGGGATGGAAGTAGCCCAGGCAAGAGGATGAGCCCAGATGTGCATGCAGCTGCAGTCTGGTCTGAGGCTGACCTCTTGCATGCTCTGGAGTGTGGTGGTAGCACCATAAAGCTGCCTCATCTGGCAACAGATGGGCCAGGGCTGTTGTCCCTATCAGTGGCTGATACGGTTCCTATGGGAGTTAAGTGACCTCTCGAGCAGTTATACAAGCTGCAGCCTGCACAGCCTGTGGAGCACTGCCAGCAAGAGGCTTCCCTGGCATCTTCCTTTTTAACCTCAGATCTCTTTTGTTTGCTCTTTTAATCAAGATAGAATTATTTTATTTTATAACAAAGCAGAATGACAGTCTGCAGCTGGACTTTTGACTACTTTATTTCTTTTTCCTACCTCCCTACATCACCCCTATCCCTTCCAAACCCCCAACACTAGGTAGGAGAGAAAGAAGGTTATCATTAGGCTACTTCCTGCTGATTAGGGGCGTTGAGTGCCTTGGGGCAAGTTTGATCTTCACTGTCAGGGCATCTCTCATCAGCAATCCAGCAAACAGCAGCAGGAAGAAACAGCAGCCACACCTCTCTTGGGGCTCTGGCATTTTATCTACTTTCTCAAGAGTCCCCAGGATTCCAAATGTAAACTATCTTCAGCTGGCAAAAATCATGCCCCTGCTAGAGCACAAGGCAAATCATAGTCAGCTGCTGTGGACAGTCTGAAGCAGCGCCATATCCCACACCTGGAATTAAAACAAAAACATATTCCCATAACATTTCTGTGTTTAAAAAACAAAAACAAAATTCTCAATACAAAAGTATGATTTGGAGGCAGGCCCTGCCTCCTTTGCTTAGGGAACACTTGGCTGTGGTAATCTCAGTTTCCCATTTAGCACAATAAGCTTAGTAACCATTATCAGAGGTTCCAATGAGATGGTACCCATATAGGTGATGGGTTATCGTCTCCATAATGAAGGTTCTAGCATCCCTCAGCCCCACCAGGTCTGCAGCCTGATGTAGCCTAATTCATCCTCCTCCCAGCCCTCCTTTCCGATCACAGGACATGGCTTACTTAGGAGCACAGCCCGCAAGGACAGAACATTGGGTGGGTCCAGACAGAGACAGGGAGACATTCAGCTCTGTTCCTGCTTTTGGTGAGAATGACATCACAGCTTTGAGCCCACATTGGGCCTAGGGCCAGGGAACCTGTTGAAATAGGTCACTTTTATTTATTTTTATGTTTTTTCTTTTCCTTTTTCTCTTCTTCTTAGGAAAATAGCTCATCTGGCAGGCTCTCCTTCAGGGGCTGGTTGTATCTCTGAAGCAAGGAAATTCTAAGGCCAGAGGACTAGACCAGCAAGGGCTGGAGGGATGTGGCTCTCTGCTCAGTCCTAGATCCAGACAGTGTGGCTTCGGACAGGACAGATTTCCTTGGTTGCTGGCTGTTCCTGTCCTTGTACTGTGCTCTCCTTGGGTCCTGCCAGCTCTACAAGGCTATGACTAGAACCTGCAGGAGTCCAGTACAATGGCTTTTCTTTCACCTTCAGGGTATGGTGTAGTTCAGTGGTTTGCTCAGCACTCTCAGGATCCTGAGCTCCAGCACCACTGACACAAAAAAAGACTTTCAAAAATATTATACACAGAAATGCCCATTCATCTTTGCATCTCTGGAAAACCCGGAGAAACAGAGAGAGGAAATCATGCATAATTCCACCACTTGATGACAGGGTCTATGGACATTCTGACATCATTCTGTCCCATTGGCTTCCCTCCTGTGAATCTCTGAACATGATTGAGGTCATACTACAGGTATCATCTCATATCCTGCCTTCTAAAAATATTATTTATATATAGTTATATAAAAATATTATATATATTTGTATGTTAAATAAATATATATGTAATTTTTTTTCTTAGGCTGGGGTGGAAGGTTAGAGCACTTGCCTGGGCCTGGGTTCAGCCCTGGGTTCCATTCCCAGCACTGTAAAAGTATTATGACAATGACAGTATTCATTATACACCTAAAACAGAAGTTATTTTTCAAGGTATACCTTCAAAATACATGACTGTAGCTCAGTGGTAGAATGCTTATTTAGCATGAGTTAGGTCTTCAGTACAGAGGGAAATATAGATATGTTTTTTAAAACACAAAGGCACCCCTTTTGTGTTCTTTTTTGTTGCCCCCCATATGCCATTGTCCCCTGAGGAGCCTATGCTGATACAAGAGGCCTCTCTTCCCTCTTAGTGTGTGTATCTGTAAACACAGTCTCTATATCTGCAGCTTCACACCCATAAATTCAACAGCCACAAGACAAAAACATTCAGAGGAAAAAAATACATTGCATCTGACCTGAAAGTGTATAGACTTTTTTCCCCCTTGTACTTATTTCCTAAACAATATGGGACTGGAAGTCACTGTGTTATCATTTTGTTAGTGCAAAGTGCCAGAGACCACCAGCATATGAAGGGAAAGGTGTGGAGGGCCCCAGTGTTGCAAATTTCAGTCTGTGATCGGCCAGCCCATTGTTGTATGTTGTGATGAGAACATGGAGTGAGCAGATCTGTTCCCCTCAAGTCAAAGAAGCAAAGGAAAGGGGGCAAAGGGCAGTAATTTCAGTGTCCCCTTCAGGAGGATAGCCTCATAACAGGAAGGGCCTTCCTCTGCACCCCACTCGGAAAGGTTCACCACGGTCCTGAAGTACCACAGGCCGAGGTCCAACTCTCCATCACACAGGGCTCTGGGCAAACTGTAGTCTGAAGGATGGCAGCTGTTTGCATGGCATTGGCATTGTGCTGGGCCGGGTGAGTAATCCAGAGCATGCCATGTCTGGAGTGCAAAGACCCGTCCATTTTACAGGAGGAACTTAAGCATCCCAAGACTTTGGTGCCTGGGGATGCATGCATGCAGGGATATGTATCCTGTTTGCTTTCTGTTTTCTCCTTAGATAACTAGACCACTACACATTATAACACTGTTGTGAAGTTTCTCCCCGAACATCCAGCCTAGGCCTGTTCGGAACCATTTGCCTGTGTTAGGATATTGAGATGAGCCCTGTTGTAGCAGACTGCCCTGGGGATAGGTTCAGAGCAAGACACTCTGACTCCTGTGAGAGCACCTGTTGCTTCTCAGTTGTGAGCTCTTTGTGCCTCAGTTTCCCCTGATGTTGACCAGATAGTTGTAGCACCATCTTCCCCGTAGGAATGTTCAGGTGCTGTGTTCTTACACCAAACCCTTTAGCCACGTGACCAGCACATACTGCTGTTTAAGTTCCCCATGTCCTCACAGCAGGCTTACAATAGAGGAAGAAACTGAGTCAGTCACAGGAAGGTTGCATGGCTTGCCTTGGGACCCGAGGGCCAGCCTCTCCATGCACACCAGTTAGTGTGTTCTTCATGCGCTGCTTCACGTCGCAGGGGAGAACTGACCCGCCAGGCATCCTCATTTCGACAGGCACTTGGGTGGCTTCTGTCACAGTTTCCAACGAGGTTGACTGAAGTGGCCTTTTGCCCATGTTCGAGCATGAGTGACGTTGCAAGCTGGCCTCAAGTGGAACTGTTGAGTCAGGAAGAGGCCGTTCGCCTTTTCTTTAGCTTTCTCATTGCAGACCAGTGGCATCATCTGTGATGGCCTTGTCATGTGCCCTTCCACACTGGCTGGCACCTACTTCCCTATACCCACTGAGGATCGTGGCTGTTCCCATTTTCCCTTTATGCCTGCTTGTCTTTAAAGATTTATGTTTTTTTTTAATTTTATGTGCATTGGTGTTTCACCTGCCTGTATATGTCTGGGTGAGGGTGTCAGATCTTGGAGTTACAGATAGTTGAGATCTTCCATGTGGCCATGTGGGTGCTGGGAATCAAACCCGGGTCCTCTGGAAGAACAGTCTGAGCTCTTAACTGCTGAACCGTCTCTCCGAGAGCTGTTCTTTCTCTGTATCAAGTTTCCTCTGGTGTACATGCCAGGAAGCTTGCTACATCCCCTTGGTGGACAGGAACCTCTCTCCCTGCACACCCTGGGACCATTTCCTGGAACACAGTAGAGCATCCTGCTCACTGTTACAATGCAGAAGTTGAACCACAGTAAGATCCATGTTGGAGTCAGGACTGGCACTGGGGGGATACAGTCCTCCCATGTGTGAGCTAAAGAACCCCATGACAGGACCTGTGCTCCTGAGGGTGCATCCTGACTCTTCCTATAATGCCCTCTTGGTGCTTAGGCAGGCACATGGGACTCTGTAGTTATACACCCTGTGTAAAGAAGAGTGTGAATGGGGAGCTGGAAAGATGGCTCAGCAGTTAAGAGCACTGGCTGCTCTTCCAAAGGTCCTGAGTTCAATTCCCAGCAACCACATGGTGCCTCACAACCATCTATAATCAGATCTGGTGCCGTCTTCTGGTGTGCAGGCATACACGCAGGCAGAACGCTGTCTGCATAATAAATAAATCTTAAAAACAAAGAAACAAAGAAGGGTGTGAATGAAAGAGAGCTAAGTAAAGAACGAATGAATGCCTGAACCTATTCATCCAGTGACCCCAGAGTGTGAGGCATGGTGAGTGCCAGCACTGGTGAAGCACTTGCCACGTGCTGCCAGTCAGACTCTGTACTGAGCGTTTACCATACCTACTCTTTGATCCACATACTCTTCCACTGAAAGTTCAATGTTTATCATCTTATACTTCAGTTTCAGAAAAACAAACTGAGGTGTTGAGGTTAGTGAGCACCCGAGGCATGAACACACTGGTGAAAGGCACAGTCAGGATCCAGGTGACCAGAGTGGCAGACCCCGTGGTCTCTCTTACCCCACTGGCTTTCTTTGGCCTTGCATGTAGCTGAGTGACCCTGGACCCTGCTTCTTCCTAGCCCTTCCTCCACCCTCTCTAGCCTTAGGCAATGGTAGGGAGTGTGGGGTCTCTGGGGGGGGGGGGGGGGGTGGGACCGTTTTGGGGTGCTATAGCTCTGGGAGGGTGGGACTGTTTTGGGCCACTGTGACTATGGTGGGGTGGTTGTTTTGGACGTTGTGACTCTGGAGGGGGATGAACTATTTGGAGCGCTGTGACTCTTAGCCAAGCAGCCCCTTTCTCCTCTGCTTGCTTTCTGTGTAGCTTGGGTTTCCTAGGCATCAAATTCACAGTGGGGCTTCTGCAGAAACGTACTGGTCCCTACTCTACATGGGTGTGAGTGACTGCCCTCTTTGATCCCCACAGTGGTCGGGCTTGACATCCAAGATGAGATGGGCAGGCATGAAGTGGGCCACATTGATAACTCCATGAAGATCCCACTGAACAATGGAGCAGGCTGCCGCTTTGAGGGCCAGTTCAGCATCAACAAGGTATGGAGACACTGCCTGGGCCTTTTTCCTGCTCCCTACCCACTTGAACCCAACCGAATCCCTAGCCAGCTGCCTGATGGCTTGCCTGATAATTCTGTCTGTAACTGGGAAGGCTTTGGACTCCCTGAGATTTCAAGCCCTTGGTGGTGGGTTCAGAAAGGGCTGCTCCTCACTGGATTGGAAGTCACCGAAGGAGATGAGAAGACGGGGCTTCAGCAAGCATTGGCCCACAGGACACCTGAATCACAGCTGGGATGGTAATAATGCCACAGTGGCCTCACCCGCACACATCACAGAGCTCATGTGCAGTAAATGAGTGAGCACACACCGTTGGTTCCAGGTCTATGATGTGCATCTGGTGTCAGTCGGGTAGAGGCTCTGGCAACACTGAACAGGTGAGTGAGGTACCAAGGCAGGTGCAGATAGACAGCCAGAACATGTTCATTGCTGCCTTACATCTTCTGGCCAGCTCAGGGTATATAGTCCCCTTGGTGGGCTACATGGGGACGGACTAGAGGAGGCCAAGAGCTGAAGTGAGAAAAGGATAGAGGGTCAACAGGACTTAGCCATGAATTGGGGGTGGCAAGTAAAGCACCCGTGGACTCAAAGACCCTGTGAAATTCCTGCTCTCACAGCTGGTTTGCAACAGAAAGCTTAGGAAGGAGGGATTCCTTCCTAAGGAATTCCCCCCTTGGGAGGGGGCTGGAATCCTGTCCTCTAATTCTGGTACATTTGATTCCCAGCAAGTACCTCCAGGGGAACGGTAAGCTGGGATTTGGAGACACGTTTCTGCAGTTGAAGGGAGAGAGTCTGGGGTTACAGACCTTCCTGGAGGAGTCAGCAAAGAACAGTGATGTGGGAATTCACAGGTTTAGGTTGGGACTACTCCTAGTGGAGATCCCCAGCAACATCGTCTCGGGAGTATCAGAAAGGCAGAACCTTGGGCTCCACCTCCAGTCTCCTGAAGCCTTCCCAAGACTGCAGCCACCAAACTCTAAGAATCCCAAGGTCTCCTAGGGAGAGAGTGTAGAGCCTTGTTATAAACCTGGAGTCCACTAAAACCCTGGAAGAGTACAGATTTATGTGCAGACACCCCAAAGAATGTGGGTTAAGTTCCATCTTTTTTCTTACTAAGCTCTAACTCTTAATTTAGCATTTCCTGCTGCAGTTAATAAAATAAAATAATCCAAAGCACCGTTAACTACACCTGTGACGTTGTTACCGGGAGCTGCTGGTATTCACACTACATTACAGTTGTAAAGAAATTCAGGGTACATGCATCGACACTTTGAGAATGATAGCAGGTAACACACGGGTAAATACCCGAAAAACTGCGTCACTTTGATTATATAGTCAGACAATGAAGCAGGTGCCGTGGTGCAAAACGGGTGATCTCCCTGTGGTGGGGTTTGGGGGGGAAGGTAGTTGAAGTTGGTGGTAGTTGAAGATTACCGGGCACATGTGTACACGTGTGTGCACACTTCCCAGTTGTGAGATGTGGTCACCTGCATGTGAACATGCACAGTCCTGACAACTCAGGTGTCACGCTGCCTATCTCTTGGCAAACATGTCCTCCACTACCTTGGTTGGGCTGTGTTTTGGATTCCAGCTGGCTCTGCATGAACCAGAACTTGCCCTTTCGAGTCAGACCAACTTATGTTCAAGAAGGCCTGAGTCTGGTGTCCTGGCTAAGGATTCTGAGTAATTCAGTGTATTCGAACTCTGCTTCCCTCATCTGTAAAGAGGTGGTGCTGTGGTTAATACCTACGTCATGTAACCAAATTGAACCTATAAAGTGCTTCATGATGTGCTGACTGGACAGGCATGGGCCAGCCTATGCTCATGGTCACTTCGGTATAAGTGTGTTTGTACACTGCATATGGACACCAGACATACAAGAAGCCAGCAGGGAGGCCGGGACATCTGTGGAAGGCTTATCCAGCTGTTGTGCTGTGGCTACTGTGCACTGGCTTCTTACCTGACCCTTAACTGGAGCATAAGAGTCTGAACCCAGGCAATCTGACCGCTGGGCCCTGGGCACTGCCTGTTGGCTACTGCTTTTACCACGTGTATCACAAATGCTATAACCAGAGTGGCCATGTTCTCCAGGCACAGCCCGGGCCACTATCCACCTAACCCTTTGGGGAATGTGGAAGAGACTCTTCTAACACCACCCATTCTCCCTTGTTGGGGTCTTGTATCTCTGAGGATCTGTCATTAAGACAGCCAGTGTCTGGCTGGAGAGATGGCTCAGTGGTTAAGAGCACTGGCTGCTCTTCCAAAGGACCCGGGTTCAAATCGCAGCACCACATGGCAGTTCACAGCTGTCTGTAATTGCCAGGCGTGGTGGATCAGGCCTTTAATCCTAGCACTTGGGAGGCAGAGTCAGGCGGACCTCTGTGAGTTCAAAGCCAGCCTGGTCTACAAAAGTGAGTCTAGGACAGCCAGAGCTGTTACATAGAGAAACCCTGTCTCAAAAAACAGCAACAACAAAAAACAAAAACAAAAAAGGGAGGGGGGGTGGGATTCAGTCGGAAGGTATTAAGGCTTTTGTCCAGGACAGCCAGAGCTGTTACATAGAGAAACCCTGTCTTGAAAAACAAACAAACAAAAGATAGCCAATATGACAGCCTGCTATGAGGGCAAGGACAGCAGCTGTCCCTCCCTGGTCTCCTGTCATTAGACATAGACTTGTCCCATGGCCCCTTTACCTATCCCTCAGGAAGCTGACCAACAGTCAGATGGCAGAGTTCACCCTCGAGTATCCTGGCAGCCCCTGGTAGCTCAGACTGAGCCTGCCCGGTAGCCTCACTTATCATGGCTACCCCTAGGAGGAAGGCAGAGGGAAGGGGGGCCTGACTCCAGCTATATATTTTTAAAATCCATCAGAGACACTGACGTAGGTGCCTAAGTCACAGGCTCTAAAAGCATCGTTTTCTGTTTCTTCAGCTCAGCGTGTGCTGGTGTGACTCAGACCCCTGTGATGGGTTTGGTGTGGAGTGGAGTGGGTTACTGAGTCACAGCCTCGAAGGGCTGGCAGCGGGTGGCAGGTACCCAGGGGCCAGCCTTCTCCACTCTCTTCACCCTGGGGCCATAGACCCCAGACCCTAGGCTGTCTGTGCCTGTGACCTGGCCCACTGCGCAGAAAACCTGACAGGACACTGTCAGTCTCGGGATTTCTGATTGTATCATGTAAAGGGCTCCCCCTCCCCGCCCCCCTCTGGTGCTGGAATGGATCCCAAGACCTTGTTGAGGTGAGGTGCTCTTCCTGATGTAAGCACCTAGCTACATCCCCACTGAGCTACACCCTAGGCCTGTGCAGGTTTTGTAATGGAAATAAATCCTGGTACTACTTATGCTGTGAAAGGAAGCGTGAGATTGTTTTGAAAAGCAATGGCTTTTCCTCACACCCTGTTGTTTGCTCATCCATGGCCCTTTCTCTGTGAGTCCTGAAGCGTGCTCATCCCACATGCCTGTGAATACCCCCCCCCCAGCCTCGTCATCCCAAAAGCCTCTATGGTCATCATCCCCGATTTCTGATGGGGAAACTGAGGCACAGGGTGACAAGCAGGCTTGAGCCCAAGTGCCAGGTGTGGAGAATCACTTTTCTTGGGTCCCTGAGGCAGGAATGCGCTGATACTCTGCTTATTCTGGAGACCTTCCCGTGCTATCAGACCTGCACACTACCACTGAAGACAGGGTGTTGATGCTGAATACCCTCCATCCAAAAACAGGGCACCAGCCAAAGCTCCCTGAGGGATAGTCATGTGCCAGGCTGTAGCCATACTCCGTCCCTAGAAGTTGGAATAAGAAAGACCCTGCCCACTTTTGCTTTCCGCAGTCCACCTCTACCTTGACCCCCTTCTGTTCATGGATTTTCTCTCTTAGGCATTCCTTCTGCTTGTGTGTGCTGTCTCTGCTCTGAGGCCTTTCCCTGTCTTTCTTAAAATGCAGACTTCAGGGCCTCTGCACAAGAGAACCCTTCCCCCTGGGAAGCCCGCCCCAAACATACCTTGCACTCGAAATAGACATGAGTGTCCTCCCCAGCCTGAGCATAGGCCTGAAGAAGGTAGGGAAAGCTTAGTGGACAAGCCTTCCAGTAAGAAGTGGCAGGGACAAAGGCCCCAGGGTGAGGCTGTGCAGTGCTGTAGGGAGGTCAGTGAGTCCAAGGGGTGAGTGGAGGTGAGAGTGTTGTTGAGGTATGGAGAGTAGGACCGAGTATGTGACCAATAGCCAGAACACATCGCAGGAGCAGGTGGGCTCAACTGGGTCACTCAGTTTTTTCCAACACCATAGCAAAATATGGAGGCAAAAATGGGTAAAGAGAAGACATTGTCATTTGAACAAAATGGCAGCCTACAGATTGGGAAAAGATCTTCACCAACCCCACATCTGACAGAGGGCTAATATCCAAAATTTACAAAGAACTCAAGAAATTAAATGCCAAGAAACCAAAAATGGGGAACAGAGCTAAACAGAGAATTCACAAAGGAGGAATCTCTAATGGCCGAGAGACACTTGAAGAAATGCTCAGCATCCTTAATCATCAGAGAAATGCAACTCAAGACGACTCTGAGAATCCATCTCACACCTGTCAGAATGGCTAAGATCAAAAACTCAAATAACAAAACTGGGCGGTGGTGGCGCACGCCTTTAATCCCAGCACTTGGGAGGCAGAGGTAGGCGGATCTTTGCAAGTTCGAGGCCAGCCTGGTCTACAAAGCGAGTCCAGGACAGCCAGAGCTGTTAAACAGAGAAACCCTGTCTCGAAAAACCAAAAACCAAAAAAAAAAAAAAAAAAAAAAAAACTCAAATAACAGCACATGCTGGCGAGGTTGTGGAGAAAGGGGAACACTCCTCCATTGCTGGTGGGAGTGCAAGCTTGTACAACCATTATGGAAATCAGTCTGGCCATATCTTAGAAAACTTGGAATAGCTCTACATCAAGACTCAGCCATACCACTTCTGGCTATACATCCAAATGACTCCTCACCAAATTACAAGGAAGTTTCCTCATCTATGTTCATAGCAGCCTTATTTGCAATAGCCAGAAACTGGAAACAGCCAAGATGTCCCTCAACTGAGGAATGGATTAAAAAACTGTGGTACATCTACACAATGGGATACTATTCAGCCATCAGAAACAATGAAATCATGCAATTTGTAGCCAAATGGATGGAACTAGAGAAGCTCATCCTGAGTGAGCTAACCCAGACTCAGAAGGATGCACATGGCATCTATTCACTTATAATCGGATTTTAGCCATATAGTACAGGATAACTATACTACAGCCAATGCACCAAGGGGAACAGGAACATAGGCTTTGTTTTCTATCAATAAGACACTTTGCCCTAGTGGTGCTGCCTTGTAGATCCCCAGTGTATGAGGAGTCTGGTTGGCCCTCATATGACTGCTGAACTGGGGTGGAGGACTGTTATGTAGGGACACTTCACTCCAGAGGAGTGGGATGGAAGGGATAGGGAATAGAGGGTGGGAGGGTGGGACTGGGAGGGGCAGAGAGAGGATACTGAGATGAAGATGTAACCTGAAGTAATAAATAAATATTAAAAAAAAAAGACAAGACTTATTTATCCCTAGAGGCTGACAGTCCAGGATCAGATGCCCATCAGTTGGCATCTGGTGAGGATCTCTTGGTGGATGATGTCACAGTGGTACACATAACAGAAAGGATCCTAAAGGAAGAATGGCATGGTGGGACAGGAAGCCAGAAAGAGGACAGGCCAACCCTGCTCTTTCAAAAAGCCAATCTAGGTCCCACGAGAACCACATCAATCCCTTCTGAGATCAGTGTCCCTTGGTGACCTAAGGGTCACTACCACCAACAAGGCCCCATATTTCAGAGGTCCTGCACCTTGCTCATGGTCACAGTGAGGGCCACAACCCCAGCACTTGAACCCTTCAAAGAGCAGACTGATGGCCAGAAGCCTTGAAGGGTTTAGAGCTGAGGTGTGGCAGGATCAAAGGTAGGATGTAACACACTTTCTCTCACAACCTTGGGGAAGGGTCTGTGTAGGGAGAGGCAAGGGTGAGTGGACATTGGGAACCAGAGTAGAAGCTACTCTGAGGTCCTCTGCAGAGACCTTGGATAGGGAAGACAATGGCCTGCAAGGCCACTAGCGTCAGTCTCTGTCTCAGGTGATGAGACCAACTTGAGTAGATGCGGGCTTGGTTTAGAGTGTGAGGAAATCATTTTGGTCTACTGGCTCAGAGTGAACCCCCTCCCCAGCAGCCTTGAGTCCAGTATGGTTGGGGACTGCTGCCATTTTGAGTCCAGGCTCTGGGTCAGGTCCCACCCGGGCACCTCACGAGCACTCGTTCCCTGGGTTGTCCCAGATACCTCTTCCAGCAGCTTCTGTGAGTGTGCCATTCTTCAAAGTCATACCATTGGAAATGCTACAAGCCAGAGTGCCAGTCGCAATGTCTGTCTGACCCTGGTGCCCCAGGACGTGCATAGATCACACTGCCCCTGCAGATACCCCCCTTGGACAGCCACCCACATACATGAAACCTGCCTTTTTCCCTCCAGGTCCCTGGCAACTTCCATGTGTCCACACACAGTGCCACAGCCCAGCCACAGAACCCGGACATGACACATATCATCCACAAGCTCTCCTTCGGGGACACACTACAGGTGAGCAGGAGATAGAGTGAATGGCTGTGAGCTAAGGTATTGGAGCCCCTGCCTAAGGGTGGAGCTTCCACACAGGCTCTGTTTCACTCAGCTCCTCTTTGTCATGTCTTCTGAGGAGGTGGCTATGGTGGCTATGGTGTCACCAACCACACAGCAGACTGATGCTCAGACTGGGATCTGGGGCTGGGAGGGAGGTGGACTCCGGAGCTGTCTCAGTCTGTTTTCTGTTGCTGTCACTGAGCACCACAGGCTGGGTGGTGTTTAGTGGACAAAAGTTTATTTAGTTCACAACTCTGGAGGCTCAGAAGTAAGTAGCACCAGCACGGTGCTATGGAGAGGACCTCCCTCTTGTTGCATCCAAACATGGCCAGGCCGGTGATGGATGGTGACACAAGGCCCAGGCAAGGGAGCATTGGGACACATTACCTTCTCTCAGGCCCTTATGTGCCACATCCAACCTTTCATTTTTATATTAACAGACTCTCAAGCTGACCTTCAGAAAAATTAATCAGCATGTATCTGTGACCCCGGAATGACACACGTAGACATGAAATGCCAAAAGGCCTGAGTCACCCACAAGGGTTCCTCTCAAGTTGGCTGAAAGCCCTAAGTAATTGGACTGAAGGAGGGGGGTGGGGGAACTGGGTTTGTGTGGGAAATACCTGTGGTAGGTTGATGAGGGGGTACAGGTGGAGTGAGGCCACTGCCACACCCGACATACATCTGTCATGAGGAAAAAGGATCCATGAAGCAACGCTGTAGGCAAGGAGGTGAGGGAGGGTCTACAACCTGGGCAAAGAGGACAAGGATGTAGGTTAAGGCAGGGGAGAAGGTAAGAGGCCAGATTGGAGCTGCACGCAGGCTCAGAACCCAAGGACTACCCTCTACTCTGCATGAGCACACAGAGGTTTTTCTTAGTTGAGAGCCACTGCGTGTCCATCTGCGTACTCGAAAACCATTTATCAAACGCCTACTGTGTGCCACATCTTGCACGTGTCAGTCAGGCTGTGGGTGGTCCCGGAGGGCACATTGACATCACCTCTACCCTTCGGCATCACAAACCAAGTTTTCACACTTCCGGTCCTGAGGCAGCATGGACACACTTCCCTTGAGTGGGATCAGCCTGAGGGTCAGGTCCCCTGCCTGCTGCTCCTAAAGCGTTCTTCTCTATGGGAGCCTCTCCCACCAACTGCTCTGACCCCCCTCCTTCCCTCTTCCTTGAGATCCCATGGGCCTCTGTCTGGCCCAGTCTCCAGACTCAGTCCTTTACAGGAACTGTTTGCTTGGCTCACTTTGGGCCTTCCTCCAAATCAATGTCAATGGTCCCTCCTCCCAGAAGCCCTTGTTAACTGGGGCCTGTTGTAAAAAGAAAAATATGGCTAATTAAACTATTTAAACAGTATTTATATTATTGTTAATTGGCTCGGCAGTTGTTAATCTTTAAGCAGCCATTACAAATGAGTATACAGACACCATGTGGATTTTAAGAAGCCTTGGCCTGAATTGTGCAATCCTAGCCCATCTAAGCTAGCTCTTAATTCTATTACCCAAATATGACCCCATATATACATACGTCCCCTTGGACTGCCATTCTCCATGATATGCCGATGTTCCTGGCCATGTGGAATGAGGTTCCTTTTTCTAACCCATGGTGTGTGCCTCCTTCCTGCTGCTCCTGGCTGGAATGCCTTCTTCCTCCAGCTGCTGGCTGGAATCTTTTTTTTTTTCCTTTATTTTTTATTTCTTCAAGTTACATCTCAATCGCAGACCCCTCCCTATTCCCCCTCCAGTCCCACCCTCAACCCCCCATCCTCTTCCCTTTTTTTTCTTCTTTTAAGTTTAAGGTATATCTTATTTCCCCCTACAGTTTCCCCTTTCAGTCCAACAAATGGCTCTTTCTCTTATAATAACAAATACAATACAGTACAACAAAGGTAATTAGGCCACAGTTATGAGGGTTATATGGCTTAATGTACATTCCCAATGACCAGTCTATATGTATTTGGTACCTGACTTTAACATTCTACTATCTAAACATCTCCATGAGTTTAAAGGTCTATATCTGACTCAACATTCATACTAACTTGCAACACAATTTTAAAAGTATCTTCTTAGATCTATAACACTCTCTTGATTCCTAAACAACTCAAAATTAAATTGTGAGACTCTAGCTATCTGTTCTTCAACCACCTCAGAGACCTGAGAGGGATAAATATATCTGATTTTATAGGAAGTACAGGGCTGACTGGAATCTTAATCCTCTGTCTAAAGTGCAGGCTTCCTGTTCTAATCCCAGGAAGTCCCACCTTTCTCTGTCTTTGCCCAGTCTCAGGCCTCGGCATTTTATTTAACCAATCAGACTCAATGTAAGTAACAGACAGCAAACAGGACCAATTAATTAACATTTAGAATGCTTAACACTACCCCATGAAGGGCTGGATTGCCCTTCATGACCAGATGGTCTCTGGTCAGTCCCCACAGCCAAGGCCAGGCTTGGAGGTGGCAGCCTCCTAGGGATCGTCTCTCACTATGTTTCTCTGCAGGTCCAGAATGTTCACGGAGCTTTCAATGCTCTCGGGGGAGCTGACAGACTCACCTCCAACCGTGAGTATCCTAGCATGGAGCACCTCTCCCCCAGGAATCCCCACACAGCAGGGAGCATGGGAACAGGGCAACCAGGGGGGCAGAAAGGTCAGTCAGGTACTTGCTGCAGGCCAAAGTGGCATCCTCACGCCATTTCTTTCCTGCAGCTGCCCTGTGAGGTACACAGACTCATTACTGCCTTATGGAAAAGGAAAGAGAGTAACCTGTCCCTAGGGAAGGTAGAGCGCAGCCCTGGACTATTGCCAGACTGTGACACCAGCTGCTGTCACTGTTGTTCATCACTGCTCTGCCATGGTTGTGCGAGGAGGTCATCACGTGGATCCCATAGAGTGGTAGCAGAAGCAGAACCCTAGTCCATTCTGTGAGAACTAGCTCCATAGGTGCCCAGTGGGGGAAACCAGCTGTCCCTCTCCCCTGCCCTAGCCCCTCCCATCAACCATTGGCTCCTTCCAGCATTTGAGAGATTGCTGAGTCTCTACTTGGGGCCAAAGAATGCACACACATACCTCCATTTTTTTTTTGTTTTGTTTTGTTTTTTTTTTTTTTTTGGTTTTTCGAGACAGGGTTTCTCTGAATATCTCTGGCTGTCCTGGACTCGCTTTGTAGACCAGGCTGGCCTCGAACTCACAAAGATCCGCCTGCCTCTGCCTCCCAAGTGCTGGGATTAAAGGCGTGCGCCACCACCGCCCGGCTCATACCTCCATTTTTATACATGTCCATCCATATGTGCGTGTGTGTGTGCACACACACGATATACTAAGAAAAATAATGCTCACTGGGTCACTTTGAAGAACTGTGTTAGTGTTAGCCCTAGTGTGTAGGTAGGGACCTGCACCTTGGAATGCGGGCAGCTGCTGCCCATGATGCCTCAGGAGCGTTTGGCAGTCAGACACCAATGCATGGTGATCAGGCACAGTACCAAGTTCTGGAGGTAGGAAGGTGAATGAATGAATGCATGAATGAATGAAGCGAACAGCCTCCACAGGCCTCCATTCTGGGCTGTTGACTTGGAAATATGTTCACAATACCTGGCCCTGGGGAGAAGCTCCGTGAGATTCCATAAGGACATCTGGCACATTATACTTGAGTGGGATTGTGAACTGGTTTTCTGTACACAGTAGACATGAGTGGCTTTTTTTTTCTTTTGTGACTACTTATGTTATGTACAAATAACAAAAAAAAATTACAGTTCTGATTTTTGCTAAGGCATTCATTTCTTCAAGCTTTATCCCTGGATAGTGGGAATTTGAGACGTGTGCTTCAAGGTGGTGTTTGGGCTCCTGGTTTAGGTATAGATGCCGAGCTCATCACATCAGAGTCTCCAGGGATGGGAATCAGGATCAGCCTTTGATCCCAGGTGACCCTAGTACTCAGAACTCTTGAGAGCCATTGTGGGCATGAACAAGAGTTGTTGCATCCTCTAGGCTTAGTTAAAGGCTACAGGGCTTTCCCTAAGTTTTCTGGTGGTCAGCTCCGTTCCAGGAGTACTGTCCTTTCCTGAGGACACAGCAGGGCAGAATTAGTCAGGGCTGGAAAGGTCTCTCCGCGCCCTCCACTCTTAGATAGGAGTGTGAATCTGACCTGCAGAGACCAGGATTAGAACCCAGAAGACTAGACTTCCATGTCATTTTAGCCCCATGGTTCCCAGTACAAGGTTCTAGAAAGAAAAAGAGGGATGAATGTTGGGCCTCAGTCAGCATTGCAAGGCCTCTTGGGGTTCAGCCCTTGCCTGGTGAGGCTGTTTCAGCTCTAGTTCCTGTTAGCCCATGCTTATCAGTAGCCTATTGATCCATTCTCCATTCATGCCTTTGTCCAGTCATCCTTTTGTCTGTCCATTCATTCAGCAAGATCTGCCACTGTCCGCCTCGTACCAAGCTCCATGCAGGGTTCAGGGGCAGCAATGTAATACTTAGTCCTTGCCCTCAGTCCTTCCCCCCATCCAGGCTGGGAGGAGAAGAGAGAGATGGGTGAAAATGTCATGTTGAAATATGGCAGGGCAGTGCCGGGCGGTGGTGGCGCGCGCCTTTAATCCCAGCACTTGGGAGGCAGAGGCAGGCGGATCTTTGTGAGTTCGAGGCCAGCCTGGTCTATAAAGTGAGTCCAGGACAGCCAGGGCTACACAGAGAAATTTTGTCTCGAAAAACCAAAAAAAGAAATATGGCAGGGCTGAAGGATCAGCAGTTTATTGAGAAAGGAAAGAAATTTAACAGGTTTTGTATGTTTGTTTTGGGAGGTTTTTTTTGTTTTGTTTTTGTTTTTTTTTTTGTAGTGCTGGGATTGAAACCAAGGCCATGTTCAGGTGCTGTGTCCCCAGTCCTCAGGGACTGCTCAGTTCTTACATAGTTCTTTCTGGAGGGTTCTTTTTGTTTTTCTTCCTGAAACCCAGAACCCAGTTTATTTTAAAAGTAAAAGCATGCAGACAATACTGTCAATGAAATGGGGTCTTTCTCGTATCTCACCCCTCTCCCTGGAAAATTTCATGGCAGCGGGTGAGCTATGTTGGAGTTAACGTAATTTTACCAGTCTCTGTAGTCTAGGTAAAGATGAAACTGAAGCTGCTCCATTTCCTGGAGATTAGATCTTTCTAGATAATTCTGTGTGTTCACACATTAAAGAGAATGGGCTCCCTGGCCCCTAATTCACAGAAGCATTACGATCTGGGGATTGGATCTTGGAGAAAATGCCTAAACCCTCTTAAAGGCTGCCCCATTTGTGACTCAGAATATTATATATCAAAGATGTAAAGAGCCCAGAAGTTGAGTTGTTTAGGGCTTGGCATTCCAGAGAGGAGGAAGACGGAAAGGGCCCTGTGATACCAGGAAGACTAGAGCGTAGGATTACACACAGAGCCGCCTGCCAGGCAGTGCCCACCCCCTGTTTCATCTGGTTTTGTACTCCCTACAGCCCTGGCCTCCCATGACTACATCCTGAAGATCGTGCCTACAGTGTATGAGGATAAGAATGGCAAGCAGCGCTACTCCTACCAGTACACAGTGGCCAACAAGGTGAGTGGGCGGGCGTGGGCTGAGCGTTGCACTTGCGCCCTCTGCTGGCTGAGAGCACCGTGTTGCCCCACACATTCTGCTTCCTACCAGGCTCGTTCTCCAGTCTAGGTAAAGATGAAATACTCAGTTCGTGCCGTGGTTGTGGCCTCAAGGTCCAGGGGAGAAACTCTAACAAGGAGATAAGATGCGATCTGTTTGAAATAGACAGAAGACCATCCCTAAACATCCCAGGCCGAGCCTGTTCTGGTCCTGGTCTCTTCAGGCTCCTGTTGATCAGCACGCTTTGAATCAGCCAGGGAATTGTATCAGGATGGCTGTGGGTGTCCCAGGACCCCAACACTCCAAGAGACAGACAGGTCTTATGGGAAGCAGAGGGACATCAGAGCCAAAGAAATGGGATGACCCAGCAGTTAGTGGCTTGGGCCTCTCCAGAAACAGCACTGCCAACAGCCCGTGACTGCTTGGAGTAGGTTCCCCTGTTTACCACTAGACTTTGCTGTTTTGCTGTCTCAGGGCTACCTGCGCATGATCGAGGGCCTTAGTAAATGATGGGCTGTTGAGCTCAATTAACTATCTTCATGACTGAGTTGAGCATTGTCATATATTGAGTACTTAGAAGCGAGGCACACCGGCTCCCTGCTTCCATTTTCACCATTTTCAGTGACCACGACTGCCCTGACATGGGAGCTGTTGTCTCCATTTGAATTGGTCACCGAGCAACTGAGCGGTAGTCACAGACCATAGTTGCAATGTAGGGATTAGAACCAGGTTCCTCTTGGGCCCCAGAGCTCCCAGATTGCTCACCTACTCAGTCTGAAAAGGGGCTTCCTGGGCTTGCCCACTTGGGAAGCCCCTCATTGATGGGTCCCTCTGCTCTGATCCCCTCTGATCCATAACCCTCTGTGGGTGGGGGGGAGTTCTTATCGCTGGCATTCACTATTCACTATTTCACAGAAGTTGTCTGTCCTCCTCTCTTCTCAGGCTATAACACAACCCTAAGGCTAGTTAATATATAAAGACTAGACGTTGATTTATCTCATGGGGTTGGGGAAGAGGAAGTCAAAGAGCTCAGGCCCAGCCTGTGGTGAGCCTTCTTGCTGTGTCATCCACCACACAGTGGTGGGCAGGGCATGGGAGAGATATGAGCGTACCAACTTAGGAACATCTTCCTCTTATTACAGGAGCACTAATGCTGCCATTGGCACCCACCCTTATGGTCTCATTTAATCACCTCCTAAAGGTCCCACCTGCAATTACCACCAATGTATACTCATGGATTCAGTTCCTTGGACTACACAAAAAGAACGGTGTAAATTTGGATGTAGAACAGAGGTGGTCCACTTGCGTGACACGCTCAGGGCTCTGGGTTCAGTTCCCAACTCTAAAACAAACAAATGCATACGACTTTTGGTGGGACACGTTTAAGCCATTTGTACTCATTGTAACCCCCCCCCCCAGTCTGCCACATCTAAGCAAGAAGCAGGGGTCTCTGGACCACAGTGCCCCATCCCAGCTCAGTCGTCACTGCCTATTTACTTGTTTATAATATGTCCTTACTTCACAAGAGTGCCATCAAATGAGTCAGTGTTTTCAGAAAACACTCAGCCTGCAAGGAAGTCTGCGGTAATTGGTGCCTACTGCTGCTATATTTCATTCTGTTTCTCACCCCTCAGCTCTGAGCTGCAACCCAGACAACCACCCTGCTCTCTCAGATCCTCTTTGGGGAAGCTGAGTTCTCTCTGCTCCAGGCTTCTACCCTCAAGGTTTTGGCAAGGTCTTGGGTGGCTGGAACAGCGCACCCAGCACTCTCTGTGGCTCTCTGGCCCCAGCCTGTGTTGTGAATGAAAGTGGCTGGTTAGGACTCACTGGTGTCCACGAGATCAGCCCAGCGTCTCACAACCAGTGCTGGGGACATGGGGGCTTGGGCCTGGGGCACCCCTGCATCTGTCTCCATTTGTTATAAACAAGGGAGACAAGCTCAAAGCTTTTCTGTACCCTGAAGTGCCCAAATAAGATCTTATGGGTCATCAGCTCAGATCCCTAGGGTCGAGGTGGAAAAACCAAGCCCTCCGGGAGAGGGTGAAATGGGCCCAAAGATAACCTGTCTGCTTTAGCTCCTCAGTGGCCCTTCAGTCATTGCTGTGTGAATTCTCAGGAGCCATGGCAGGCTGGGCAGCACATATTTCCAGTTCTCTGTGCTGCTCTTGCTTTGTGGGCAAGCTCACATCCACCCACCCTTTTTGATCATCACATTCACACATCAGCCAGGGTGTCTTCTTATCCATCAGGCGTGGCTTAGAATGTCCCCTCCTCAGTGAGCCTTCCAGATTCCCCTGAGGAGATTTGGCCATTCATTTATGAGTCTCTCCACCATACAGGAACACTGTTGGAAGTTACTGATGCTGTGATGCCTGCGTTCTCCAGCCTGCCAGCCTGTGGCTTCTCTGGGGAAGGGGCTTCGTCACCCCAGGAATCCCAGAACAGCAGAGGTGCTGTTATTATTAGTCAACAGAATAAATGAGTAGGTTTTATGCTGCTGGTGAGTTCAAGGAGAAAATACTCAGACTGAGCCCAAAGCCCACTTTTCCTCTTACATTTCACCCTTCAGATTTGTGCTCCATTCTGGCATCCCCTCTAAGTTACATGGTCTGTTTCCCACAGCTGAAGGGATCCCAAATGCCCCCACTGTGATGCCTGTCCCAAGGACTTGGGAGAAGGTGAGAGGAGGCTGCCAGGACACCCTCCGAAGTCCATACCCTCACCCACCCTGGGCTGGTTCTGCTTGTCACCCTCCTCCTTTCTCTCTTACAGGAGTATGTTGCCTACAGCCACACAGGCCGCATTATCCCCGCCATCTGGTTCCGTTATGACCTCAGCCCCATCACAGTCAAGTACACAGAGAGAAGGCAGCCATTGTACAGGTTCATCACCACAGTAAGTAGTCCAGGGCCCACGGCCCAGCCATGTCCCTTGCTGAGGCAGCTCTCGCTTATTCTTGCTGGAACTAGATGGAGCCTGCTAGGCCCCAGATGAACACAGGCAGCTGTTGACTCCCAGATTGCTGAGAAGGGTTACTAGGGGCAGGCTGGAACCTCTGCCATTTCCTGAGATGATGTGTTCTGAGAGGTGCCACTTGGCACATCCGATGCTTAAGGAGAATCTCTACTGGATCCAGGATGTTGGCGATTTTTTTTTTCTGTTTTTATTGTTGTTTTGTGGAAATTGTTTTCAGTATTTGGGTTTTTTGAGACAGGGTCTCTTTCTGCAGTCCTGGCTGTCCTGGAACTCACTCTGTAAGACCAGGCTGGCCTCAGACTCAGATCTGCCTGCCTCTGCCTCCCTAGTGCAGGGATTAAAGTCATGCTTCTCTGTGACTGCCAAGACACATTCTTTTCATTTCTTCTTTCATGGTATGGTCGTCCTGGTTCTGGAATGTTCTTTTCTCCTGCTTAGTTTTCTTCCTTTGTTTTTCCTTCTTTCCATTTTGTTTTCTACTCTAAGCAACAATAAGATGTCAATTTTCTTTCTTTTTTTTTTTTTTTTTGTGTGTCAGGGGGAGAGGTTTCGAGGCAGGTTTCTCTGTGTAGCCCTGGCTGTCCTGGACTCACTCTGTAGACCAGGCTGGCCTGGAACTCACAGAGATCCACCTGCCTCTGCCTCCCGGGTACTGGGATTAAAGGTGTGCGCCACCACACCCATCAGTTTTCTTTTACACTGATTATTTCTGTCACTTGAGTAGTTTCCTGGCTTCCAACTTATCACCCTTGGGTACAGAGCAGGCGGGTCACTGTGCCTGCCCCACCCAGGAGGCTCCTGAGATCTGGGGTAAGTAAGAGTCAGCAGAGGTGAAAGTCAGGGCATTCTCCACCTGTCAGATTCAGGAACTAGGGCCTAAAGATATATGTAATATTGGAAGGCCTTGTGCAGGGTGAGGCAGGGTCTTACTGTGTAGCCCAGGCTGGCCTGGGACATGCAGGAATCCCCTGGGCTCAGCAAACCTCTGCATCAGCTTCCTAAGTAACTAGGAGTGACACTTTGCCCAACTTCATAATTTTAATAATGGTTCGAGATCAAGGGTCTAAATCCTGGCTCGTTCATTTCCTGCTGTGGCGGTGTCTGCATTAGTCAAGACTCTTATAGAACAGACAGGATCTATATGAGGCTGGCTTTGAGTGCTGAGTCAGTATCAGCCATGTCTGCATCTAGTCAGATGCTTTGTAAGAAGTATCTCTCCTTTCAGTCTTTTTGTCTTTTCTCTTTCCTGGCTTCGTTCAGCAGAAGTTTCTATTTCTCAGCAATTCCATGCCAAACCCTGGAAAGGATGGTGCTGTCCTTGTCTCAACTGAGGTCCCATGATGTACTTCTGTCCTTCTGGCTAAGAGAACAGAATTCTCTGCATGGCCTGGGCTAGGTCTGTTGCCCTCTGTGGAAGCAACGATTGTGAGGGATGGCATTCCTCAAGAGGAAAATCAAGGCCAGTTACCGTGAGGGGGATGAGTAGGCACAGTAAGGCATGTGGTCAGGAGGTGTCTTCTAACCAGCGACATAAGAATAATGATCTTTATTCTTGCTACCTCTTGGGCCTGTGAGGCTCAGGGAACGTCATGGAAGGGAAAACTATGCAAATAAAAAGAGTGAGCAGCTGGATACACCGTGTGTCGTAAACCTGGGACTTAGATAAGCCTCAGAACAGCTTTTTGCCATTCCCTGTCTGCACAGGAGTCCAAAGCTTGTGTTGAACAAACAGCACCCACATAGAGCTGAAACACCACATGCATACTGGAAAGGGTTTACCACACGTGTGAGGAGCAGTCATCAGCACCTACATACAAAGACTCCACAGTGCCAAGAGACAGCTAAGTGGCCAAAAGGAGCCAGGCCAGGCTAAAGACCACTGTTCCCCAGGCAGACCCAGTGAAACCTGCACCTTTCGTTTGAACTTGAAAAAAAAAAAATGAGACTCAAAATAGTAAGACCCCAATCAACCCTACCTGCCTGGTGATATTCAAAGTCTGCCACTCGCCACAAAGACGCAGAGGAGATAAAACTAGGGACCCACATGCAGGAGGAGACTTACAAAAGTTTTCACCTTCAAACCAAGGAGTTGTGAGCAAATGTTTTTACCCAAGATCCCCCAGGAGAGCACATGCTAAGTTCATGTGGGTGCTGACTTGTCCTATTCTAGACCCATTGCATACCCAGAATAAGCCAGACCTTAGATATAAACAGATGTCTCCCATGCTTCCAGGCAGGTGTGACCTGTCCTCAGAGGCCCTGGGAGCTGTACTGTCAGCGTTGTTATCAGTACCACTACACTGCTAGAATCTGCCATGCCAGGTCTGAGTGAACCTGGCCCTCTAGGAGCTTCCCAGTGGTGTGGAACATTCATGTAAAAACAGAATACTGTGTCAAGAGAGCCCAACTCCCGGCTTCCACGGTGGCAGAGAGGAGACCTTCACACCTCTTCAGCAAGGCTCTGGGCATGATGGGGAGGAGCCGGCTTGCCTTGGAAAGGTTCCTGTGTATACAGAGATATCAGTCCAGCATGCCCTTTGAAGACCAACCAGCTCTCCCCTTGGGATGGACTCCCTGCTAGGTCAAGATAAACCATTGACCTTCCAAGAACCAGAGGTTCCACTAACTCACAGGGAAACTCCTCTTTACCCAACACTACCATGATTCCTCCCCTTATTTTCTCCCTTCAGCCCCCAGCCTGTCAACCATCCTGTCAGGTCCACCTATGCTGCAATAAGGCCCCACAAACCTCCAGTCTTGCTAGCCACACCACCCCATGGAACCTCCTGACGCTAGCTTGGTTCCTTTTCTGAAGGCCTTCGGGCTGCCATCTTGGTTGCCGTGGCAACTGTAGGGTCCGTTTTGCTCATGAGCCAGCTGACTCCCGGCAGATGGCATCACTGTGGGGCTTCAAAGCCTCTTGTCCCAGGCAGCAGATGTGAGGGTGATGGTGGCTCTCAGACATACTGCACAAAGACCCCTGGAGCCTGCGGAGGGTGGGTGGGGCCGTAGCAGAGTGGAGACACCTGCCACAGCCTTCTCTTCCTCTCCTTTTAATATCAAACACTTGTGTTGGAAAATCTAAACTCCAAGTAGGTGCCTTCTCCAAATAACCCTTCAGAAGGGGTTGCTGAAGAAGGGCTTAGGCCAAGATGTTGTCATGTGGTGGCTTCAGAGGAAGGGCAGCAGCTGTGGCTGGGCTGGAGTGAGGGCAGAGCTCCCAGGAGCAGCTTTTTGACATACATGGTACCTGGCTGATTCTGGGCTGTCTTCAGGGTTGGGTCTGCAGATGACATTCTCTGCTGTACCCAGTACCAGGCTGCCCAATGCTCTTCTCTCTGGACCCTCACACCTCAACCAAACCTACGCCTCTCCTCCTACCAGAACATTCTTCCCCTAAGTATTGTATTCAGCAGTATGCACGTGCCTGAATCTCCCCCACCCCTCCATGTCTGTCCCCTGCTGCTAGCTGAAACCTTCTTTTGATAAGTGTTGACAGACTGGATGACTTGAAGTGTCAGATCTCTTTCTTCACATGGTTTACTTTATTTTGAGAGAGGGAATACCCAGAAGCTGTAAAATGCCAAATTGAACTAATATGACCGTAATAGTTCTCATCCACCGGAAAGAACCAAAGGCTGATGGCCTGCTCCCATTGGACATTGTCATGCAGCCCTTTCAACTGAGGAGACACTTAGGGGCCTCCAGATGAGGGAATTTTGCTAGAGTAAGCCCCACTCACCCATGTTCTGTCCACTGTCCTAATGACCCAGTTGTCAGGTCCAGTTATAGCCTCCAGGTGTCATGACTCATTTATCAGTGTCCCCAGCTTCCAGCATAAGGCCTGGCCCACACTCGGGTGTCCAAAGATGTGTAAAGGACAGCTGCTTAAAGAAGGGACAGTAACCACCTTTACTACATATTAGGCAATTTTATAGTCATCCCCTTAACCCTTCCAGGAACCTCTGAGTAGATTCTAGTTTGTGTTTTAGATAGGAATCCAACTAAGGCTCAGAGACATAAAGAAACTCCTCCAAAATCACACAGCTAGTAAATGATGAAGCTGGGACTTGACCCCCATGGCTGCCTTACCGACATCTTCTCCCTACCACTCCCATCTTCCCAAATGAGGGCCCTCAAGAGTGTTACAGCAACAGAGGCCCCAGAAGTCATGAAGCCCTTGACCCACGCCACTAGCGTTGTTTGACAGTGACTTCTACCAGGCACCAAGATGCTATAGCAGAAAATAAACTGATATTACTGCCATGTAGGCCCATGCCCAGCCATAAAAAAGAAAACCAAGTGTCCACCTGAGGCTTTGTGGCTAACAGTGTGCAAGTTCCCCTGCCTGTACGTGTGTCTGGTGTCTGCCTGCCTTTTGCAGCAAAAGGTGAGGAAGCGTGGAGAGTTGATTGGAGACAAACAGGAATGGGGCCTAACTCAGTGGAGGAGCCCATGCTTAGCCAGCAGGAAGCTGGGTGTTTGGTCCCTAAGACTGTTTGGTTTTTCTTTGTTTGTTCAGTCTGAGGTGTTAGCTTGATTGGAAAAGTGTTTTGTCATGCAAGCACGAAGACCTTAGTTCTGTCCTAGAATCCCTGAAAAGAGCTGGGGCATGGCAGTGTGCACTTGCAATCCCGTGGCTGGGGAGGTGGAAACAGGTAGTTCCTTAAGGCTCACTGTCCAGCCAGCTTAGCTTGCTTGGCAAGTTCTAAGCCAGTCTCAAAAACTAAGGTGGCACCTAGGGTAACCTTTGTCATATATAGACACACACATACACAACCACATACACACACACACCCAGTTTTACATTCCTCTAAGGTTGTGTGGGTTAATAAAAAGGCCACGTTGCCACTTTGACAGGAGGCAGCCTTCACAGCTGCCTGTGGCTGGCCTGGATTCTCTCTGCCTTTTCTCTTCCCTGAACCAGGTGTGTGCACCTTGGTCCCCTCCACTGCCACCACTTTGTTGTCAGGACAGAAAAAAAAGCCCAGAGCAGGAGCTCCGTGATTCAGGACTGGGATGTGCAACTTGGGGTCAGATCCGTCCCAGGCAACTGAGCGAAGGAATGGGTCAGAATGAGGCGGAGCCTCTCACACTCTACAGTGGTCTCTATGGGGTAAAAGGGATAGAAAAGGAGAGGCAGTGGCCACCATGGTTCAGGGAAGCTTGTTTTCAATGAGGCATCACTTCTAGCTTCCCAACCTCTGCAAGCAGGAGTTTTGGGTATCCTGGCTTCAGAATATGTGCTGTGCAGACCTCTGTAGGAGAACTGAGAAGACAAGTTCCACAAGCTTTAGAAGCTCTCCATTCATGAGGAGATACCCTGAGGGCTGGGACAAGGTGGTCTAATAGGAAAAACAGACCTGCGGCCTCCCAAACCTGGGTTTGGTGAAGCCTGCTTTCTTGGTGGCTGTATGACCATGGGTGAGCCCACTTCTCTCCTGTGGCACAATCACAAGACCTGAATGAGAAGGCAAAACAAAAACACTGTCCCAGGGCAAGCCATAGGTGCTCAGCCAAGGTGGAGCTTTGTGGTAGGGTAGGAATGGGTATTTTTCAGCTAAGCACCTTTCCCTCAGACCTTTCCTTGAGTTAGGGGCTAAGGGGTTAAGGTCTGGATGGCGTGAAATGCTGAGTGGCGATCGCCGTCCCTCCCTTCCTCCCATCCCCAAACTCTCCAGAGCCCCATCATCAGCTTTCCTCTCTGATGTCCCTACCCCCACCTCCTACCCCTGCGACTTGGGTGTTCTCATCCGTGGCTCCAGCCTGTCTGCCTCCAGCAGCATATGATGAGACTTGGTTCATTATTTATTTCCTCTGACTGTACCTTTTCCACAAGCTCTGAAACCACACAGCCTGAATGAGGAAGGATGAGCAGTTCCTGGCATTTGTGGTCACAGAGGCCTCGTAGCCACCCCAGTCGTAGATGAGAGAAACTGAGGCCCGGTGAATTAAACTGGCCTTCCTGGCCAACATCGCAGAGCTGGCTGCCACCCAGGAACATTTGCCCCAGCGCCTGTTTTCCTTCCCTCCCCAGAGTGGCAGAGCTGCAGGCTTTTTCACAGCAAGCCACTGAGCAGTAAACATGGGCCCAGAAGGGGCAGGACAATGTTAGTCCTGGTGGAACAAGAATTCAGCTCTTTAGCCCAGGCCTTCCATGGCATAGGGAAAAGTGAGCCACGGTTAAAAGGTGAAGAAATGCATCTTTTAAAGTTATGCTAGGGTGTGAACTCCACGTGGCATGCTGGAGGCCCAGGCTCTACCAAAAAGAACAGCAATAAACTAGGCTTAGTGAAATAATGGCTCGGCATGTAAAGGCAGCCACTTCGAGGCTGGTGACCTGAGTTTGAGCCCACTCACCCAGGTGGTAGATGGGCAGAACTGACTCTTGCAAGTTGTCTTCTGGGCACCATGACCCATGCGTTTGCATGCACATAAATAAGTAAGTGTAATTCTAAAATGTTTTACAAAGTGAAACATTCAAGTAAGATGTCTTCATTCTGGTCACCACAGAAGGCTGGGAAGCTGTAAGGTCTCAGAAGGAAGGTGCCGGATCAGAAGAGAGGGATGTTGGTGGTAATGTCTAGTGAGTGCTCACTAAATTGCTTCTCTCAGACACACCCGGGGCCTGGGTAGTGAGTTGTCCTGCTCTTGCTTCTGGGGTTGGGGCTATGGACCAGCATACAGAGGCAGATAGGAGGCATACTGCCTGCCCTTCCTGGCTCAGCAGCTCTCCTCCCTGACCCACCACAGGGAGGCCCCCTCACCCTAGTTGTTCCTCTGTCCTGAGGCCCAGTAGAGTCAAGGCCAAGGTCACAGGCATTGGAGTGTGTATGCATGCCTCCTAGGTGCTCATTTCACAACACACTCATGTTAAGAAATAGTCACCCAAGCTGGGCGGTGGTGGCACAGGCCTTTAATCCCAGCACTCGGGGAGGCAGAGGCAGGTGGATCTCTTAGTTCGAGGCCAGCCTGGTCTAACAGAGTGAGTTCCTGGATAGCCAGAGCTATACAGAAAAACAGTATGTTTCTTGAAAAAAAAAAAAAGGCCACACTGATAAGAAAGACCTACGCCTGGTTCTATAGAATCAAAGGCCAGTCTGTCCTCAACAGCAAAGTACCTCGAAGGCAGGGTTTTCAGGGGCCACAGTGGGTGAGGTTGTTGCATGTCTCCCCTTCATGAACATCCCACCTCCACCTCCACCTCCACACCTACCTTTGCACCAACTCCCAGACATCTGCTAAGAGCAGAACTAGGAGCCCATCATTCCTCTCCTCACTCTCAAACCCTGCCAGCCACTCCTTGTTCATTCTCACACTTACTCACTGCCTACTTATCTAACAAATTCGTCTTGAACACCTGCTCTGTACCAAGGACTTCTCTTGTCTTCTCTCCCTTGGCCATGAAGATAAGAGAGCAAGCAATAGGGTTGACACTGGCAAGACGCCGGGAGCTCCCTGACTAGAGAAGTGAAAAGGGTTTCTGGCGTAAGGAGCCTGGCCCAGAGTGAGGCTCTTCATCATGAGTAGTCCCTGACAAATCCTTAAACCATGCCCTCCTGGACAGCAGTTACCTGTTACAGTCCAGGCTGACTACAGAGCCCTGGGACCAACCAACATGGGTCTTGAATAGCAGCATAGTCTTCAGAGAATCTTGCCATCCAGTTCCTCCATGATTGGCTTATCTTCCTCTTAAAGGACCGGGAAGAGAATGGAAATTGAGACAGAAAGCCTCTAAGAAATGATTAGTAGGACTGTAGTCATTTCTTGATTAAAGTGGGTCTCAAGTCTAAAGAGTTCCACATTTAGCAACAAAATTGGAGACTGAGAGATAAGATCAGGTGTCATTTGTAGCAAAGTGGCTTTTACTAATTTGTATTATAATAATTGTACATTCTAATTTATTTTACTGTTCTTAATACTTTATGCCTCCAGTCCACCCCTTGTTCCTTTCAACCCCCCAACCCTAGGTGAGAGAGAAAGAAGGTTAGAGGGAGAAGGGACATAGGTCTCTTTGAGCTACTTCCTGCTGATTAGGGCCGTTGGATTCTTTGGGGGTAATACCAGTCTCTTTAGACGTCCAGCAAACCAGGAGACAGCAGCAGGAAGAACAAGCAGCAGTTTGGGGGAGGACCAGCAACTGGGAGAGCAGCAACCGCTTTCTACCTTGTAGCCCTTTCTCTTCTTTGTAGAGCCCATTCTCTTTTACTTCTTTGTGGAGCTCATTCTCTCTTTTCTCTTTGTAGCCTCCTTCTCCTCAGGGCTCTGACTTTTTATCCCTCTTTTGTAAAGCCCCCTTTTCCTCAGGGCTCTGGCTTTTTTTTTTCCTCTGTAGAGTCACCTTCTCCTCAGGGCTCTGGCTTTTTTTTTTTTTTCCTCCTTTGTAGAGCCACCTGCTCCTCAGCTCTCTGGCTTTTTCCCCTCCTTTCTAGAGCCCCCTTTTCCTTGGGCCTCTGGCTTTTTATTCCTCTCTCCCAAGTCCTCAGAGTTAAACTTGCTCAGCTGGTTAAGCCACGCCCCTGCTAGTTCATGAGACAATTAATACTTTACACCTGTGTCTTAAGCAGCCCACCTGGGATTAAACAAAAACATTCTCAAATTGGTTTTAATAAATTCCTACCACAGTCATTGACTCAACACCTACTGAATTCTAAGGTCCCTGCAGAATGACAGCCAGTGAGATGAGAATGCTTTTCCTGTTGTGGATGGAAAAACTGAGGCCCTGAAAAATGCTTCCAGGGCAGCCACTGCTTAAGCCCCAGAGAATGAGTTCTCTCTGCTGTGCAAGAGGGAAGGCCCCAGTAGATGCCCCAGTCCTCACCTCCTGCCTGCCCTGGTCACTTGTATGGAAGAGGTACTGGCCTCCCTGCCTCACCTCTGCACCCCAGAGAGGCTGACAGCCACAGACTGGGAGTTTAGTGTCTTTGGCACCTTCTACTTTATATTTACCCATGTATTGATCTCAGGCCCCTCCATGCAGCTCAAGGGGATGCTGAGTGTCCAGTGCCCTGCCCTTGTTCAGGCCATTCTTAGCATCCCGCCCACATCACCTCTAGCTTCACCTCAGAACTGCTCCTTTGGTTTTTTTTTTTCCCCCCATGTTGCCCAAGAATCATGAGTGGTCAGCAAGGGCCATCATCCCACGCCCATGCAGCGACTGCCTTCATTTCCCATGTAAGAGCCCTCACCTTTTCAAAACAAGGGGTGGCCACAATTTAGAGTCCCCAGTGAGTCCCTGTGTGGTATCACTCTAGTGCCACCCGGTAGCTGCCCTCTCTCTTTGCATGTCAACTCCAGGATACTCCATGCTTCAAGCCTCCTGGTTGTGCCTCATTCTAATTGGTAGTAAGGATGGGGGTGTGATACTACAGTGTCCTTGTGGCTTGATTTTCACAGTCATCCACAGTGTGAGCATACCGAAGGGAAACTTTTCAGAAATATGTGGTTTTTAGATTTTTAACAATGTTACTAAACAGTATTCCTATTTTTATTATCATTAGTCTTTTTTTTTTTTTTCAAGACAGAGTTTCTTTGTTTATCCTTCACTGTCCTGGACTCACTTTGTAGACCAGGCTGGCCTTGAACTCACAAAGATCCACCTGCCTCTGCCTCCCCAGTGCTGGGATTAAAGGCGTGCGCCACCATGCCCGGCTATCATTAGTCTTTTATTGTGCATAAAATTTGTAAGTGGATACTATTTTTTTAATGTGTACATTAAGTATTAAATTTGAAACTATCTAGTTCCAAGCATCTCTGGGGCGGGGGTGGGGTCTTAGGATGTATCTCCTGACAGTGAGGGACCACTGCTATGAAAGCAAGGTGGGCCACTAGAATCTTCTCCGCTCTAAGGAAGCCCTCCGAAATGTATCAGAACTCCTTTCTTGCAGTCCCCCCAGAATCTAGCCCCTCAGCAGACATTGCATCTGAGTGAACTGAGTGACCTCAGTAAATAAACATGGAAGCTCACTGCAGCATGGCCTTGGGGCTGACAGTAACTTATACTGGGATTGGCCTTTTGCTTAGCTTGCATGCTCCCTCAGTTTCCCCTAAGGCAGTATCTTCTTGTGGGGCTCAATGCATATGTCATCTCCTTCTACCCTGGGCCAGCTCAATGAAAGAAGACCTGAGACGGGTGCCAGGTGTGTGTGAGTCATAGGACCCAGAGTTGTGTGTGGATGAGGCAGATGGAGGGTTATTTTTTATTTTTTGTTTCTTTGCACTTAAGTCACATTTTCCTATCCTCTGGCCCAAGCTCTAAAAGCATTTTGTGGTATAAAATCTGCCATCATCTGACCCACTCTACCGAAATAAAGCAGCTCTGCTGCCGTCATCCTCCCTGAAAAGAGCCCCTGCGTCATGCGCTGGGGCTGCTGGGGAGAGGCCTGGCCTGTTCACAAACACTTCATCATAATCCCCGCAGCGTCCCCCATCCTCTTAGCTCCCTGGGGGGCTGCTCGGGTTTCTCAGGCTGTTATTACTGGAATGCCAGCTGCTCTACTAACAGACCATCCACACACACTGGCTCTGTCTTAGACCCTGCACGCCTCTGCTTAGCTCATCTCATGAAAACACCATTTAAAAGATAAATGCCAATGTGGGATGCCCTTCTCTCTCCTTGGCTGTGTCCTCTGGCTTCCCACCCCTTGGCATCAATCGATCCATTAAGGCACCACTGCCACCCAGAGTCCTGTGGCAGTTATGTGTCAGTGATGTGTGTCCACAGATGCACATCCGCAGCTATATATAAGCATAGGAACAGTAATCAATTAAAAAGGTGTACATACTTTTAATCCCAGCACACCAGAGGCAGAAGCAGGTGGATCTCTGTGAGTTTGAAGCCAGTTTGGTCTACAGAGTGAATTCCAGGATAATCAGGGCTACACAGAGAAGCCATGTCTCAAAAATAAAAACTTAATTTAACATCTATGTATGTGTGTATGTATGTATGTATATGTAAAGCATACGTTAGGTTAAGTTTCAAATGGAGTTTTGACAACTTCAGTTAGTACAGATGCCCCTCCATGTATGCTGGAGTTGCATTCCACATCCCATCATAAGCTGAAAATAGCAAAATCAAAAATATATTTAGGGGACTGGGCATGGTGACTCACGCCTTTAATCCCAGCACTTGGGAAGCAAAAGAAGGGGGTCTCTGTGAGCTTGAGGCCAGTCTGCTGTACATAGTGAGTTCCAGAACAGCAAGAGTCTATACAGAGAGACCCTGTCTCAGTCATATATATATATATCATATGATATATGATATATATAATTTTTGTTTTAATATAATATAGATATTTATGTAAATATAAAATCTAAATACTTTAATAGATAATGTATCAAATATAAATATATTAATATAATAAAATTAAATATTAATATATAATATAAATATATAATATGTATTTATATATGTGAATGTACTATATCTATTTTATGAAATATAATTTAAAATATATGAAATATATATATGTATATGTGGGCTGCAGAGATGGCTGGGTAGATAAAGTGATTGCTTTGTAAATGAGAGGTTCTGAGTTTGAATCCCTAGAGCCCATGCAAAGCTGGCCTCGATAACACACGTCTGTAATCCCAGTGCCTCAGTGGTGAAGTGGGAACCAGAGACAGGAGAACCCCTGGAAGCTCTTGGGCCCAGACCTATCTCAAACAATAGGACTGACACCCAAGGTTGTTCTCTAACCTCCAAATGAGTTGGGTGGTATGTGTGCACCCACATTCATACGCATGAATGTACACATATACATTATAAACAGATTTAATACAGCTGACCTACCCAATACCATGGCTTTCCCCACCTACATTAGCCTATTAGGGTTCTCTAGAGGGACAGAACTGATAAAATGAATATACAAATGTAATAAATCTCATATATTATTATTATATTATTATTAGAATGGCCTACAGGCTGTGGTCTAGCGAGGTCAACAGTGACTGCCTACCTACAGAAAGTCCAAGAATCCAGTAGTTGTTCACGACGCTGAATGTCTCAACTGGTCTTCAGTATAAGCCAGAATCCTAAAGACATAGATGTTAATGCCAATGAAGGAATAGACTTGGCATCAAGAGTGAGAGCAAGCAGGCAAAAAGGAGTTTTCTTCTTCCATGTCTTTTTTATAGGCTTCTAACAGAAGGTGTGGCCCAGATTAAAGGAGGATCTTCCCACTTCAAAAGATCTGGATTAGGAATGGAGAGAGATGCCTCAGCAGTTCAGACGTCTTTAAGAAGGCTGCTCTTCCAGAGGTCCTGAGTTCAATTCCTATGAACCACATGGTGGCTCACAACCATTTTTAATATAATGTAATCTGATTCCCTCTTCTGACATGCAAGTGGACATATGAATAGAGCACTTATATACATAAAACAAAATATATATATATATATATATATATATATATATATATATATATATATATATATATATATATTTAGGTTTTTTGAGACAGGGTTTCTCTGTGTAACAGCCCTGTCTGTCCTGACTCCCTTTGTAGACCAGTTTTGAACTCACAGAGATCCACCTGCCTCTACCTTCTGAGTGCTGGGATTAAAGGCATGCTCCAGCACACCCGGCTAAAAATAAATACATCTTTTAAAAGATCCTAATTAAGGGTGAGTTTCCCTGCTCAAATGATTTAATTAAGGGGAAAAAAATCCTTCACTGATGTAGTCAAGATGACAACCAAGAATAGCCACCACACCTATAGTTGGTTAAAGCCACCTAGCAGGAGTTCTGGTTTGCAGTGAAATGTGAGAATGTGTCATTCACTTTACCAAACATTGTACTGAAGGAGAGAAACGGTGATTATTGACACGCCTTTGCACCACAGTAAAGTTGGACAATCCTAAGTCAAACCATCCACATCTGAGGGGGACCCTGCAGGTATCCAGGCAGGGAAGCAAACCCGAGATGTGAATGATAACTCGGTTCAGTTTGGCTTCTTCAACCTGGATCAGACTCCTGGGAGTCTAATGCCAGGTGGTTCACTATCGGCGTGTTCAAAACACAGGACAATTTGGGGGAAAAGTTTCAGGCAACAGTCATTCCAATTCCAGGTGCACAAGAGACGACTTCAGGGACGACTGTGGAAACTCCTTCGCAAAGTACATGTGACCATGGAGGTGGCTTCTATAGCTAAAAGACCTAGAATCTAGTGTGGTCCCTGACAGACAGCAGGCCCTAAAAGTACATGTGACATCTCCCCTGAGGATGGGTTTAACTGGGAGCTAAAATAACACCCTGGGGAGAGAGAGTCTGGAATAAGCATTCCAGGGGATTTGGGTGAGGTCTGCCACCACAGACAGCAAAAAGTCACCAGGTCGCTAACAATATCCAGTCCTAGCCTTCTATGCAGAAAACTGGTATTTTATTTCCTCCATTGAGGAGAGGCCCCTGTGTGTTTAACATTCCTGGTTCCCTAGTGGTCTGTGGGCACAAGGACATTTGTGCCCTCAACACAAATCAAAGGCTTTATGCTATTCATTTAGCAGGGAATATTTCTTACTGAAGAAGCAAAAAGCTGTCAGGTTAAGAGCAAAGACTCAGCTGGGTGAGCTGGTGCACGCCTGTAATCCCATCACTTGGGAGACAGAGACAGGAGAATCAGAAGCTCAAGGGCACCCTTGGCTATGAGTTTGAAGTCAGCCTGGGCTACATGAGTCCCCGTCTCAGTGAGTAATGATAAGGAAGTTTACAAAATGACCAAATAAACAAATTGCATAGACTCTAACATCCTGAACCCCACTTCAGCCATTTGCTGTGACATTAGCCAAATGATTCCAGACCTCTTTTGAGCGTCAGCTCCTTAGCTTTGTGATAGACATTAAAAAAAAAGGCACTAATAGCCTGTAGTTCACCTGGAGAATCTCTGAGGTCACAGGTCCTTCCAGAGCCCTGTAGGTATCTGTGCTGTGGCTGTAGAGTGTCCTGACTGTTTCATGGCCACATTCTTCCTTCTGCTCTTAAGCTGTCTGTGGCAATGGTAATTCTCACCACCAGGCTACACTGAGCAGTCTTTGGTGGGAACAATAGGAAGAGTCCATACAATTCTGGCATCTGCCAATACGTGAGACAACCTGCTACGATGAATTGTCTGCACCTGGATGTCCGGGACGCCACTAGAAGCCTCTTCGGTGGTACTTTCGGTGTCTGTGGCCTTGCTGTTTGGAGTTTGTTCACTAACTACCTGCAGAAGAAATGCTCACTCCAAAGAATGTTTACACTCTTAAGCATCCAGGCCATCTTGTCTGTTCAGTCACACCAGACACTGTGGACTTCAGTCACTCCAGTCCCAGGGTGACCTGCATACATGGGACCTAGAGGGTCAGAGGCATCACGTTTCAGATTCTCCATTTATCTGAAAATGGGATTATAAGTTGCTGGGAAACCTAGAGTAGAGGTTAATACTGCAAGCACCAAGGTAAAGACAGGCCTGAGTTCAAATCACAGCTACTTACTTGGTGAACTTTGGGAAGTGACCTCACTTTCCTCATCTGTGAAATGGGTCTAATAATTCTGTTCCTCATTCAGAAACTTCATCTGGGAACTAAAGGAGCTGATCCAGGCAATAATTGCTTCTATCATTATTCAATTCATCCAACAAGTGGTTTTCTTTGATCCCTGAATACTGTTGGCAACAAGGTGGCAAACTAAGTGGGTATCATGGGCAGTGTGACACTTCAAGAGTTGAGCTCACCCTCCTGTGATGCAGGAGGGGGCCCAGCCTGGTGGCCCCTTGGCACAGATCTCTGACACACCCCGTTCTCTCACTCTCTTGCAGATCTGTGCCATCATTGGTGGGACCTTCACTGTGGCTGGCATTCTGGACTCGTGCATCTTCACAGCCTCAGAGGCATGGAAGAAGATCCAGCTGGGCAAACTTCACTGACATCCTGCCCAGCCCAGTGTCTGAGGACCAGGGACCCCACCAGCCCTGCCTCCAGTGTCCTATCTCCTTCTGCCTTCTCTGGCCCAGTGTGTGTGGGAGGACGGGGGGTGGTGATTGGTGGCACAAGGTCCCATAGCTACCTCTTTCCCCATGTTTTGGATAAATTAACACTGCCTGGAGTCATGGTGTCCCTTTCCCTGCAAAGCCCCCAAACCAGAGTCAGGCATGGGGAGGTACTCCAGGGAAGCTGTTGATCCCTGTGGGAAGTCTTTTCTCTGTTAGGGAATAGAATAGAGTCCACACAGACCAACTTTCAGACAGGCTTTGACAATCTTTAGGCCCCCACCATTTGAGTACACTAACAGGTTGATTTCTCCCCCAGCAGTCAAACCGAGCCCTCAGCCTTCGGACCAGGCTGCCCAAAGGTACTGCTGCCTGGTGCCTTCAACATGGAATGGTACTTGACAGGCAAGCCCCTAGATAAGACACTGTTGCTGGAACTTGCTTCCCCCCCCCCACCCCGCCATTGCTTCACACCCAACCTACAGCCTGGGTCTTTTCTCTTGCCCTACCCCTGCCTTGTTCTATGAAGCAGATACCCAATTGCTTGGCAGAATGGCGGAGACTCAGATTTGCCCACTAGTCTTGAGGCAGCTCACAGATGCCTCTTCCTCTCTTGTCTTTGCTCTTCTGAATCTCCTCACCAATGTGCCTCAGCCACTGTGCTATGTGGCAATAGCATTTCTTGGTGAAGGGGCTGGTTCCCATTGTAACCCACCTCCCCCTAACCCCCGTAACATTCTGCAGTACTAAGGGATAGGGTCATGTGACTGGCAGGTCATCCTTGGAGGACCTTGTAAGGCAGAGTTTGTTCACTTCTGTCCAATCCAGAAGCATCCTTCCCTGCAAACCACAATTGATCATGTCTTGACATCCACCTTTGATCCCAAGACCTTAGCTGGAGAAATGAAGCAGGCCAGCCCCTTCTCTTTGCACCTCTACCTTGCCGGCTTCCAAAGGATGCCCAGCATCTGGGACCCACTTGCCATTGATCATCCCCTATTAGATGAGCACACACCAACTCATTCCCAGCCCCTGGGGGGCTCCAGTGTCTCATCCCCTTCCTCCTGAGGTGGATCCCTTTCCTGTTACCCTCCTCATCCTTTTTTTTTTTTTTTTCCTAAAGAGAGGGGCAGTGGTCCAGGCATGAATTTCATCCAGAGAATTTTAGCTATGCTCTCGTGTCCAGAGAGACAGCATGCCTGGGCTTCATTAATACTGAGATTGCTTGCATACTTTTGTAATGAAGGGGAGTATCCAGTAGGAAGCTTTTTGGGTGTTTTGTTTGTTTTTGTTTTTCTTAAATAATCTCTTATGGGTAGCTGAGTTCTCTTCCATTTGTAATTTTTGCCTCTGAATTCCAATTAGCAAAACTTCCCGTTTTATATGAGTTGACTCTTGTTCTGTATGTAAACTGCCCCTGAGTTATTTCTGGTATCTGGCCACTTGGATAGATTTCTTATCTTTTTTTTTTTTTTAAACATCATGTTCCACAGTTTCAGAAACCAGTCCCCTTGGTGTATGAGTCTGTCACCTGTGGAGGGTGGGATGGGGTGGGAAATATGCAGCATGTGTATGAGTTGGAATCCCACTTTTGTGAGGACACAAGGGATATTGGTTTCCCATAGAAGAGACGCCTCTGGCCTGTTATTCTTGTAAAGGTATTCTCAAGGGGACATATGTTTTGGTTCTTTCCCACTCCTTGGGTTCAAATAGATTATTAAAAAGCTGCTTTTCAGAAATATTGCTGTGATTTTTGCCTTGGTTGTGGCTGGGTAACCTAGAGTCTAGGGGTGGGACTGAGAGTGAAATTTAATTCTGCAGGAAAGAGGTTGAAAATCCTAAAGAGAACTGGGTGGGGGCTGGAGAGATGGCTCAGCAGTTAAGAGCACTGGCTGTTCTTCCAAAGGACCTAGGTTCAAATTCCAGCACCATATGGCAGTTCACAGCTGTCTGTAATGGCTGGGCATGATGGCGCACACCTTTAGAGCCCAGCACTTGGGAGGCAGAGGATGGCATATCTCTGTGAATTCAAGGCCAGCTTAGTCTACAGAATGAGTTCCTGGACAGCCAGGTCTACATAGAGAAACTCTGTCAAGAAAAACAAAACAAAAAGTAATCAAGCTAAGTGCAATGGCACACTCCTTTAGTCCCAGCACTCAGGAAGTAAGTGTATCTATGTGAGTTCAAGGCCAGCCTGGTCTACATAGAGAAAACCCTGTGTCAAAAAAAATTTTTTTTAATTAAAAATTGAGGAAGAAAATGCAGACGAGAAGGTCTGTTGAGAACCAAGAGCATCTGGCAGGATACAGAATGATTACAAACCGTTGACCTTGAAGATTCTAGATAGGTTTATTCCAGCCAGATCATGTCTGAAGATGACAAAAGCTTCTAGAGAGAGGACTTCTGGTCAAGTTTAAACTGTGGGCACCTTAGGAGGGGGTCACCCTGGAAAGAGGGGATCCTGATGCAGACTGGCAGTGCCCTCACCCATAGGACCCTAGTTTTGGTAAAGTGTCTGCTAAAAAAAACCCCAAAAGAATCATTTCCTGTTTGTCCTCAAGCAGTAGCCTTACCAGAAATTTTGGGAGACCCACCTGGAGATGCCACCTGTCTGGAAAACAGAACACCAAATGAACTTTTTCCTTGGACACTCCTTGGTTCAGGATTGACATATGTGTTTGAAGTTGACATATAACATTGACAAGTTTTTATTTTGATGATTTCTGCTTTTTGATAGTCACTGCCAAAATGTAGATGAAGGATTACAGAGCAGACCTATAGAGGACTGATTCATGGGCTGGGATGCATGGGCAGAAATGTTGCTAGGAGGTGGTGGTGGAGGGGTGTCACAAAGGGGAACACTCAAGTGCTTGGAGAGGTGGGTGTCACATCATGAAGGAAGCCTGGGAAGAATTGAAATGTAGCAGTGGGCCTCCAAGTAAGGAGGTGCGGTTAGGTTTTTTTTTCCTTCATGTCACAGTAAGCTGTTTTTATTTACTAGAAACAATAACAGGCCATTAGAGGTCCAAATCCTTTTTTAAGAAAGAGATTTGGTGAGGCTCAGCGGTTATTAGCTCTGGCTGTTCTTCCAGAGGACCTGGGTTTAATTCCCAACACCCACATGGAAGCTCACAACTGTAACTCCTATTCCAGAGGATCCACACCTTCAACACACATACACACAGTTAAAACACCAATGTACATAAAATAAAAATAAATGAATTTTTAAAAAGAAAAATCTGGGGGGTGGCGGCGCACACCTTTAATCCCAGCACTCAGGAGGCAGAGGCAGGCGGGTCTACAAAGTGAGTCCGGGACAGCCAGGGCTACACAGAGAAACCTTGCCTTGAAAAAACCAAAGGGGGAAAAAAAAAGATGTGAGGGTGGAGCTCAGCAGGTTAAGGAGCTTTCTGCCAATCCTGATGACAAACATGGTGGAAGAATTAGGTCTCTCATAGGCTATGGGACATCGTGTATGAGTGTATACACATACTGGGATTAAAGGTATGCACCGCCACACTCTGCAAAATTTACTTTATTGTAAAACTGGTTTTAGGACTGGAGGTGTAGCTAAGTGTTAGAGGCCCTAGCCTTACTCCCCCAGCACCAAAAGAACCAAAGAAACCTGGTGCATGCTTCTAGACGTTTCATCATCTGAAGATAGATACAGTAGTGTGAGAGGGAACAAAAGTAAAAGAGAACATTCTCTGAAGACCCCTTCTCCTCCCCTCAGCTGTTTCCTGCCAGTTTTTTGCTGATGAGGTCATGCGTTTAATTCTAACCCATCATTGGGCATTCTCAGCATGCCCAAGATACAGAGGCGTAATTGCACCCTGGCCACACAGCTAGCAGGTGGTAAATTGAAATTCCAACTCAGATCTGCCTGGTTACAGGGTTATAAGAAACACGTGGTGCTGCCTCGGCCCCCAGATCATCAGAGCTGTGTCAAATGGGAAAGGCAGAAATGGAGGGAGGAGTATCAGAGCAAAAGGTCTTTTTGTCTGTTTTCTTTTGTCTTTTTTCCATTTAAAGCAGTAGTTCTCAGCCTTCCTAATGCTGCAACCCCTTAATACAGTTCTTCATGTTGGTGACCCCCAACCATAAAATTACTTTTGTTGCTACTTCATAACTGTAATTTTGCAGCGGTTATAAGTTGTAATATAAACACTTTTGGAAACAGATTTGCTAAAGGGGTCAATGACCCACAGGTTGAGAACCATCCTTTAAAACAACCTGTGAGGGACTGGGAATGTAACAGAATCATTAGAGTGCTCCCACATCTCCTATAAAGCTCTGCAAGGGACTTCATGTAGATGCCAAATAAATCAATAGCAATAAACATTGGAAGAAAGACGTAGGGAGTAGCTTGAATGTGCAGTAGAAGAGTCTGAACAAAGGAGCCAGGGAGTGACTGAGTAAAAGCTAACCTCCGTGAAGGACTGCGGTGAAGACAGCCTGTGACCCTTCTGGACACCGTCATGCTGCCACGGGCCCTCACGTTTCCGTTGAAAGTGACTGATGGTTGCTGGACATGGTGGAACACACCTTTAGTCACAGTACTCCTTTGAGGTCACTAACAGCCACCTTCCCCAAACCCTTGCAGCCTGAGACACTGACAGTGGGTGGCACTACAGTCACCATGGTCTCTACAGCTTTAACAGCAGCAGCAGCAGCAGCATATTTTGCCCTGATGGAATCTTCCTCCAAAAATCCCCAACACTGTTTGCAAAAGCCTCTAGAATAAAGTACTAAACAGGACCCTGCCATATTTTCTGGAGGACCCTCCAGTAATACTGGTGTTGGGCAATTTCGCTTCCATATCACCAACTCTAGTAAGCTAGGAATATGCACAGGACCAGTATGAAGGTAGCTTTTCGACATATTTTCTGCATTTTAGGGTCTCCACTTGTTAAGTGAACATTACAACCTCACATCCAGAATCTGGCACAAAGTAGGTGTTCGGCAGATGCACAGTGAGTGGATGAATGGGGGATAGGGATGATGAAGGAATAAAACTTTGCACAGAATAAGCACTTTGGGCTTCTAAGATGGAATCTGGAGGACCTTTCCCTCTCTCCTCGCCGCTCAGGGAGGGGCCTTCACAGGGCAGGTGCCCCCTTCACAGCGCGGGGCAAAGCCAGGATCACAGAGGACGCGCAGCGTGCCTCAATCTGGCCAACCTGCAGGTGGCGCTCGCGCTACTAGCAGTCCTCCAGCAGAGGAGGAGCAGAGCTCGGCTGCACCGCTGAGGACAGGCCCGCCAGAGGTGGGCGAGGACGGCCAGCGACTCTCAGGGTGAGCTGGTTCCCTAAGCTCTCAAGCAGTTAAAAAAGGTAGAGAAAGCACACTTTACACTGTCGCCAGCGTGACGCATCGCACATGTTTTCGCCAAACAGAAAGCTAACAGTGTGCACCTCTGTGATTATTTTTAGGAGGCTGAGCGCTGAGTGCCAGTCCCCAGCATAAAAAATCTAAATGTGAAGATTACAGTAGATGCGAAGGCTGTCTTTTGAACGATACTGGAGTGAGCCCCACCCATCTTTTTTTTTTTTTTTTTGAAGACAAGGTTTTCTCTGTGTAACAGCCCTTGCTGTCCTGGACTCGCTTTGTAAACCAGGCTGGCCTTGAACTCACAGAGATCAACTTGCCTCTGCCTCCCTAGTGCTGGGATTATAGGCATGCGCCATGATGCCTGGCCATTACAGACAGCTGTGAACTGCCATTTGGGTGCTGGGATTTGAACCCAGTTCCTTTGGAAGAACAACCAGGGCTCTTAACCGCTGAGCCATTACTCCAGCCCCTACATCTGCTTTTCTTAGGAAGATTGACTGTAACTGCTATGTGCCAGACACTGTTCTGAACACTCTCCAGAACTCGTTTAATTTTCACGAAAACCTACTAAGATCGTATTCATTCTACAAATCAGAGAATTAAGACTACAAAGCAGGCAGTTTCCCAGGTCCAGCAAGAAACATACACTTGGGACCATGCATGACTTTATGATCCAAGGGCTAAACAAACAACAGAGGTACGTATGCAAAAAAAAAAAAATCCCCAAACATTGGTACTCCTCACAATCTTTGGAAGGTGAGGGGACGCTTTTTTAAAATTCAAATTTGATGGACAGGGACGTGTAAGTCAGTGGTATAGTGTGGGTTTAATATGTTGAGTTACTGGATTCAATCACCAGCACCAATAAATTAAGTTCTATTTTAATTTCAATAAATTCAGATATAACCCCGACCTTCTATCGTATGTTTTTATAGAATTGCAATAGGGCCCAAAATCTTGCTTTTTGGACTTCTTAGTAATTCTGAAGAAGTCAGTCAGATGACTTTTGAAAGATGTGTCATGATGTTTAAAATATTTGGACAGCCGGGCAGTGGTGGCGCATGCCTTTAATCCCAGCACTTGGGAGGCAGAGGCAGGCGGACCTTTGCGAGTTCGAGGCCAGCCTGGTCTACAAATTGAGTCCAGGACAGCCAGGGCTACACAGAGAAACCCTGTCTCGAAAAACCAAAAAAAAAATATTTGGACAATGTACATACAATCAGCCTGCCACATGGACAGGTTTCAAACAAATTGAACCAGACATAGGTGGAAAATATTTGAAATTTTTAAAAATGCTTCTCTAGCCGGGCGGTGGTGGCGCACGCCTTTAATCCCAGCACTTGGGAGGCAGAGGAAGGCGGATCTTTGTGAGTTCGAGGCCAGCCTGGTCTACAAAGTGAGTCCAGGACAGCCAAGGATACACAGAGAAACCCTGTCTCGAAAAACCAAAAAAAAAAAAAAAGAAAGAAAAAAATGCTTCTCTATACTGAACAAGTACAGGATTTTCTTTTCCTTTCCTAAGTGATACAATATAAGAACTTATATAGCCTTTACATTGTACTAGGTGTTATATCAAGACATGATTAAGTATGCAGGAGGCCATGCATAGGTTACATATATGCAAACATTATTATAGAATAGACTTGAATACTTATGAATGGAGGTTCTGTAACCAGGATGCCGAGAACAACTATGGAGTACATACCCATGTGACTTTTACAGACTCCTTTGTGGAGGTCAGTGGGGTTGAGGGTGGAGGTGGAGTGTTTGGGAAGGGTGAGAAACTAAAAGGACATCAACAAGGAATTGGGGTTGCGTGTGGCTCAGTGATAGAAGTATTACTGGGAAATAGGAAATGAGTTTTAACCTTGTTGATAATAATAATGTTAAAAAATGGACCCAGAAGGAAATAGAGAACCATCTCATGGGAATTTTAGAAAAAACAAGCAAACAAACAAAAACAAATGAACAACAACGGGGCAGGCAAGCTGTAAATCTCCCGCTGCTACCAGGAAGACAGAGATAGAATCCAAGAAAGAGTCCAAGAATGCAGCAGAGTGGGCAATGGAGGTCTGAAAGCAGCTTGTAAGCATGGTGGAAGAGCTTTCTTCAGGGAATGATAATGTCCCAATGTGTCATGGCAAGCAAGGTCAGCATTTTAGCTGGTTACTTAGCGTCTTCCCTTTCCTTTGGTATTGTAAATCTTAAGGATGGGCAATCTGTAGTTCTTCCCTTTCTTAAAATTGGCGTGTTATCAAGAAAACAGGAGGTGGAGGGCCAAGCTGATCCAGAGGGAGAGTCCATGCTCTGTAGCCCCAATTCGGCTAATGCCTGTCTAACTACCCAAAAGAATAGGTCCCGGTTGTGTGTTTTGTTTTTGAGAGAAAGTCTCATACAGTTCATGCTAGTTTTGAACTTTTGATCCCGTGGGTTCCACCTCTCCAGTACTGGAATAACAGGACTGAGACACCAGACCAGACTAGAAAGTGTCCCAAAGCCCTGGGGGGTTCGGTCCCCAGCACAGAATTGGAAACTGAAGCCAGAAAAACACTGATGAGCTTCTGTTTCAGGCCCTAGGGGAAAACAAAAAACAAAACAAACGGTTCTAATAGAGGTTCAGCACGAGGCCCCGCCTGCTCGGCTACCGGGAGAGACTAGCGACGAGACCCGACTCCAGCCGCAGAGGGCGCTGTTCCACTTTCATGCGGCAGGAAGCGGAGATTCGCGTGTGGTCAGCGCTTGAGCCACGAGAAACGTCATTTCCGGCACTGCGCTCCCTCCACCGGATCCGGAACCGGTGGCTTAGTGGTGGTGGTTTTCCCAGGACCCCATCCTGGATGGAGACCCGGCCCTTGAAAGTTCCTTCCCTTGGTGACCGCAGCATAAGCCTCAAGCGCCATTTCAATGCTTCCTCCTACGTGCTCCGGAAGACCCTGTCTTCCCGCCTGTCCAGGGAACTGGAAGAAGTACAACGCCCGCACCATGCTATCAGCAAGGACGACGAGGTCCAGGTACGTTCGGGCGTCCTCGAGCTCTAGTTACCTAGGGGCATATGACTCTGTCACCCTCCCCCCTTTCCCCAAGACCTCAGCAAGGTGACAGTAACTGCAGACGTGCTAGAAAGGAGCCACTACAGTGTCTTTCCTGCCTTAGCGCGTTCAGTTCTTTGATAATGGTGATCAAATAATAGGCCAAGAGTGCAAACGTTTGCTTTCTCAATTTAGTCCACTGGCCTTTAGTTTGCCGAGCGTAGCTTATGATGGTTCCTTGAACCAGTCTTTGAAGGAAAAAGTGCTATATAGTATCTTTTGCGTCTAGCGGAATTGGTGGACAAGGATCTGTGGGAGTTGACCATGCAATGCTACTAGGTGGGGCAGGAAAAATGAGTTGGTAGTGGCAAGTCAGAGATGCAAAACTGTCAGAGACCATGTGTTCCCTGTGACTGGAACATAGAGTGTGACAGGGCTTGGGGGTGAGGAGGGAAATGACATGAAATAGGCAGAGACTAGATTGGTTGCTAGAAGGAGTTCTGTGCACTTATATTAGCAGTGAGCAGGACTGAGCAAGTTCCTGCTCTGGGAAGCTCACAATTGCACAGGGCTTCTTGGGCAGGATAGTTGTGGGAAGCTCCCCCTTTCCCTTTTTCATTTCAGAATGCTAACAGCATCCCTGACCTCTGCCCACTTGGTGCCACTGTCACAAGGAAACTCTCCAAGTACTGCTAGATACTCTTCCCCAGTTGAGAGCCATTATTTTAGAGAACAAAACAAGATAAAGTGAAGGGTTGGTTCTGATGGTTGAGGGGGGTAAATTAGTATGAAAGTATAGCTGGGGTAAAGTGGAAAGAGTAAGGTCAAGGTCAGTGATAGGCTGACTGGGCTCAGCAGTTTTGAGTGTGTACTAGAGGATTTGAGTTTAGACCCCAGCACCCACTCTTAACTCCAGCTGCAAGGGGACTCCATGCCCTGGCCCCTATGTGCACTTCAGTGTTGTGACATACAAATTTAGTCATGCACACATGCATGTCTTTAATCTCAGCACTGAGGAGACAGAGGCAGGTGAATCTCTGAGTTTGAAGCCAGCCTGGTCTACAGAGCTAGTTCCAGGAAAGTCAGGGCTGTGTAGAGAGACCCTTGTCTTGAAAAACCAATATGAACCTGAAAATGCTTACCTTATTTAAAGGAGAAAGTCAAGCACCTTCAGGCCATTGCAACCTTGGAAATTGTTCTAATTTGCAAACAAGCTGGAAAATTCATATTTTCTTCCCTCTCCACATATCCTTCCTGCTACTGCTCTGTCCCCCATTTCATAGCCTGGCTCCTCAAGAGCTGTCTACACTAGCCAGGCATGGTGGCGCACACCTTTATTCCTAGCACTCAGGAGACAAAGGCATGTGAATCTCCTAGTTTGAGGCCAGCCTGGTCTACATAGCAAGTTACAGGACAGCAAGGAGACCTTGGGGGGAGAAGGTGCGGGGGAGGGAGGGAGAGAGAGAGAGAATTAGTTAGTTGCATTCACTGGTGGATGCCCTCCAGTCTCATCCCTGCATCTCTGTCCCTGCTGCCTTGTAAAATCTGCCTGGGCTGAGGTTACCAGTAACCTCTATGGCTTAATCCAGCAGCCACATTTATTGGGAGGTGGCACCATCATAGTTGAGTTCATACTTACAGTTGCTTGCAGCTTCTCAGATTCCTGGTTATTTCTCCTCTCTGATCTCTAACTCCTGGAGTTCAGCAGGGCCTGGGTCTGGTCTAACCTTTCTCTTTGTTTGGTATTCTCTTCCTATACGGATACATTAATAGGTAGCATTCTGTTCTCCAAGTTTTAAATATGTGCTCTGTGATAGCAACTCCCCACTTTTTGAAATTCATTTGAGACAGGATGACACTGTTTAGCTTAAGCTGGAGTTTTTGTTGTTTGTTAAATGTGGGTGCTAGGAAGCAAACCTGGGGCCTTAAGCCTGCTAGGTAAGCACTCTGCTACTGAAGCAAAACCTTCAGCAGTTTTGATCCTAGCACGCCTGCTGCTTCTAAAATCTGATTTTCCTTTCAGTTTCTCTATCTCAGTAAGTGACATATCTTACCAGAAATTATAAATCTTCACATGACACTCTTAGCCCTCATAGAGTGGGATCATCTCCCTGTAATACCAACACTCATTGTCCTATTGAGATAAACGTCATTTGTATCAGCTTAGTCACTTCTCATGTCCCCTTTTCTGATCAGTGATTGCATTCAAGTATTTACTTGTTAACTGTTTACTACCTCTCACTCTTAAGTTCTGTGTGCCAGAGAGCTGTCTTGTTTCTTGCCTGGTCTCAGCCCAGAGCCTGGCACCCAACAGGGTTCAGTCAATACTTGTTGAATAGGAAAAAGTTTATTAACTAGATGAATATAAAAGGTGTGATATAAAGGAGTTTAAAATATATATTTGTGAAGTTTGACTTGTATTTCTTTTAGGTATGAAGAAACTGAAACTCAAGCTGAGTAATACAGAACATGTAACTGAGGATGACCTTGAACTTCTGATCTGACTGCTGGGAATACAGGCATGTGCTACCTATCATGCTAGACAGACATAGGTACATCCTCCACCGTTGACTCCACGTCCAGTCACGGGATAGTTTTGTGTTTGTGGTGCTGGGGTCTCAGCCCAGGGCCTTGTGCTGTTGCATCTCCAGTCCCATAATGTGGTTATAAAAACTGTGAGTTTCAAATGGTTGCAAGATATTCTTTGTAAGATTTCTTAAAACGGCAATTTATTTTTACCTGTTGAGAGTGAGAATGAGTGACTCAGTGGTAGAACTTGCCCAACACACAAAACCCTAGCTTCTGTCTCCACGATTGGAGAATGATTATATTTTTTACACCTATTTTTAAAAACATTTATTTATTTGTGTTATGTGTATGGATACATGTGTGCCACGGTGCACATATGGCTGTCAGAGGACAACTTCCAGGAGTGAGTTCTCTTTACTGTGTGCGTCCCACAGATGGATCTCATGTCCTCAGGCTTGGCATCAATGGTTTTCACCTGGTGAGCTATCTTGCCTGGCCTGTGTTTTTTAATTTCAAGACTTTTATGACTAACTTGGGAGAGGAAGATTTTTGTTCTTATATAAAGATAAACAAATAAATAAATAAATAAATAAAGGTGACTCTCCATACAACCAACCATAAGACAAGTATAAGGCACATAAATAGCTAGCTGTGACTGCCAAGGCTGTTTTTGCTCATAGGTTTGATGTTTAACCCATGTGTACCTGACAGCTTCTTCCGTGTGCTGTGCTGTCCTAGGAAGTTTAAGGACACTACAAAGGTTAGCAGGTCAACAAGGTAGACTAAGAGAAATCAGTATATCATCTACATCAAGTGGGTACAACATGAGAAGGCTAATGGCACATCCATCCAGCAAGATAGGGTACCCTGGCTGAGTTGCGGCAGGTCAGAGCTACCCACACAGGTGGGCGTGGGTAAGGCCTAGAGGTAGGCTAGGCAGGCTCAGCAGCATCAACAAGTCTAGAGCATCAGTCCTCAGCCCGTGGGTCAAGACCCCATAGGAGTCCTGTATCAGAAATTTATATTACAATTTGTAACAGCAGAATTACAGTTATGAAGTAGCAATGAAATAATTTTATGGTTGGGGATCACCATAGCATCAGCTGCATTAAATGGTTGCAGTGTTTGGAAAGTTGAGAACCACTAGTCTAGAGGTGCTTTTGTTTTGCCATTCTTTTCCTTTGTTTTGTTGTTTTTTGAGACAGAGTTTCTCTGTGTTGCCTTGGCTGTCCTGGAACTCACACTGTGGCAGGCTGACTTCGAACTCAGATCCACCTGCCTCTGCCTCGCGATTGCTGGGATTAAAGGCATGCACCACTACACCCGGCTGTTTTGCTATTCTTTTTTTGGTTTTTATTTTTCTTTTTTCTTTTGGTTTTTCGAGACAGGGTTTCTCTGTGTAGCCCTGGCTGTCCTGGACTCGCTTTGTAGACCAGGCTGGCCTCGAACTTACAGAGATCCGCCTGCCTCTGCCTCCCGATTGCTGGGATTAAAGGCGTGCGCCACCACTGCCCGGCTAGTTTTGCTATTCTTGATGATGGTTATATCCTCAAGCAGATGACAAGAGGGCCAGGCATTTTAAGCATCATTTGTTCACTGGAAAAAGTCCTGAGAGAAAAGGGCAGAGCTCTCTTCCTGGGCCTTCCCATCCAGATAAGATGTGCTGTTCACCTTCGAACCCTCGATTCACATTGCTGGAGGAGCTTTCTTCTTTGAGTTTCAGATCTGTGCACTGAGTGGTTATGGTTTGTAGCCTTAGTTCCTGCATTATTACACAGTAGCTGGTGAGAGTCCAGATTATTTTTGAAGCAGTACATCTTGCCAGCCGGGGATGTAAGCCAATTTTCCATCCTTATCATCACATCACTGAAGTACCTACATGGTCTCATGGGAACCTCAGAGAATCCAGGGTCTTGAGGCTGACTGGCAGGTGGGACCCAAGGGAGGCTCTGCTGCTCAGGAGTGTGGAGATTATAAATTCCTTCCACTGACAACTCTGTTTTGTCTCTTAGCAGGTGGTTGTCACCAGGCTGGAGCCAAACAAAGACAGGAAAATAATTCTTGAATGCAATGCCAAGTCTCGAAAGTTGGGAAAGAGAAAGGCCAGTGTAAGGAGCTCGCTGAGAATGCAGGAGTGAACATAAACCATCATGCAGCCAGGGCTAACCAGAGGTCATCTCATGCTGGCTTCTTTGAAACTTCCAAATGTGTCTGATGTGTTTCATCGTCCACCTGTTTTGCTGCTGACATCACTCTGTAAATCTCCTTTTGCACTTTTGTAATTTATGAATAAAAGTTGGAACCATTTCCTAGTTCCAAATGGCATCTGAGTCATTTTATAAATGACAGCCATGCCACCCACTCCTCTGTCAGTCTCTCAGATGTTTGCATGTGGAGCAGCACAGCAGCAGCAATAGGCCTCGCTCTTTGCACCTGTGGAGGGGGAGGGCAGGGCTCTGGTTTCTGACGCAGGAGGTTGCCTGATTGGTTATCAGGGCACCAGGTGGCACCCTCAGAGCTGACTGGGCTTCGTCTGGTCGCCTGAACTCCAGGCCTAACACATGGTCCTCAGGCTTCCTGACTGCTGTTCCCTTCTGAACCAGATGAACCAAGTCTCTTGCAGTACCTTGCCCAGGCTCCCTTTCCCAAGGTCTAGACTTTCTAAATGTTCACTAGCTGAAGTGTTCCTCCACCAAAGCTGACTCGGGAACTAGCAACCTGCGCTGAGACTTGACCCTGATTCTGTCTGTCTTTGTATTTTTAGTTTTTACCCAAGTCCAGAGAATCCTTGTTGGAGCTGGCTGCATGGCATCCTGATTCCCTTGCTGCATGGGGGGCTTTGACTGAGGGTTGACTTGTCTGCCTCCCACTAGCATGTGGGTTTTAGACTTCATTAAATCTCTACATGAGCTTCAGGATAGGTGTGAAAATACTCCCTTGCCCCTAAAAAGTCTTCCTTTGATAAGAATGTATTAAACAGCTTTTTTCCCTTTGCATGCTGAAATGGAAGGCAGGGCCTTTCGTATGTCAGACACATGCTGTACCACCCAACTTCTCTCCCTGTTTGAAAAGTAACAACTGTTGGGCGTGGTGGTTCACGCCTTTAATCCCAGCACTTGGAAGGCAGAGGCTCTGTGAGTTCAAGGCCAACCTGGTCAACATAGTTCCAGGACAGTCAGAATTACATAGTGAGACCCTGTCTCAAAAAAGAAAGAAAAGAAAGCCCAAAACTACTCTTTCTTGTTTTACTTATTTTTTTCATCAATTATTGTAATTTTTAGGTAAGCTCTCACTGTGAGCCTAGCCGGCTGGCCTTGACATCATGATCCTCTTACCTCCAGAATGTCAGATCATAGGCAAGTGCAAGCAATGCCTATCTTTAAGGCTGTGAAAATTGAAGGGTCAGTTCACCAACATTGCCGACTGTAGAAATCATATGCTTGTTACCGTTAGTTTCTGTCTTCTTATTCCAATTTCTGTAGGTGATGTGTGTGTGTGTGTCTCACGTGAACTTTGGTCTACACAAACTTGATTCATGTCTAGACTATATACCCAGCTTACAGAGTGGTTGCCTACCGCACAGAGGTGTAACCTGCTGAGCAAGGTTAAATAAGTATAATGAACAGCGTATGAACAAATGAACTAGGAAGTTCTGTGTTTGCGTGTTTGGTTACTTTGAGTATTTTGAGATTTAATTTTATGTTAGTGTAGATGTTTTGCCTGCATGTGTATCTGTGTCACGTGCACGCAGTACTTGAAGGTGGCCAGAAGAGGATATCACAAACCCCGAAAGGGTTGAGAACTACTGTGTGGGTGCTGAAAATCAAACTGGAGTTCCCTGGAAGAGCAACCAGTGCTCTTAACTGCTAAGCCATCTTTCCAGCCCCATGTTGTTGGTATTTTCTATCAAGTTTTGTCTTTATTCCCAATCAGTTTAAGTTTGGGCATCTAAAAGTTGGGTAAAAGTTAGATGTCATCCTAAACTAAGTTTACAGTGATACAGGAGTTCTCTAGAGGAACAGAACCTACAGAATGAATATATACAAAAAGGACATTTATTAGACCGCTTACACAGTATGGCCTGGGTAATCTAACAGTCTTCACACTGGAGAGCCCAAGAACCCAGTAGCTGCTCAGTCCACAAGCTTTTCCCTTGGATCTCATGTCTGAACACCCATCCAAGAGTTCCACTCACTTTTGTTTGTTTGTTTGTTTGTTTGTTTGTTTTTTGTTTTTCGAGACAGGGTTTCTCTGTGTAACAGTCTGGCTGTCCTGGACTCAATTTGTAGACCAGGCTGGCCTCGAACTCAGAGATCCGCCTGCCTCTGCCTCCCAAGTGCTAGGATTAAAGGCGTGCGCCACCAACGCCCGGCTTCCACTCACTTTTATGCTGGGTCTTCCATCTTCAAATAACCTGATCAAGAAAAATCCCTCATAAGTGTGTCCAACTGTCTTTTCGTTCATTCCAGATTCAGGCAGTTGGCCCAACATGAACCATCACACAACCTGGAAGCTTAGGAATGATGTCCACAGCTGTAGCTGCTGTGGATATGGTGACTTGAGTGTAGCATGAAGCTGTGCTCCTCCATCACAGATTTTTTTTCCCACAAGCACACAGAACCCAGCCTGCTCCACATTCCCTGGAGAGGTAACAGGCATTATGGCTTATGTCTTGGTGTCTATTGCTGTAAAGAGATGCCAGGACCATGACAACTCTTTTCAGTGAAAGCATTTAAGTGGGGCTTCCTTACAGTTTCCAAGGTTTGGTCCATTATCATGGTTGGGAAGTATGATAGGCAGACATGATGCTAGAGAGATTTATGAGAGCCCTATATCTGGATGTGTAGGCTGTAGGAAGAGAGAAAGACACTGGGCCTGGCTTGGCTTTCTGGAACCTAAAAGCCCACCTCCAGTGACACACTTCCTCCAACAAGGCCACACCTCCTAATCCTTTCAAACAGTGACTAAGCATTCAAATCTGTGAGCCTTTGAGTTACAGATTCTCATGTGAAGCACCACAGGCTTCCTGGGAGGCACTTGGGCTAACTTGTTAGTGTGATTTGTGGTCTTTCAACGGGTGCCAAAGCATGCAATGAGAAGCACAGGTATGAGGTGGGAGAGCCACAACCTGCAGCTGCTGTCGAGGGGATCAGAGGCAAGCTTGATGCAGGCAGGACAGACAGGCAGAGTGCCTGAGCATGGCCGTTAAAAAACCTTAAAAAAACAGAAGGGAGGGCGTCCGGAGAGCTGGCTCAGCAGTTATTACAGAGGACCCCACCCCCATCAGTTATGATGACCTCTGCAGAGGTACACATAACTGTACATATACATACATTTAAAATAAATCTTTATTTTTAAGTAAGAAAACAAAGCTGGGCGGTGGTGGTACACGTCTTTAATCCCAGCACTCGGGAGGCAGAGGCAGAGGGATCTCTGTGAGTTTGAGGCCAGCCTGGTCTACAGAGTGAGTTCCAGGACAGTCAGGGAAACACGGAGAAACCTTGTCTTGAAAAACCAATTAATTAATTAACAAAGAAAACAAAACCTAAAATGTATGATCTTGGAGTGACTGGAGATTAACTCGTCCCTCCGGCCCCAATGTGGTCTGCCTATACTTTGGTTTTGTGGCTTATCTCCTGTGTTATCTTTCACACATGTTTTGTGAGCCTGTTCCCCAACCCTCTCAATTTTATTAGATTTAGTCACTTAAACTCTATGGCTAAAATGCCCATCACATAGGGAAGGGTCTGGAAAGATGGCTCAGTGGTTAAGAGCATTTGTTGCTCTTGCAGAAGACCCAGGTTTGGTTCCCAGCACCCACATGGCAGCTCACAACCACCCATAATTCTAGTTCCAGGGGATCCAATACCCTCTTCGGACTTCCAAGGGGAGCAAGCATGCATGTATTGCATAGACATACATGCAGAGAGAACACATTTACATACAATACATCTTTTTGTTGTTTTGCTTTTTTTTTTTTTTTTTTTGAGACAGGGGTTCTCTGTGTAGCCCGGGCTGCCCTGGAACTTGTTTTGTAGACCAGGCTGACCTTGAACTCACAGAGATCCACCTGCCTCTGCTTCCTGAGTGCTGGGATTAAAGGCGTGCGCCACCACACCTGGCCTCATGCAATAAATGTTTAAAAACAAACAAACAAGGAAAACTATCACATAGCCCCTCACGGTGTGGTGTGTGAACATTCTCCTGGAACAAAGCTTAATAGAGAGGAAGTAAAGGAAACACACAAGGCCCAGGAGCCTCTGAAAGTTATAAGATTCCCAGGCCGCTTACCTAGGTTGTATGAACAGTATCAATTGCACAGGAGAGGAAGCCAGCCAGCTGAGCGGCTTGCAAGTTGTGCAGGGAATTCCAGGGATGCCCCTGTCTATGTCAGCCATGCTCCTGTAAGTAATTCTAATACTCATTGCTTCAGTAAGGTAGACTTGGGTAGAATGATTTATTTGGTTTTTCATTCATGCCTTATCTGAGGTGAATAGACATTTGTCCCTGTATGCCCAGGAAGAGACATATAATAATTATATTCTGATTCTTTTACCTCTTACCAGTAAATTCAAATTATGCTATCTCCTAGGAATTGGTGTTTACCAATATATTCCGACATAAGCAATACACAAGTGCTTTGGGAGTTGTAACACCACATAGGCATCCAAATTACATGAATTTTGTTTTCGTTTTTTTGAGACAGGATTTCTCTGTGTAGCCCTGGCTGACCTGGAACTCTCTCTATAGACCAAGTTAGCTTCGAACTCACAGAGATCCACCTGCCTCTGTCTTCCAAGTGTTGGCTTCAAAGGCATGTAACACTACTGCCCAGCTTCATGAATATTTTTAAGAAACAAATTATTCCAGATCACTGACAAGGAGCTGAATGACTATCAAGACATGGCCAACAACTGGACCTCAGCTGCAAACTGAGTTCTGAATCCTAGTTTGACCTGTTGCTAACTGCACAACCTGGAGCAAATTGTTTTAACCATGTACACTCAATGGACCATGATTCAGCCTTAAAAACAGAGCTGTTTGTAAGCTCAGTGTTCAGGAGTTGGAGACAGGAGAATCACAAGTGTCAGTTCTAGGGCAGCCTAGAGAATGTAGTCAAACCCTGTGTTAAGGAAACTCACTCACTCACTGTCTCTCGCTCTCTCTCTCTCTCTCTCACACACACACACACACACGTACACACGTACACAAAACATGGATAAATCATGAAGATGTTATGGTAAGTGAAATAAGCCCACTGTGGACTGACAAATGCTGTGTGGTTCCTCTTTTAGGAGGTTCCTTGAACAGTCCAAACAGACTGAGACAGAAAGAGTAGTGGTTTCCAGGGGCTGGTGGGAGGACCAGCGTTGTTTAACGGGTTTGAGAAACATGTAGAGAGCACGGTAGCACTTACCTAATCCTAGCACTAGAGGAGCCTTGCAGGGGGATCACAGGGTCAAGCCTATCCCTGTCCCTAGTGTGGAACCTAGAGATTGTTTGAACAATAAAGAATTGTCTTGAAACGGCCTTGAGGGTAAATTGTATGCTGTGTGCATCATAGCAGATTCTAAGGGAACAAGAAGTGGCATGCTAGGGAAGCAGGAATGAGCTGCGTTCTCTATTTCAGTTCTGGCTGATCTCACCCTGTCTTGCCTACTCAGCTCAGACACACAGTGTTTCAGTGGGAACAATCTATGTCCAGTATGCACAGTGGTGTAGTGAGCACACTCCATGTCTGATATACTCCCAGAAACAAGCAGCTGAATGGTGCCTATTCTCCCAGAGCAACTTGTAGGCAAGCCCAAAGTTATGACACTCCAGTGTGACATTGTTATCTACAAAGTTCACACCTGAGAATTACACGATTGAGTAACACCCACCCTCTACCCCCGCCAAAAGATTTTAAGTACGTTTAAGAATCTGTGGAAGGCCATATCCTCAGCCACAGGCTGGATGCTCTGAAAGGCTTGAACAAGGTCATATACAGAAAGGCAAATGTGCTAACAGTAGGAAATGGGGCTTGGTGGGGCTTGGCGGGGCTTGGCTTGGGACTTAAAAACATCACAATTTCTGCTGAGCTAAGTTTTGCAGGAGACCAGTATCAGCTCAAAGAACACCAAATGATTCAAAATAAAGAAGCAAAATACCTAGCACAGAATTCTGAAAGAGTAAATTATTGTTTTGTCTCTAAGGCCATCTAGTTTTAACTGCTAAGTATGCTGGACAGTTAAAGTCTTAAAATCTTGAAAAGCTGGTACAGCTGCTGAAAATTCCAGCTAATTCAGGAATCCATTCTACTTGATGAAGAAATGAGGAGGGGGGACTACTGCCAGGAAACTGGTACACAGTCTAGCACGCTGGATTCAGCGGACAGATCTCCTTTCCATCTTGCTGTCTGTGAGCGTCTTCAAAATCAACCTCAGCTCAACATGATGGTCCTCCTGTAATCCTAGCACTTGGGAGTTGGAGGCCAGCCTGTTCCACATAACCCTAACCCCATGAAAAAAAGAAAAGAAAGAAAGAAAGAAAGAAAAAGAAACCCTCCAAGAATTGTTTCCCTCTGTGCCTAAGGAAGTTCATAGTTCAATGAGCCTATAACGGTGCTGACATGCACAACTCTGATATTTCTGGCTAATTCCTCTTATTGAAGCCCTTGTGACAATAGGCAGGAATGCAAAGGAGGGCCTGGTCATCCTCAGCTGTCAATCTGCTCTGTGGCCTATTTGCAGGTCCCTCTTCTCCCTAGGATGTGACTTGACCTCTTAGAGGGCTGTCTGATGTACTTCTGTGACTCAGACCCTGGCACACTGTACAAGACATATATAGTAACATCAACAATCAAGAGCCTGAGCCTTGAAAATTCATCCTTAGGAGTTGTGTCCGGGCCTTCCCACTTACAATGTGACTGTGATCAAGTTCTTCTGCAGTAGGGATGGCAGTTTCGAGTAATTCATGCACACAGAAGAATGCAAAGCTTACGGTCAGAAGCCTGACATACAGAACGATAGAATAAGTAATTTACGTCTGCGCGTAAAATATAGATAACACTATATCACAGAAATAGGCCTAAATTCTTGCCAGAAAACGTTGCTGATGCCCAGGTGGCTGGCACTTCAACTCTAACAAGCTCTGTAAGCCACAGCCTTGGGACAGGCCAGGTGAGGGCGGGGCTCCGGTCCAAGGGGCGGAGTCCGACGGGAGAGTCACGCTGAGCGCAGGGGGCGGGGCTTTCGCGCGCAGGTCACGTGAGCCTCTGTTGACACTTCCGGGTGGGACGAGAGTGAGGCCCCGGACTGGTTAGGCTGCTGGGGAGCAGGCATGGCGTACCATGGCCTCACTGTGCCTTTGATCGTGATGAGCGTGTTCTGGGGCTTCGTGGGTCTCCTCGTGCCCTGGTTTATCCCCAAGGGTCCTAACCGGGGGTAAGTGCACCAGGCCCGAGGCGGTGGGAGCGAGGACCGCGGCGGGAGGATCACGGATCGCGCATGTATGACTACGGCGGGAGGATGTGGCGGGGTGAACTACAGAGTGGAGAACCGCATGCGCCCCTGGGAGCCTGTCGGTGTCACTGGCCGGAGCGTGAGGTCACCTCTGGCAGCCCCTTCCGGAAGTGAATTTTAGGGGATGTTTGAAGTTAGGGTACCTCCCGATCTACACTCGTTGCTTCGGTCCTGTCTTTCACGCACTGGAGGCTTTTTTGCCCAAACTTCAAAGAAAGGGATCTGAGAGAACAGAAATCGCCTTCCCTGCCCCCATGATGCTGTCGCAGTTGCGGGCTCTGACAAGCTTGCTGCATAGTGTTGAGCTCAGCTTTCGCATCTCAGTGGGCCCAACCCAGGAGGGGGCGAACCTGATCTAAGCGAGGTTAAATCACCCGGAGCCGAAGGTATTGTTTAGAAACCTCTGCGTCATTCCTTCCAGGGCGCTCTTGCCCTTGCTTGTATTTACAGTGGTTGGCCAAGATAGATTTACATTCCCCCACCCTAGGTTTTGCTAAATACCCTTTGTCTGTTTGGAAATAAACTTTTATATTGCAGTGTAAAACAGACCTCTTCAGAGGAGCCTAGGACACCCTCTTTTTAGTTCCTCTTTTGAATTTCATTCATTTTTTCCCCTCTCAACTCAAGATCATGTGGAGGTGACACTTGTGTTGAAGTCGTAGTTTGTCAGAAGCTTCTCTTGCTCTAATGGATTAGACAGTATGTGGTGGCTGCGTGGTGCTCAGCCCCACCGCACTGAGTAGAGCAGACAATGTGTATTGAGTGGGCATTTTGACTAGAGGAATTTTTACTGTGTTTTGTGACATTGGCCTCTATTACTGTCTGGAATATACTGATTTTAAAAAACGTTCTTTCTATTAGCCTAAAAAAAACCCACTTTTTAAGATTTATTCATTACTTATTTTATGTGTATAGGTGTTTGGCTGCATGTATGTAAGGGCTTCATGCCCACAGAGGGCTTTGGATCCCTTGGAATTGGAGTTACAGATGGTTATGAGCTGCCACATGGCTGCTGGGACTTGAACCCAGGACTTCTGGAAGAGCAAGTGCTCTTAGCCAAAGAGCCATCTCTCCAGCTCCCAAATAAATCGCTTTTTTTTTTTTTTTTTTTTGGGTTTTTCGAGACAGGGTTTCTCTGTATAACAGCTCGGGCTGTCCTGGACTCGCTTTTGTAGACCAGGCTGGCCTCGAACTCACAGAGATCCGCCTGCCTCTGCCTCCCACGTGCTGGGATTAAAGGCGTGCGCCACCACCGCCCGGCATAAATCGCTTTTTAAAGGGAAATAATAGATCAATTTCTATCATTTGTAAGCATCAAGTTCCACCTCTCACTAACAGTTCTATGGGATCATCTTCAGTTTATAACAGTCAGTGTATCAGAGTTCTGGAGTTACTAAAGTTATTTGTATTAACTGAATTCGTTTTTACCCCTTTTTTTTTCCTCTTGGAGTTAAAGACAACAAAATGCCTCTGCTGTGTTTATACCAACCCCGTTTCACTCCACTGTCTTTCTTATTGGCCTTCATCCCCAGAAAAGCCTTTATTAACGTGCAGAATTTGGACGACTCCTTTTTTATAACAGCTCTCCCCATCCTTGGCATCAGGTGCCACGCCTGTTATACAGAATAATGAAACCCCTGTTGCTTACTGCCAGGTTCTATGTGACTTGCAGTGAGTGACACAGTCTCTGGGGCCCATTTGCAGCTCCACTGCAGTCCTTATGTTTCCTGCCTTTGGCAGGATTGAGCAGGTCTTGAAATGGTGCCTCCGAGGAGTTAAAGGCTTATATTTTGGGAAACACTGCTCTAAGGTCATTGAGCTCTGTGACCTTGGAAGATTGAGTTAGCTTTTCCTTGTTCCTATTTTTTACTGAAACATGGATATTTTAGGGTTAATTAATACCAGTTCCTTTTTATCTCCAAAAGATTGCAAATAAAAATGATTTTTGAAATTATGCAAGAACTGGCCTGTTTAATGAACTCCAATGATTTTTTTTTTCTATGTGTGTGTGGTGGTGGGACAGGAAGAGGTTTGCTGAGGAGTGGACCTTGAGCCTCCCACCTTCTAGGCAAGCAATCTACCACCAAGCTGTCTCCCCAGCCACCATGCTGAATTGAATGTTTAATACAGGAGAGCATTTCTGACTTGAGGGATTAGAAAATTTCCGTTGCAGAAAAAAAAGGAACTGTGTAAGAAGGGAGTGAAACAAAGAGGACTTCCATGTTGAATCCTTTCCTTAAGAGGCCCTTGCACGGTGTTTTGAAAATGGCTTGGTCAGGAAGTTATGAGGACTTTATAAGACAGCAAGAAGGTGGCTGGAGGGAAAAGGGCCTCCAGGATGTGTGGGTAGCAGGGAGCCAGCCTCTTGCTCTTCTTTGGATTTTTCATACAGTGGGACATGGGCAGGACAGTGTCCAGTCTGTGACTGGTGTCACCTGTCCTGATTGTGCCTGTCCTTCGTGATCTCCCTTTTTTCTCCTTAGGAACCCACAGATTTGTTGAAAGCTTCAAGCTTTTCCCAGTGCCCTCCTTACTGGACATGGAGGAGTGCATTTCATGCACTAGTGGACCGGGGGCTTTTCAGCTCTAGTTTTGGAATGTGTAGAATGTAGAAAGTCACATACAAAGGGCTAGCTGGTGGCCTCAGTGGGTATAGGTGCTTGCTGCCGTGTCTGACTACCCCCACAAATTGTTCCCTGATCTCCCCCTGCATACCATGACATGTTAAGAGCATTTTATACTCTTCCAGAGGACCTGAGTTCAATTCCCAGCACCCATGTGACATGGCTCAAAACTACTTGTAACTCCAGCTCTAGGGAATCCAACTCACTTTTCTGGGCTCTGTGGGCACCTGCACTCATGTGCATGAACACATGCACAATTAAAGATACAAAATAATTCTTTGTTTGTGAGACAGGGTTCTCTGTGTAGCCATGACTATCCTAGAACTCACTCTGTACAACAGCCTGGCCTCGAACTCAGAGATCCACCTGCCTCTGCCTCTGCCTCCTGAATGCTGGGACTAAAGGCCTGTGCCACTACTGCCCAGCTTAAAATAAATATTTTTAAAAAGGTCACATTTCAAGGCCATATGTCATAATAGATTTATACATGACTGATTTATGAAATGCATGTGAAAATATATGTGTTTATAGATATATAAAGTTTTTCTAAGACATTTGAAAATAAGTTGCAGCCTGTGACTCCAGCACACTTGTGTGCAGCTCCTATAGAGCAGTTGGTTGAAGGGGATCGTCTTCCTGTGGCAGCCAAGATTAGGTGTGTTATGCAAAGGCTCCTCAGCTGTTTTCCTTCTCTGAGATATCTATTGGGGAAGAGAATAGCCAGAAGAGATTCTAAGCTAGGCCCAGGTATAGGAAAAGACGAGCAGAAACTCGGAACTGAGACACATACACGTGTTGGGTGGGAGGTGGGGGTTGTGGTAAAGGCATTTGCCTTTGGGAGTTAAAGGGTTGAAAAGAAGAGTTGGGAGGCTGGCCTTCTATCTGTCCGTCTGTCCATCATCTCTTTGTAGCCAAGGCTAACCTACCGCTTTGACCTTCCAAGTGCTAGGGTTACCGGTGTGTACCACCGCAGTCAGCTGGGTGAAGGGTGTAGGTTACAAGTGACTAATATGTCCTCATTTTATTGTGCCACTGTCAGGTTTCTTTGTCTTTAAGATGTATTTAGAGGTGCTGGAGAGATGTCTCAGCAGTTAAGAGCTTTTGCTCTCTTTCAGAGGACCAGCATTTGGTTCTCGGCATCATGATATCACATCTGGCAGTTCATAGCCATCTGTGACTCTCGCCTCAGGCCTCCCAAATTCTTTGGCGTCCGTGGGCATCTGTACTCGTGTGCACCCTACCCCCACCCCCACTCAAATAATTAAAATGCATCTAAAATCTGACCAACACTGGCTTTCCACACTGCTCTAATCCTTTTCCACTTGTGTGGAACCTTGGCCTTTATACACTCAGTCCTGATCTCTCTGCCTTTTTGCTTTGTTTCTCTTTCCTTGGCCTATTTCAGCCCAGAGGAGAGATCATGGTAGAAGCCAGATTTTGCCAGTTTTTCTTCAGATCCCTCCTGATAACATTTTGGGCAGAGGCCTTGCAAAGGCTGGGAGATAAAAATACCTCTTTGACGACCTCAGCCCCTGCATACCAAACTGGCCTTTTTGTTTGTCTTTCAGCCATTGAAGCCTCCTCCCTCTGGCCCTCCAAGTCTCCTCTCAGCTTATGCCTGAGTTTGCTGTCGCACTGCTGGGAGCACTCACTCAAGTCTGCAGTCAGACTCCATCACTTGTCAGGCCTTGTCACACTTCTTCAACATGGCGGTGGCTGGCGGTGGCCGGGGCACATGCCTTACTTCCCCGCTTTACTGTCTTAGGTTAACTTACATCAGGCAGAGTCAAGACTTCCAGTCCTTTCACTCTCTCCATAGTCATTCTGATTAATCTTTCAGAAATAGCCTTTCCATTACATTCTTCAGTGGAGGGCTATTTCCTACAGGGGTGATTGCCATACCCCAGGAGTAACCAAGACAAATGTCGTAATGCCTGCTTATTTTTGCTGGGCGTTTAGGAGCTCTCTACGTGCATTTCCTGTGGTTAACTTGTAGGTACATTACTTCATTCCACAGATCTACCTGATTACCCCGGGCCTGTCGAGCTCTAGAGAAGAAGCAACGAATTAAACTGATTTAAAATGTCCACCCTGGTAGTTGGAGCGATGGCTCAGGGGTTAAGAGCACCGGCTGCTCTTCCGGATGGTTTTGGTTCCTGGCACTCACATAGCTAACTAACTCCAGTTCTATGAGATCTAGTGCCCTCTTCTGGAGTCTCTGGGCACTACATGCATGTGGTACACAGACATACATGCAGACAAAACACCCATGTACATATAATAAAAAAAATATAATAATAAATGTTTAAAAAAATGAAGTTGATCCTGTCCTTCTCTGGGACGTTTACATGCTGGGGAAAGGGGAGGCCAGATAACACATAATATGAACATCATACAGACAACGATTATCTTAAGTTAACCAAACCAGTGAATTTTGTTGCTAGGAAGTGAATTGAAAAAAGAAATCCACTGAAGAGGGAGATGCTGCTACAAAGGATGTTTCTACAGCACGGATGGGCATGCAGAAGAAGCAGGAGCAGGAGGTGGCAGAGTCAGGAGCACAGTAGCTAGGGAGAGGAGTACTCTTCTTGCATTGGACCCTAGGCTTCTCTGTACTTGCTTTACTGGTGAGCCACACCCTAGCCTTGGGGACTAAGATTAAGAAGGGGAGTGCTTGGAGGATAATGAGTTCTGTTGTTGTTGTTTTCTTTTCTTTTTTTTTTTTTTGGTTTTTCGAGACAGCGTTTCTCTGTGTATCCTTGGCTGTCCTGGACTCACTTTGTAGACCAGGCTGGCCTCGAACTCACAAAGATCCGCCTGCCTCTGCCTCCCAAGTGCTGGGATTAAAAGCGTGCGCCACCACCGCCCGGCTATTGTTGTTTTCTAATTAAGATTTTAAAGATCTATTTTATTTTTAAAATTTGTATGTGTATGTGCATGTGTTTACATATGTGTATGTGCACATGCTTAGCGATACCAATAGAGGCCAGAGGCATCAGATCCCCTGGAGCTGGAGGAAATGGCAGTTGTGAGTGCTGGGGACTGAATTGAGGTCCTCTAAGAGCAGGATGCGCTGAGCATGTTTAGAAATGCTGAAATTCACCTGGTTGGAGATCCAGCTTTAACTTTTTATAAATAAGTAGATATGGAGGAGGTCCAGCTAGTGAGCATAGTTTTAGCAGTGTTCATTCATTGTCAAGAATACTGTCAAATATGGTTGTTCTGTCAAAATGAATTGTCTAATCAAACTGTGGCATGAACATGTTCCCTCAAACACAGATGTCTGACTACGCACTTGCACTTGTCCTCATTACCTCTGGGGCACACTGCGGTGTGTCGCATGTTTGGATAAGTGCAGGTCCATTGTCTTGGTATGCATGCTTAGAGTCCCAGGGAGTGGCAAGGTCTGCGTGTTCACTGATGTCTACTAATGGCTTTTTGTTTCTTTCTTTTCTAGAGTAATTATTACCATGTTGGTGACCTGCTCAGTTTGCTGCTACCTCTTGTAAGTATCTTGCCTCTTATACATAATTGTTCTTAGAAGCAGTTATTCTTGGTATTTATAATGTGCTAATTGACAAATTATGGGTCATTGGCACTTATATTTGTTTAATATCTACAAATAGTGTCTTCAAATTGAATATGCTCAGAATTTCACAGTTTCATGTATTCAGTGTGCTAGGTAAGGGCTGGCAGATGGGAACACAAATATAATTTGCTGTGAATGTAAAGCTTACAATTAACTGGAACTTAGGAGTATACTACCTTATATCTTACTAGTGTGAAGTATTCATTCATGTCTACTCACCTCACTTATATATCTCACACGACTAATGTCTTTTTAAAATTAAAAACATTTTTGATTGTTATCATTTATTTTACACGTGCAGTGTTTTGCCTGCATATATGTTGGTGTCCATGGGAGTGCAGTGCCCACCGAGGCCAGAAGAGGGCATCACGTCCTCTAGGACTGTGGCCACAGATGGCTTTAAGACACCATGTGGATGCTGGGAATCAAACCTGAGTCCTCTAGAAGAGCAGCAAGTACTCTTTTTTTTTTTTTAAGATTTATTTATTTATTTTACATATATGAGACCTCTACCTGCATGTCAGGAGAGGTCATCAGATTCCAGTATAGATGGTTGTGAGCCACCATGTGGTTGCTGGGAATTGAACTCAGGACCTCTGGAAGAGCAGACAGTGCTCCTAACCACCAAGCCATCTCTCCAGCCCAGCAAGTACTCTTTTGTTTTTGTTTTTATTTTATTTTTCAAGACAGGGTTTCTCTGTGTAGCCCTGGCTGTCCTGGAACTTGCTCTGTAGACCAGACTGGCCTTGAACTCAGAGATCCACCAACCTCTTTAATCCAAGTGCTTGGATTAAAGTTGTGGGCTACTACCACCTGGCTAAAATAAGAAGTAGCTTTTTTTTTTTTCCTTTTTTAAGCTAAGCGCTCTTACCTGTGTAACCATTTCTCTCTCTCTGACCTGTTTCTTTTAATTTTTTTTTAATTTTCTTTCTTTCTTTTTTGGTTTTTCGAGACAGGGTTTCTCTGTGTATCCTTGGCTGTCCTGGACTCACTTTGTAGACCAGGCTGGCCTTGAACTCACAAAAATCCGCCTTTTGCCTCCCGAGTGCTGGGATTAAAGGCGTGGGCCACCACTCCCAGCCTCTTTTATTATTTTTGAGGTGTGGTACTGAAGACTGAACTCAGGGCCTTGCAAACACTGAGCCCCCATCCCTAAAGTTGTTCTTTCATTTTTGTTGTATATATATTAAATAAATAATGATAAATACATCAACTTTAATTTTTTCCCTTGAGCATGGTCTCACTATGTTGTCCTGGCTGGCCTCAAACTCACAGAGCTCTGGCTACTTCTGCCTGAAAGTGCTGGGATTAAAGGCGTTCACACCACCACTTATTCTTACTTAAGACCATTTTTTTTGTTTTTGGGTTTTTTTTTTTAATTTTTATTTTTCGAGACAGGGTTTCTCTGTGTATCCTTGCTTGTTCTGGACTCACTTTGTTAACCAGGGTAGCCTTGAACTCACAGAGATCCGCCTGCCTCTGCCTCCCGGGTGCTGGGATTAAAGGCGTGCGCCATCACGCCTGGCTTTGAGACCATTGTTAATCTGATGAGCAGAAGTGGAACTAGAATATTATCAGGTAGACTAAGGATAGTTTTTTAAAATTATTATAAGATGTGTCATAGTATGATAATTTGCATATGTCTGAATGGCTTGTATAAACTATTGAATGAAAGCTGACTTTGTATGTAGGGTGACTGTCCCCTCAGCACATATGTAGGATACTGTTCTTCAATCACTACGAGTATAGAAATGTCAGAACGGTGTTGAGCTATTTTAAAGATGTTTCCCACAGCTGTCCACACTCTACTCTCCTCATTCCTGTAGAGCAAGCCAAGTTGGAAAGGGAAAAAAAGAAAACAGAGTTTTAATTTGAATCAACTCTTGGAACAAATAACTACCATGTAGTGCTTGAAGGGATATGATTTCTTGTTTGCTCGACAACTGAAACATAGGGCACATATCACAAAAGTCACCCCTTATGGGATTTCCTTGCTGGCTTGCTTTCTTTTCAGGATCTCACACTGTAGCCTAGATAGTCTAGAACTTGCTATGTAACCCAGGCTGTCCTCACATTCACAGCAATCCTCCTGCCTCGGTCTCTGTTTTGTCAACTTGACACATAGTCTAGAATATCCTGGATATAGAGTCTCAATGAGGAACTGTTTGGGTTGGGTTGAGCGATGGACATGCCCGTGGGAAATGTCTTGGGTGAACTGAGTGTGGACTCCACATTCCTTGGGTTTGTATAAGACTGGATAAGAGTGGGTAAGTGGGTAAGAGTGGGTAAGTGGGTAAGAGTGGGT